>CM035123.1:57234158-57834158 GCA_020205555.1 Panax stipuleanatus | reverse complement strand
TTCGAACTTTAAATCTTAAGATTAAACTTATAATTGTTGTGATCTATGCCATTTGATTCGGCTAGACTTATATTATTGAAAAGCGACCCAGACCAATTGATTGATGCTGGATCATGTATTTGACTGAGATGAACAACCTTCTTTGAAGGGAAAATATATTTTCGGGAGACCGATGTGCGTACACTTTAGTACGATTAAACGATATGCATACCGTAGGGTACTTTAGGCTGATCACCTGTTGTACTTGTTTTTGATTGGGTTATCAGTATATTATTGTTAATTCTAGTTGAAGTTCATAGACCTTAGTGACTGCTCAGTATTCAGTTATCTTGAAACCTTGAATTGATTTAGTATTGAATCTTATTGATATCTTTCTGTCCTTAGCGACTATTATTGAGAACTGTTGATATTTCTTGTTATCCTTGAAACTATCACATCCTGTTATACTCTTTTGAGATTCGAGAATTATATTACTCACCCTTATTGTATATTACTTGCTGAGCAATTTGTGCTCATTCTTGCTTTCCCTAAAATATTTTAATTAAGGCAGAGCATGGCGAACCTTCTGGCGTCAATAAGGGCAAGGGCAAGGGCAAGGCTACCGACTTGCTTGTCTTCTTTTATGTTTTAAATACCATAATGTTGTAGTAAGACTGGATTTGACTATGTTTAAGCTTAAGTTAGATTATGTAATAAGTCGTTATTTGATATTATTATGTAATCTATTAAGTACTATAGGTTGCGAGACTTGGAGAAATAATTATAATAAATCATTGTAAATTATTCTAGATTAGATTTTTCACTGTGATTGTATGATTTTAGTTATTATTGTATTACCATGAGAACGTGACGAACCGAATTCGAGTGACCAAGTGGCGGTCCGAATTTGGGGGCATCACATTGATTATAAGACTATTGACCAATGTGATTAGATTTTATTTTAGTTGAATGCTTGAATGAATGAGTTTTATTAAATGGGGTCTGCGTATCTCGTCTTCTCTAATTTTTTCTTGATGTAAAATTCTATTTCCCTCATATGTACTTCCCCTTGACTGCTAATCAAGGTTTATATTTAAATTAATGTAATAGAAATAGTTAGAATTATCTTGAATAAATTGGAGACCAATTAGCAAGGAGTGCGTGAAGACCCGTTTGTATGGAGTCCGAGTTAAAATTTAATAGTTACGTTTATATTTAAATTCTTGCACTCCTAGGTTTGACCTTTTGGTTCACTTGGTGGCTCTAGTGAACCAAACTAGAATAAAAGTCCATAATCAATCCGGGTAGAATATAGTATTCTGTATGTGCATGCTAAGTATTATATATCTTATATTTTATGCAAACATATTTCACATGTTTTATAAAATGATGCGTATTTTATATATATATATATATGTGTGTGTGTGTGTGTGTGTGTGTGTGCATGCACGCTAAACAAGATTAGACAAATAATAACAAACCCCTCAAAAAAATCATATTAAGTCTAAAATGTTCAAAGATATTTGGAATAACGAACGTCGTCTTCTAGCATGATAAATTAATAGAGTATTAAATATTTAATATGAGTTTGTTGTGCACACACAAGGCAAGTATTAAGTATTTAAGATGCTAATTTAATCACATTTGATTTTTCTAAAGAAAATTGAATAATATTGTTTTGTTGTGCACACACAAGGATAATATTTTTTTTAATATATGGAGTGCTAGGTTGGACTTAACTTAAATTATTTTAGTTCGGATGTACACACACTTGACCAATATGATCTAAGAGGTAAAATACAAGGAGTTACATGTCGATGTAATTGACAAGAGTTGTCTACCTATTTATTTATATATCGTTTGTTGTGCACACACAAGGCTATATACATTTGAAATGAGATCCTTAATCTCACTAGCAAATCTTTAATTAAATTTAGCCGAACTATATAAATGAGGGTAATATAGTTTGAAGAAAATAGTGCGAGATACCAATCTAAAATAAGACCTAATTTATTTTGGTATATAAAATTAATTAAATGAATGTTTGCTAAAATATTATCTTTTCACATGCAAAAATTTAAAAATGTCAAAATCACTAATTTCACTGCGTAGCATACATAATGCTAATAAACTAACCGGGCTGAATTACACGGACTGGTTAAGGAATCTGAGAATAGTTCTCACTGCTGAAAAGATTTCTTATGTCCTAAATTCACTTGTCCTTGGAACTGTTCCAGATTCAGCCTCAGAGGAAGAGATTGCCACCATAACAAAGTGGCAAGATGATGCATCTGTGGCTCAATGCATCATGCTTGCATCCATGAATATCGAGCTTCAGCGTCAGCACAAAAATATGGATGCTCCTACAATGTTGTTTCACCTCAAGGAGTTATATGATGAACAAAATAGGACTGCTAGATATGAGATATCTAAGGAGCTCTTCCGATCTCGAATGACCGAGGGCACAGCCGTTGAGACTCATGTCCTAAGGATGATCAATCTGATTGAATGCCTTGGACAGTTTGGGTTTGTTATGGATGGGGAGTTGAATCAAGACTTGGTCTTGCAGTCACTCCCTGAGACCTTCTCGCAGTTCGTTGTTAATTTTCACATGAATAAGTTAGATGTCAGCTTGCCTGAATTACTTAACATGTTGAAAACTGTAGAAGGTCACTTCCCATCTAAGAAGAACCATTTCTTAATGATGGATTCTTCCAAGAAAAGGAAGAGGCCCAAGGTATCTTCTGAAAAGAAGAAATCTATAAAGGCTAAGGGCAAGATGAATATAAAGGAACAAAAAAACCTGATCCAGCTAGCAAAGGAATGTGCTTTCATTACAACGAGCCGGGTCACTCGAAGAGGAACTGGAAGAAGTTTCTGGCAGAGAAAAAGATTGGATAAGCTTCGACTTCCATTCAAGGTTTGTTCATGATTGAAATTAATTTTTTAGAAAGTCAAAATTCTACTTGGGTATTGGATACCGGCTGTGGTTCTCATATATGCAATACTGTGCAGGGATTGGTCAGAAGTAGAAAGCTGAACAAGGATGAGGTTGTCCTACGAGTGAAAAATAGAGCAAAGATTGCTGCATTAACTGTAGGCACTTATTGTTTAGCAATGCCTATGGGCAAGTCCATTTATTTAAATAATTGTTATTTTGTTCCGAATATCATTAGAAACATTATTTCTATTTCCGTATTAGATATGGATGGATTTGACATTATAATAAAGAACAATAGTTGTTCTATTTATAAAGATAATATTTTATATGGTGTTGGTAATCTGCGAAATGGACTTTATATACTTGACTTGCATGAAAATATACTTTAAATAGAACAAACTCAAAAAAGGAAAAGAGATAATGTTAATTATACCTATATGTGGCACTGTAGACTCGGTTATATCAATGAAATAAGATTATCCAAGTTGCATAAGGATGGGCTCTTAGAGCTATCTTGATTATGAATCATATCCAACTTGTGAATCTTGTCTCATGGGTAAAATGACTAAATCTCCTTTTAGTGGAAAAGGAGAAAGAGTTACAAAGTTGTTAGCATTGGTTCACATAGACGTTTGTGGACCTATGACAACGAATGCACGGGGAGGGTATTCTTATTTTATTACTTTCACTGATGATTACTCAAGATATGGATATACATATTTAATGAAATACAAATCTGAATCATTTGAAAAGTTCAAAGAGTTCAGAAGTGAAGTATAGAAATAAACTGGCAAAAGTATTAACATCGATTAGATCGAGGTGGTGAATACTTAAGCAGTGAGTTTCTCGATTGTCTCAAAGAAAATGGTATAATCTCACAATGGACTCCACCGGGTACACCACAATTAAATGGAGTATCTAAAAGGAGAAATCGAACATTGTTGGGCATGTTTCGTTCCATAATGAGTTTTACCGATCTTCCAGTTTCATTCTGGGGTTATGCCCTAGAAGCGGCCGCATATCTACTAAATAAGGTCCCCTCGAAATCCATCCCCAAGACTCCATATGAGATGTGGATAGGGAAGAAACCTGGTCTTAAGCATGTTAAGAATTGGGTATGTCCAGCTTATGTGAAAAGGTTTCAAAATAATAAGCTTGTGACAAGATCTGATAAGTGCACGTTTGTGGGATATCCTAAAGAGAGTTTGGGATACTATTTCTATTATCCTACTGAGCAAAAGGTGTTTGTTGTGAAATACGCTGCCTTCTTGGAAAACGAGTTTATTCTTGAAGGGGCTAGTGGGAGGAAAATAGATCTTGAAGAAATTCAAGAACCACAAACCACTACAGATCAAGTGGATGAACCTGTCCAATTAGAGACACCTTCTGTACAACACCCTGTTCGTAAATCTGGAAGAGTACCGAAGATACCTGATAGGTATGGATTCATCATAGAGAATGACGATGAGGTACACATCATGAATGATGATGATCTATTGAATTACGAACAGGCTATGAGTAATAAAGACTCAGGAAAATGGCTTGAAACCATGAAATTTGAGATGGACTCCATGGATGAGAACCAAGTATGGACTTTGGTTTCACCACCCAAATGCATTAAGCTTATTGGGTGTAAATGGGTCTTTAAAATAAAGACTGGAACGGACAACAAGGTAGAGACCTATAAGGCCCAACTGGTTGCAAAAGGTTTTAAACAAAGACAAGGAGTTGACTATGATGAAACATTCTCACTGGCAGCAATGCTCAAGTCCATTCGGATTTTGCTTGCGATTGCAGCTTATTGCGACTATAAGATCTGGCAGATGGACGTGAAAACAGCCATCCTCAGTGGGAAACTTGAGAAGGATGTGTATATGATATAGTCAGAGGGATTTGTTTCAAAGGTTGGAACAAATCAAGTCTGTAAGCTGCAATGATCTATTTATGGATTGAAGCAAGCTTCTCGTAGATGGAATATCCATTTTGATGAGACAATCAAAGAGTTTTATTTTATCAAAAACGAGGATGAACCATATGGGTACAAGAAGGCTAATGGAAGCGCTGTTTCATTCCTTGTATTATATGTTGATGATATATTACTAATAGGGAATGACATTCCTATGCTACAATCGATTAAAATCTAGTTATCAAAACACTTCTCCATGAAGGACTTGGGAGAAACATCTTATATTTTGGGGATAAAGATCTATAGAGATAGATCTAAAAGGATGCTTGACTTATCCCAAGGAATGTACATTGATACCATGCTAAAGAGGTTTAGCATGGAAGATTCCAAAAGAGGTCTCAAGCCGATGAGCCATGGAATAAATCTCCCCAAGAAACAGGCCCCAAAGACACCTGAAAAGAGAGACCGTATGAGTAAGATCCCTTATGCTTCAGCAGTAGAATCTATCATGTACGGTATGATATGTACTAGACTGGATGTCGCTCATGCACTTAGTGTAACGAGCAGATATCAGTCGAATCTAGGAGAAGAGCACTGGAAGGCAGTGAAAAATATCCTAAAGTACTTACGAAGGACTAAGGATGTATTTCTTGTCTACAGTGGGTCCGAATTAAAACTCGAGGGCTTCACGAACTCAAGTTTTCAAACGGGTCAAGATAAAAGTAAATTTATTTCGGGGTATGTATTTACCTTAAATGGAGGTGCAGTGAGTTGGAAGAGTTCCAAGCATCAAACATTTGATAATTCAGTGACAGAGGCAGAGTACATAGCTGAAAGTGAAGCTGCAACGGAGGCTGTTTGGATGAAGAAGTTCATAATAGAACTTGGTGTGGTTTCTAGAATTGGAGGAGTAGTCCCCTTGTACTGTGACATTACTGGAGTTGTTTCACAGGCTAAGGAACTCAGGTCTCAACAGAAATCCAAACACGTGTTGGGGCGATTTCACTTGATCAAGAAGATCATTGAAAGAGGAGACGTTACCTTGGAGCGTATAGACTCTGAAGACAACATTGCAGATCCATTTACTAAAGCTTTAACACAACAGCATTTTGATCGTCACTTAGAAAAGTTGGGTATGTGATACCATGGCGATTGACTTTAGTGCAAGTGGGAGATTGAAAGTAGTGTGCATACAAGCCAATCATGTATGATGATAAAGCATATACTTTTTAAACGATCTTATTTATTTATTAATAAAAGCATTCACTTATTAAAGGCATTTAAGTATCTACATGATGCTGTTTTTATAATATGTAAATAACCCATAGTTTTAAGCAATGCTTTTAGAATCATGATGTTAATCATGCTAATGAGATTTAAATTCTAGGAAATCTTAAAACTAAAATAGTTCCCAATTGTTGGATTACTAAAAAGGGGATTAGTAAATCCAGATAGATTGGTACATATGTTGCTTGCTCATTAGATGATGATGACTGATCTCATGATTATTATTGTGGAGACACTAAAGCAAATATATAGGTGCTTATTGGAGAATAAGTTTACTGAACGTGACTCGCTATGAAATACCTAATGGAGTTTTACTTGTCTGTCAATAGGAATTTCTAATGTGATAGTAGTATAAGTGATCCTTGGACTTGAGATCATCATAGTATCTTGTATGTAATGAATTATACTTTGACTTATGCCTTAAGACCCTTATGGTATATCAAAGGGTATGCTTGGGTGTAATAAGTTACATATGGAGATAATGAAATGGTCAATAAAGAATCTACCACTTCTAGAAAAGAAGAGATATGTCATATGTGATTCGTTAAATGACAACCTAGTAGTCCTTAGCCAAGGCAGAATGAAATTAGAAAGGAGTTTCTAATTTACATTATTTGGAGTTGTGCATTTTTCAATCGAAATACATATGATTAAATAAAATAAGACTTGACAGTAATTTCATGTCTTATATTTAATTGGGACATTGTATGGTGGAAGGATTAAATTGTACAGTAACTATTTACTCACAGGTTCTTTTATGATTAATGTTAAAATCTATATTATCTGAAAAGTCGTTGATCGCTAGAGAGGCTTATCCCTATTGTAGAATAAATATTATTTATTTAATTAGATTATTAGTTTAATTTATTTATTTAAATAAAATTAGAATTGTTCTAATTAATTTATTCACAACCGGTTTAATATGGAGAACCTAAAGGGTCACACCATAAAATGGAGAATAATTATTTAAGAATGTAATGGCATAATCGTATTAATGCATTAAGTGTAATTAATTTAATTTATGGTGATAGAATAAATTAAATAGCTTAATGTTTATTATTTAATATTTTGGAAATATTAAATATTAATTAATAAGAGGAGTCTTATTAATTTTATTAGAATTATTATTATTTTAATTTCTAAAGGAATTTAGGAATTAATTTAATATTAGTACTCTCATTTATTCCTAATAAGAGTAGGAGACAAATTAATTAAAGGAGTTTAATTAATTAATCCCAATATGATTGGGAAGCCTAATTAATTATAGGAGTTTAATTAATTAAATGAAAACCTATTTCTAATAGGATTAGAAGGGTTGACCAATATCTATATAAGAGGAGTCTTATGTTATATATTAGTTGATGCAATTCTAATTGTTGGAGAGTACTTCTTTTTTATAGAGGATAGAAAACTAGGGTTTAGTCAACCACCCTCCTTCTTGAATAATTCTTTTTCCTTGGTGGACCACCTCTAAAGGCCAAACACTTGGGTGGCTAACGTTGATCAAAGGAAGGAATCTAACCTGAAAATTCAAGGAGAGCACGAAAAACAAAGAGTTGAACTCGTACCTGTGAAAGCTTCGTTCTACAAAAGTATGATTCTATAACTTCTTATTTATCGTTTTAAATTAATAATTTGCTTAAAGGATAATCCAGGTAATAGTTTAGTAGAAATTTTTTAAACTCTGATATACCATGCCTCTGCTAAATTTTGCAATTTAATGCGCCATGATTTCGTACAAACCCAACGCCTAGTGTGTACAAAAGGGCCAGTGGGAGCGCCATGTCATTCCTAGTATTATATGTTGATATATTACGGATAAGGAATGACATACCAATGTTACAATAAGTAAAGATAATGTTGTCTAAACATTCCGACATGAATGATTTGGGTAAAACATATTTTGGGGATAAAGATCTATATTGCTAGATTTAAAAGGATGCTCGACTTGACCCAATGAACGTATATTTATTCGATGCTAAAGGCGTTTAGCATGTTAAAATCCAAGAGATGTCTCATGTAGATGAGCCATGGAGTGTATCTCTCTAAATTGTCCTCAATAAAAGAGATATCACATGAGTTACTATTATGTATGCAATGAAATGTACGAGATTTGATGTTGATCAGTTATATTCTGGAGAAGATCACTGTGAGACGGTGAAAAACATCTTAAAGTACTTAACCATCACTAAAGATGTGAGCATGATTCATGGTGGGTCTGAATCAAAACTAGAAGACTAAACAGACTCAAGTTTTTCAGATCAACCAAGAAGACAACAAATCCACTTTAGGGTAAAGCGTTACTTTGAAAGGTGGTGCAGTAAAATGGAAAGGTTCCAAACATGGTTTAGTGACAAAGACAAAGTATATAGCTGAAAATGAAGCTGCAAGTTGATGTTTTGGATTAAAAGTTTATTACAGGACTAGGAATAGTTCCTAAGTCTCATCTTGGATCCAAACATGTGTTGCGGCACTTTCATTTGATTAGATGAATCATTGAAAGAGGAGAAGTCACTAAAAAGATAGTGAACTCTCAAAAATTACATTGCATATTCATTTACTAAAACTATCGAACAGTAGAATGATCGTCACTTAGAGAAGAAGGTTATGAGATACCTTGGTGATTGGATTTAGGGCAAGTGGGAGATTAAAAGTAGTATGCACACAAGCCAATCATGTTTGATGATAAAGCATATACTTTATAACAATTTTATTTATTTATTAATAAAAGAGTTATTAAATTAAAGGCATTTAATTATCTACATAGTGCTATTTTTTATAATATATGATAAACCTATAGTTTTAAGAAATTCTTTTAGAATTATGATGATGATCATGCTAATGAAATCTAAATTCTTAGATAGCTTAAAAACTAAAATAGCTCCCAATCGTTGGATTACTAAAAAGGGGATTAGTGAATCCGGATAGATTGGTACATACGTTGACTTTCTCATTGGATGAGGATGATCGATCTCATAATCATTTGTGTGGAGACACTAAAGCAAGTATGTAGGTGCTTATTGGAGAATAAGTTCACTAAACGTGGCTCGTTAAGGAATATCTAATGGAGTTTTACTTTCCTGTCAATAGAAATTTTTGTAGTGATAGTAGTACAAGTGATCGTTAGACTTGATATCATCATAGTATCTTATACATGATAAGTTATACTTTGAAATGTCCCTTAAGGCCCATAGGGTATATCAAAGGGTATGCTTGGGTGTAATAAGTTATGTATAAATATAATGAATGATCAATAAAGAATCTACCACATCTAGTAAAAGAAGAGAAATGTCTTATGTGATTCGATAAATGACAAAGCAGGAATCCTTAGCCAAGGTAGAATAAAATTAGAAAGAAGTTTCTAATTTGTATTATTCGGAGTTGTGCATTTTTAGAATCGAAATACATATAATTAAATAAAATAAGACTTGACAGTAATTTCATGTCTTATATTTAATTGGAACATTGTATAATGGAAGGATTGAATTGTATGTTATCTATTTACTCAAAGATTCTTTTATGATTAATATTAAAATCTATATTATCTAAAAAGTCGTTGATTGCTTAGGAGGCTTATCCTTATTGTAAAATAAATGTTATTTATTTAAATGAATTAATAGTTTAATTTATTTATTTACATAAGATTGGAATTGTTTTAATTGATTTATTCACAACCGGTTTAATATAAAGAACCTAAAAGGTCACACCATAAAGGAATAATATTTATTTAAGAAGCAAATGACATAATCGTAATAATAAGTTCATTGTATTTAATTTAATCTATGGTGATAGAATAAATTAAATAACATAATATTTCATATTTAATATTTTAGAAATATTAAATATAAATTAATAAGAGGATTCTTATTATTATTATTTCTATTATTATTATTAGTTTAATTCCTAAAGGAGTTTGAGAATTAATTAATAAAAGTACTCTCTTATATTCCTAATAAGATTGGGTGGTTAATTAATTAAAGGAGTTTAATTAATTATTTCTAATAGGATTAGAAAGCCTAATTAATTAAAAGAGTTTAATTAATTAAAATAAAACCCTATTCCTAAATGGTTTAGGAGGGTTGCCTACATCTATAAATAAAAAAGTCTTATTATGGATTTAAGGTTAATGATTTTTCCAAGTGTTGTGAGAGTATACAATTTCTAGAAAGATAGAAATTAGGGTTTAGTCAAATACCCACCTTCTTAAATTCTTCTTCTTCCTTGGTGGATCACCTCTAGAGGCCAAACACTTGGGTGGCTAACATTGATCAAATGAAGGAATCAACCTGGTGGATTCAAGTAGAACGCGAAAAGGATTTTGAGTTAAACTCGTACCTGAGGAAGCTAGAATCTTCAATGGTATGAATCTTATTCTTAATCTTTTTGTTTAATTAATAATTGTGCATAAATGATGATCCGATTATATGGTTTATAAAATTTTAAACTCTGATTTACCATGCTTCCGCTTATTTTATGCAATTTGATTGTATTCGCGAATATTACAAACCCAACAAAAGTCACCCAACTTTTTCTTCTTCGATAGAATATCCTTCATGAACTTTGCAAAGCTGGGCATTTGTTCCAATGCATCTGCGAATAGGATGTTTATCTGTAATTTCTTTAATACCTCTAAAATTTGTGAGAATTGCTTGTCGAGCTTTTGTTTCTAAAAACGTTGTGGGTATGGAATTGGAGGTACAACTGCTGTCTATTTTTCCTCTTTTACACTCTTTTTCTGACTGACATCAGTTTCCTTCTCCACCTTTGTAACTTCTTCCACTTTTTTTGATTCATATGGGCTTGAACTAGTGGTTTCAACATAAGATTTTCCCAACTCTTTTCCACTGCTGAAGAGTAACTGCCTTGCACTGCTCATTGCCATTATTCTTTGGATTAACCTCGGTATTGCTTGACAACACTCTTTGCGGTCGACTATTCAACCCGTTAGCTAATTGTCACATCTATGTCTCAAGGTTTCTAATCAAAGCCGCATGACTCTTCATGATTATGTCAACATGTGTCATAAATTTATCCACTAACTCTTCGAAACTTGATTGTTGGCTTGATTGTGACTGAGGTTGTTCTTGGAATCCGGGTGGCTGAGTCTGTCTTTGAGTAGATTGTTGTCCCTGATTATCTCTCCATGCATTACTAGGTTGACTCATCCATCCCTGATTATACGTGTTCTGATTACTATTACCCTGCCTGTTGTAATTGCCCATATATTGCACAGATTCTGTATTGATTGCACATTGTTTAGTTGCATGGCCCCAATCACACAATTCACAAACCATTGCCACATTCTTCATATTCAGATTCCCCATCTGTTCAATTTTCTTTGTTAGGGCTGCAATCTGAGCTGACAATGCTGTAACCGCATCTACCTCTAATATCCCAGCAACCTTTAGCTGTGTCATTCTAGCAGTCGGCCATTGGTAGTTGTTAGCCACCATCACTTCTAGCAAACTGTATGCTTCATCAAAATTCTTTATCATAAAAGCTCCCCTCGATGCCCCGTGAACACTAGTCCTTGTACCACTCATGAGCCCATTATAAAATGTCTATACCAGTAGCCAATTTAGGAGTCCATGGTGTGGACACTTTCTCAGTAACTCTTTAAATCTTTCCCAAGCTTCATATAATGATTCAGAATCTAGTTGACTGAAAGTAATGATGTCGTTTCTCAACTTCGTTGTTTTAGCAGGTGGGAAAAACTTTGCCAGAAACTTTTGTGCCAAATCATCCCACGTAGTGATAGACCCCGGTGGAAGTGAATGCAACCATCCTCTCACCTTATCTCTAAGAGTGAAGGGAAACAACTGCAATCGAATTGCATCCTCAGAGACTCCATTGTATTTAAAAGTGTCGCATATCTCCAGAAAACTCACTAGATGCTCATTCGGATCATCATTCGCTAAGCCCTCAAACTGTACCCGATTTTGGATCATTTGAATGGTTCCTGGCTTAATATCTAAATTTATAGCATTAATTGTCGGTCATTAAATGTGTGACTTGATCCCATCCATTTTTGGCATATCATAATCCTGAAAGGATTTTTGTTGCAGTATTAGCAAAATACGCAAGTATACGCGATCAAATAGCAGTAAAGTAGCGAATAGAGTATCATTTTCCACAGAGAATTGTATGAAATAACTATCACCTACTAACTTTATATTAAACCAATTTTATTAAACAAGTCGATAATTGTGGTGAATTTATGAAAACTAAGTGAATTAAATAATTAAACTTAACTACCAAGAATTTAGATCAGAATAAAAAGGCTTAGGGTCACAACTACCCTTGATGATTCACTTTAATGTCAATATTTCCTGCTCAATTAGTTCAATTAATATGGATTACTGACCAAGAACTCATTAGCGTCTATAAGCATCTTTCAATGAACATATAGACTAATCTCCCTAAATCCAATAAATATTAGAATTAGAAAGAACACCCTAGCTAATCAATTCACTATATCTCTATGTGAATTTGAATTAACAAGAATTTCAGGCGCATGTTCTTATTTAGATCACATAAGGCATATAGGTATATCTATATCCTATACACAAATTACAATTTCCAACACATGTAGAAAGTATAATCTTACGCTATTATATCTATATCCAAATCCATATTCCTTCATCAATTTCATATGAATTATTCCACTAATTACTGACCAAGAAATTAAATAATTATGCACATAATATAATAGACAATCCAATATTAACCAATGATAATTCTCAAGAAAATATATTACTTAGAGCTACTCAGCAAGTTTCGTTGTAATCCTAAATAAAAGTTTAGTTCATGATTAAACTAAAAATCTCCATCCACAATTTAATCATCATTCAGAAATTACAAATTAAAGATGAAGATAAAGTAAGGAAAAACTCTTGTGAAGAATCCCTGACTCTGACTTTCTCTCCAATGTTGCTCTTCCTTCTTGATGAAATCTTGCTTCAAGCCTCCTCGTCCTTCTCCAAAAACTAGGGTTTTTCTAAGATGCTCTTTAATCAATAGAAGTCTCTCTATTTATATTTCCTTGCCAAATCCAACTTCCAAAAGAATTACAAAACAAATCTGCCTTTGATTTCCTTCCAAAACTGCCAAATAAATGACTTTGAGCAACTGTTGACCCGACCTGGTGCGACCGCGCCAAGTTTTGGCTTGTAGGGAGCACCGCTACACACTTAATTTCTTCGACTCTGAAATCCCTGGAACAGCTCCGCGACCTCGCCCTCGCCCTCGCCCTCGCCCTCACCCACTTTTTTGGTAATCATCTCGTTGTCGCTCCTCTGATGCTTCTTGAATTCCATAGACAATGGGCGATGTCGCCCATTTTTTTGTGCTTGACCAAGCGCGATCGCGCCTATCCACCAAAGTTGCTTCCCTGTTTCTTTGTCTATTATTTCCTTCTCTAAGTGATCCAATCCTCATCCCATACTACGATTCTTACAAAACAAAATGATAAATGTATGAAATGATCACAAATACTTAAAAACTAGCAACAAATTAAGCTCAAACATACCCGATTCATGGGTATAAAACCCACTAATCAAATATCCCCAAACTTAATCCCTTGCTCATCCTCAAGCAAAACAAAAATGTGCAATGCAAAACAAAGTCAAACATGATGTGAATACAATCTATACTTTACTAACATAACGAATCTGGCAACAAGTCGGTATAAATTTCAACGTCATGCCTCAAAGATAATCTCAATAAAC
Source organism: Panax stipuleanatus (assembly GCA_020205555.1). NCBI lineage: Eukaryota > Viridiplantae > Streptophyta > Magnoliopsida > Apiales > Araliaceae > Panax > Panax stipuleanatus. Next base: position 57,820,318 of record CM035123.1, on the reverse strand, counting down.
TCACAGAACATCAAATTAGCGCAAACCATTTAACCAAATCACCCTGGTAATCAAATCCCATCATTACCTGTGTAGTGTGTGTGTGATCCATTACTAGCCTTAACCGACTAAAGATCAAACTGGGACTTATAATATACTACTTAGGCGGCAAAATCCATCATTCACCGCAAATATATCTGTAAACACAACAATGCAAGCCAAATTCACATGTTTATCAAGCTAAAGGGTCCATGAAGTTTTATTCTTACTATCCCTGCTAAGAAAGCTCGACTGTGCAATGTCTAATTCTTTTAGGCTTTTCAGTGTCACTCATATAGCAAGCCTTCGACCAATGACTCTCAAACCAGTTGGTTTTAGGGCGTTAGGTGTTGAGACACCCCTACGGATCTAATAACTCAAGTAACAAAGGCCACAGAATTAAACAAGTCAAGTGTTTATTATATTTTTGCTCTGACTTGCGCGATGTTCAACCCTCTTAAGCTTTTCAGAGCTACCCTTTTAGCGAACTTTCGACCAACGACTCCAAGAGCGCTAAGTGTAAAGGCACTCCTAGGGGCATACTTATTAGAGTAACAAAGACAACAGAGTTAAACTAATCCATCATTTTTAACTTTTCTAATTTTTATTTATTATTATTTTTTTCATGGATTCCCCCAAACTTGTTCAATTAAGCTCTTCTAGGCTCATATTATAATTTATAGATATCATTAGTAGATGAACTCAATTCATCCTCCCAAAAGATATTTATTAATTCCTTTGATCTAAGTTTGTTAAAACAAGCAATTCTTCGTGCTACCCAATTACACAAGTTTCTAACAAGTTAGGATTACCATCATGACTCAATTTAAAGCTAAGCACCAATTATCAGTTCCGTTCAAATTAATCGCAAAGTATCAATTTCATCATTGGCCGAGCCAAAAATTAAACCAACTCATCACACAGATTCATGCAAAAACTATACTATATGCGCACAAGCTAATGTAACAACTAAAACATGCAAACACATATACCTCCTAATTACCATGCAACATGCACACAAATATGAACATCCTGACCATGCATCATGTAACTAACTACAACACAATCCTAACACCATTACTTACTACTATTATGTAATTCTAAACTAACATGCAACATGAATATGAATACCCCCAAAGTTAAAACCAACAATGTCTATATTGTTAAAATAAAGACCAATATTAAGAATATATGACTTCCGTGACTCGAGTCATCAACAATGTCATCCTCGTCAGGCGAATCAGAAGGTGGATAAGCTAAGATATCAGGATACACTTTGAATTGAACTGCCCATGTCAGGATGTGCACCAGATGTGAAAATATAGGCAAGTGTGGTGGAGAATTGAGCATTGAATTGGTGCATGACATTTATTTGTTCTTTTAATGCATCGAATAGTCTTTCCATGTGTCGTTCAACCCGATTAAGCTGGCATTTCCATGGTGGAATAGCAGTCGGGTCAACGGTGGATGGCCCAGCATAAGAAGAAGGATTTGTAGACTGATCCTGCGTTGGGAGAATAAATCCTTCGCCGCGAACATGACACTGTCCACCTTCCCAAACCTTGTACTTTTGAATAGTTGTATGGCCAATAACAGCCATGAAAGTTTGAACCATCTCATTCGCTCGAGGATGATATAAAATATTCAACCTCAGCTTCATTTCACTATACACTTAGAATTTTTTTTTCATCGCTTCTTTTCGCCTCTCGGATCTAGATTCGATGCGACCATAATTAGTACCTCCTGTTTGGAAATAATTTCTTTGACATAAGGTTTACTTAAACTTATCTTTAATCGATATAATTACATGAGTCATCAAACACGTATTTCACATCATATTACATCTTGCCTTCTTCACATTATTGGAAGTCCTATCACAAAACTCCTCGTGATATACTCCCATTTACATTATAGAATTCTTATAAATCATTTAATCTTCATCACTCGGCCTTGACTTTTTGTCAAAACGAACTCTTAAGAACATATTATATGGCCTTTCTTATTCCGATTTTGCTATTACGAGAACTCAAATTCCTCCTTCAAATCTTATCATTTCCTCATTATCAAACATAAACATATTTTACCTTTATCATTAGCAAATATGTGCCTTATCTTTTTACACTTCTCAGTCTTGAGATTGTGCCTTCTTCATTTTATCTATATTGGTTAAACAATTCTTCTACATATAACTTTTCATCCGACTTTTTCAGATATCTTACTTTTAATCCCATACTCCTCATTCATATGTTCAAAACCTTTGAACTTCTTAATTCCCTAATTGATTCACATTTTGTGAATTTCATATATTAATACTATTCCTTAATACTTTCAACACTATTCATAAGTGTTCCTTCTAATATTCCTGGGTTTTAACTTAGACCAAGATATCTTTTACACATACAATTAATAATCTGTTCAAATATAACTTGAACACCTTATACTTCTTCATTCCATAAATGAGATTAGGGATGCACAAAAGGCTCGAGGCCTGCGGCCTGGCCATGGTCCGGCCTGGGCCTAACCTGGTCAATGCCCGGCCTGGTCAAGGCCTGGCCCGGTCAGGCCTGGCCTGAAAGGCTTGAAAAGGCCGCTAGTTTTAAACAAAAATCTGGCCTGGCCTGGTCTGCAAAAAGGTCTGGCCTGGCTAGGCCTGGTCTGGCTTGACCTGAGGCCTTACATGATTTTTTATCCAATTATTTATAATTTTTGAACTTTCAATTTATAATTATTCATTAATAAACTATAAATTTTTATTTATTCATTATTGTAATTTATAAACTATAATACATTAGTTTTAATTAATGCATCAATAAAGTTTAAAATTTTAATTATTCATTCTTAATTTCTTGTAGATACATTTAATTAATATACATCTTCAATGAATATAACTACTTAGTATATTTAATATTAATAATAAGTTAGTTACTTAGTCGATTAATATTAATAATAAGTTAATTTATTGTAAATTCTAAATTACTAATATTTAACAATAAAATTTTCTTAATATTACTTGTTACTTTAATGTTAAATAATAACATTAATTAATATATCAATAAACTAAATTTTAATATTAAATATTAACAATAAGTTAGTTTCTTGTAAATATTCAAGTTCTTCATAAATTTGGATATGCTAAATTCTTAGGAGAATTTATGATTTTGGTTATTTTTCAGGTATTCTGTTGTACCAATTTAAATACAAATTCTATAAAGCAATTAGAAAACTAATTGAAAATAATACTTGAGATATAATTTATGATTTTGTAATTTAAATTTATAAATTTATAATTTTTGAACTTTAAATTTATAATTATTCATCAATAAAGTATAAATTTTTACTTATTCATTATTGTAGTTTATAAAGTATAATACATTAGTTTTAATTAATACATCAATAAAGTTTAAAATTTTAATTATTCATTCTTGATTTCTTGTAGATACATTTAATTAATATACATCTTCAATGAATATAACTACTTAGTATATTTAATATTAATAATAAGTTAGTTACTTAGTTGATTAAATATTAATAATAAGTTAATTTATTGTAAATACTAAATTACTAATATTTAACAATAAAATTTTATTAATATTTCTTATTACTTTAATGTTAAATATTAACATTAATTAATACATCAATAAACTAACATTTAATATTAAATATTAACAATAAGTTAGTTTCTTGTAAATACTCAAGTTCTTCATTAATTTGGATATGCTAAATTTTTAGGAGGATTTATGATTTTGGTTATTTTTCAGGTATTATGTTGTACCAATTTTAAAAAAAATTAATAAAGCAATTAGAAAACTAATTGGAAATAATACTTGAGATATTACTATGTAAGTATTTAATGACTATAAATAAAAAGATATATGTATATTTAAACTTTACAAAATATATGCCCAACCGATCCTAGTACTATAAGAAAATAAAATAGAAACTAACTTTATATACAAAAAATAAAAGTGTAATCTACAGTATTTTCTACGAAGTGCATAGTAAACAACTATACATATATTTAGGAAATCAATTTATTTTATATTCAGTTACATCTAAATTATATTTTCTTTTAATTTAAGAGAAATATATTGATTTTTGTTCTAATCATTCAACTTATATTGGTGTGTAGTAGAATGTTAAAATAAAATAAATCTCAAAAATCTAGCATCATTTTTACAAAATTTTATTAATTTATATTTTTAATATTTAATATGTAAATTTTAAATAAAAAAAACCAGACCAGCCAAGGCCTTGGGCCTGGCCTGGCCAGGCCTTGGGTCTGGTCTAGCCTGGCCTGGTCGGCAAGCCTAGCCAGACCATAGCCTAGCGGCCAAGGCCTGGCCTGGCCTAGCCTGGAGGCCAAAAGTCAACGGCCTGGCCTGGCCTGCTCAAAGCCCAAGGCCTGGCAGGCCCAGACCAGGCCGGCCTGTTGTGCATGCCTAAATGAGACTAACACATTCTTTAAGCCGAACTATATCACCAATACTGTGACGCCCTGAAATTCGGCCTATTTTTCACACCCGAATTTCGTGCGTTACGATACTTCCCATTCCATACATACATCATTATATCATGAAGATACATGATATATTCACACATTCCCAAGTTCTATTACCTCAAAACGTTCATTCATTAAGAATAATGATAAATACATTGTTCTTATCACATTACATCTGTGACTTAACTAGTCACCATATCTATAGAATAGTTTTAATCTAACTATTTTCCAAGTCTCGACTTGATCTTCACGCTTGTTCATAACATGAACAGTACTTCATCTTGTGACGCTAATGGTACTCACGACCACAGCATCTGACTGTAGCAGGATATCCATCATCATGATCTTCATCATGTCCTTTAACATATACTATCGTCGTTCGCTGAAAATATTTTTATTTCAAGCATGTGTGAGCATTCAATTGCTCAGCAAGTCATAGTAGTTGAATAATAACAACTTAAGAATCAAATTTCTTTTAAGTCTTCAATAACCGAACAATGGTTACGAAGCAACTCGAATAATAGGAATACGTTTCGATTCCTATCATTTTAACACATACTTCACATATACTTATCATACTTTCATCCTTCTACCTTTTCCATACATAATATGTCTGGCTAGAATCATTAGCATAGACTTAACAAGAACAGTTCATAAATAAACTGCACTATTTCACATTGAACATTTCATTTCATAGAAACACCGAAGTGTTAACATTGTGGCACAAGGCCTCATACGTACTACCATCTTGTACAAATATCGCACATTTGCACATACAAAATACTTCCTCATGTTCAACATCTGAGGAAGTTCAGAAACTATCATTCATATAGAAATGAACGCAGTTAGGAAACTTGCATCAAGTAGAACTTGATCAAGATTAGAAACTTGCATTCATAATAAAGTATGAACGAAGTTAGGAAACTTGCCTTAGCGATGCGTACTGCTTACGCCCTATCGGTCATCATTTTCCATATAAAGCATATAGGAAACACATATCCAATTAGTCAAATACTTGACTTAACCATTATCTTATACTTTTCTTTATTTCTTATGGTTCGCGTTCTTGTAATCTACGTCTACGCGACCAATCTTTACTTCATTTGTAATAACCAAGAATTTCTGTGCTACATTGTAAATAAATATATTAACTAATCTGTGATATATTATGGATGACTAGGTGATTAAGTGATTATGTAAATAGTATGATATGTGTATTTAAAGGAAGTCTCACTAATGATTGAAATAAGTTGGTGGACTAACCTAAGTATTTTAAGAATCCAAGAAATTAATTTAAGATGTTAAACCCTAATTACATACTCAATATACTTGAATACAGCAAGTCTAATTGGGTTATGTAAATGAAATAACATTATTGATTGATAAGAATATGTAAATATCAATAATGATGAGCATTAGCTTAAGAGATAATAAATTTAATGGACTAAGAGGAATAAGTAATTTAAACAAGCCCAATTAATTAGTTAAGCATGGGACTTGTGGATAATTTGGTTTATGAATAACTAAACTGTTAAACTGGACCAGTATTAGATGTATAGGGCAAGTATATTAGTAGCCCAATTAATTGTTATGGGAGGCCCAAGCCCATTAGTAGGCTCAAATTAATAATTACATGCCTAAAAGATGATAATTAAAAAGCCCAATCTAAGCCCACTTGTGGAGGGGTATTTTGGTCATTTCATAAAGCAAATAAGGAATAAAAAATAAAAGAAAAATAGAATGAATAATAAGGGCACATGGCCGGATAAGTAATGAGAGGAAGAAGGGGGGGTGAATGTAATTATTACCTAACTTTAGTAGGTAAACAACTACGCTAGGTGTCAACCTCCCATTCGTCCACTACGTTTATCTACTCTTGCAAGTTAACTAAGCTAATAAGGATGAGAAAGGAAGTAAGATTGTGTGGGATATTGTTGATAGATATACAATCTATAACTATTCATATTTACTAAATACTTAAACAATTTTCATAATTAGTAAAATATTTTTACTAAGTTCAATCCTTATCTCCTAGTTAGCTATCAAACCAGAGAGAGAGAGAGAAAAGAGAGAAAAGCTCGGGTAGAAGAAGAAGAAGAGGGGAGAGAGAGCTTGAAGATTCATGCATCCAAAGTTCATAAATTTCTTTGGTAAAACAAGAAGAGTTGCTATAAGAACAAGGTGAAACTCCTAAACTAATTTCTTCCTTTTGTTAATATATTTTTATGTAAGATCTATAGGGTTCAAGATCTAATTGGTTAGAAACATGCTAGAATGATATATATAGAGTTTAATAAGTTTAACTTGTTGGTTGATATGAGTTTATGTTAAAAAGTTTGATAAAATACATGAAAAGGAGTTTTTCCATAAGTATTGATTTTTAAGGTGTGATATATGTTTTTCATTTTGAAACCTACAAGGATTTTTTGTGTGATGAAGTGTTACATGAATTATAATTAGCGAGTAATTATAATTATGTGACAAATTTTATGTGATTAATTGATGTTAGATTTTAATTGATGAAATTAGTTGATTAATATTTAATTGATTAAAATATGACATTAAAGTATGTGTTAAATGATTTGTTAAAATAAAAAGGAAAAGAATTTTAAATGATTTTTACCAAACAAGGCCCTTGCTTTTGTTTTAAAAATTGTTGCCAAATAGGGCCCTTAAACTAGCTTAAACCTAATTTACCTAAACCATGCCTAAGTAAGTAAAACTAGTTTCTAATTTTCTTGTAGCCAAACAAGCCAAGTTGGCTTTTGAATTTTGTAACTTACATAATAAATGTATTTATTATATATATTAAGTAATTACCAGTTACATATATATCATTAGTATACGTATATTATATCAGTTATAATATATCTAAACTACGTTAGTTTTTTCTAAGCCTAAACTAAGAACTAAGAAGAAAAGAGAGCAGAGAAAAGGAAGAGCAGAAAAGAGAAAAGAGGAAGAAGAATTGTTAGAATTGAACTCACATCGCTTTCTCTTTCAATCTATTAACAAAAGGTATTATCTATAATCTCTAATTATTATAGAATTCAATTCATATATTTCATGTATTTTATTCTCTGTCAAAAGTTGAGTTTTCATGAAGTTGTATAATTGTGACTATGTATATATGATGTTCATAGGTTTTCATATGTAATTGTGTGCCATGGAAAGATTTTCAAAATACAATTGTTGTAAAAATCAGTTTTAAAGTTATGATCCTTATATTTTCATTCTCTATAAAACATGTTTTGGAAGTTGTATAGCATGATGGATATATATATATATATATATATATATAATTGTGTTCATATCATGTCTATATGTGATGATATGCTTAATTAGTTGTTTAATTCATGAATATATATATATATATATATATATATATATATATGATATAATGGAGAATTTATGTTTTTCAAAAGTCACAGTGAAGTGTCTGGAAAAAATGAAGTTTCTCATAGAAATCAAAATATGTGTTGATTGTTGATTTTTGTATAAATCAATTGTGGAATATGTTATTATGTTTAGAAATTAGTTGTTTGGGATTGGAATTGTGAGAATTGGTTTTAAAACAAATTCGCAGTGTTCAATTTCATCTAGAACACTGACATTGGTATTTTTTTAAATTTTTGTAAAAATTAAGCGTTGTAATTTTGCTAATTGATGTATCATTGTGTTCAAAACATGTTAGAAGCTTTGCACTTTGTTTCTGTAAAGTTTTATATGAAAATTTTTGGCTGAATTGAGAATTCATTGTAGAGAATTAAGCCAAATTGGCTTTTCTTTGCACTATTCGCGAAGCTGCTCTGTTTCTGTCCGCTGCCGGCGCAGCTGCGCAGGCAGTAAGGGTAGAAGCGGCGCAGCTGCGCCGCTGGGTTTTCGCAGGTTTGGCCCCTGCGCAGCTGCGCCGGTGTCAAGGCTAAAGGTGGCGCAGCTGCGCCGTGTCCCGGGCAGTGGCAGTGACTTTAGTTTTTGTGCAGTGTTAATTCTAAGCTTAGTTTAATTATTCTATGACAAGGAGCATGTATCTAGCTGCTATAACATGTGTTATAATTTGAGAAAAAGGAAGTTTTGAAATACTAATATGGTATTTAAATTATAAACTATAATTGTTTAATTGTACAATAAGTTACTTAATTATAATTTTATTAATTATAATTAAGAGTAAATGTTTAATTTAAATTATAATTTTTGTGAAATTATAATGTATAGAAGTTGATTTATTTTAATCAATTAGATGTTAAATTAAATTATAATTTATGCATGTTTAATTATGGATTATAAATTGATAATTTCATGATTAATTATAATTTGTGTAATTAAATGCATGATGTGGTTTAATTGATTATAATTTAAATGGTAATTATAATTTAAGTAATTATAATTTGATTAAGTGTTTGAATTATAATTTAGTTAAATACAGAATTAATTTAATTAACTATGTGATAGTTGATTATTATTATTAGAGTGAGTTAACCATGAGGGTTAACCACTTATGTGAATTAGTTACGTGTTAACTAATTTAGGTTATTGTGATTGAATATATATGTGTAGGAAGTATTAAAGTACGTGAATTATGTTAAGTAGCTTGCGCTTGAGGCAAGTCTTCTAAACCCTAAACTCGTTAATTTTATGCAAGTCTTCTAACCCTAAACTTGTTAATTCTATACAATTTCTTTGAGTTCATATATTCATTGTTGAGAATGTCCTTTCCATTTCTGTATTGGACAATTGTTTATTTAATTGAAATGATCTTAACTTATTGTTCAAGTAAGATTCAGTTTATTATTTTAAATGCTTTAAGTTTACTTCTAAAGCATATGTTAATTCATAATTCTTTTATTTATAGATTATTGAAAGTCGATTTAACTAATCCTTAGTTGATGAACGTGAATTCTAAATTACCCTTGTAAGCTTATCCAAACCAAACTTTCTTTGGTGTGGACTCGAATTCAAATTACTGAGTTGAACAACCCTATTTACTAGGGGAGGCTACTACGCATAGCGTTAAGATGTTTGTGCACAATACATAGTACAAAGGGCTGATCCCCCTAAGTACGAGTTAAGGTCCATAGTCTTATTGACTGTTAAAGGTTTAAATAGAAATATTTATAACCTAGGATAAGAGTTCAAAGGTCTTATGACCCTCAGATAAATTTTATATTCGAATTTTAATGTTGATATAGAATTATTATTCAATTCTTTATTATTGAAGCAAGCTAAGTTGTTCAGATTCTTTTAAATATATCATTTCATGTCTATGTTATTGTTAAACTCTAGTGAGCTGTGGTTTGCTCACTCTTGCGTTAAATAACAATTTCAGTTAAGGTTGATAACGCTGATGCTCCGTCTACGAGTAAGGGCAAGGGAAAGCAAAGCAAGTGACGACTTGTTTTTTTTATATTATTATATTGAGAATGATTGTAATAAGACTTGAATGTTATGTTTTTGTTTCCGCACTTTATTATATTCATGTCAGGGTTAGAGTAAACCGGGATTATTTTGAAAAGGTTGTAACCCTTGTTTTAAGGGAGATTTATCTATTCTAATTTAAGTTGTAGTTTATTTTACATTATTCATTGGGTAGATGTATGTTATATTAGAAAGTGAACACCAAATCATGTGGAAACGAAGTACCCGGATTTGGGGGTGTCACAGATTGTTATCAAAGCTGTAGGTTATGAAACCTTAGGTGGGGAAAAACCTTAGGTAGTAGCCTTATGGTAAGATCGAAAAGATAGTGATGCTAGGTAAAGATAATAAACTACCTTATGTGCCTATGTGTTTACATTATAATATTCGAAGAGTGACGATTCGTTATCACGTAATAATGAACTTTAAAATTCTTTTGTCAAGATGTTGAACGTGGGAGAACCTAGTCAGGCTAGAGAGGATGTACCTCAGGTGCCTAGAGAAGAAGAGCCCCGTGACATACATGTTGTCTGGGAGCAGCTGGTTAGGAGAGAGCCATCTCTAGTGATCACCGTAGCTGGTCGGGAGCGTGAGCTGAAACCTATTCCAGAGGATGAGAACGAGGACGAGTCTGAAGAGGAGGAAGAGGAGGAAGAGGATCCCGAAGAGGAATTCCCACCTCACTCTACTAGTGCTGAGATGTACGAGGCAGTCTACGATAGCAATGTGGAACTTCATGGACGAATAGGAGATCTCGAGGAGACTATTCAGCAGCGTGATGAGACTATCGAAGAGATGGATAGTGCACTAGGAGATGCACAGTGGAACCTGATACATATGGAGGTCGAAAGAGATGCTGCTCGTTTTGAATTGGCAAAGCTGAAGCAAGACATCCAGGAGGAGTCGAGAAAGCGTGCCAGAGCTGAGGAGTCAAGCTTGAGGGCTAATCAATGAGCCGATCGAGCTAAAGGTGAAGCTGAAGCCAAGAAAGCCAAGCTGAGGGAAACAAAATATGCTTTTCATACAGCGATAGAGAGAGCTCAGGACCGTATTTTCTACTACCCAGCTCAGTTCCAAGGTTTACCGTGGTATGTGGTGGACCGAAGAACGACATTTCGGGTAATGGAAGAGGAACGTAGAGAGGCTGTACGACGTATTAATATGCCTAGGCAGTAGCAGCAGTAGCAGTAATAGTAGTAGTAGCAGTAGCAGTAGTAGTAGAGCTTTTATTTATGTATTGCTTTTTGTATTAAATAATGTAAATTCCATAATTTGAGATAAGAATGGGATGAGTTAATAATATAATCCTTCAACTTTTCCAGTTCAGGAAGGATGATGTAAATGGCAGAAATACTATCTAATTGATGTTTTTAAACTACGACTAATGAATAAAAGAAGTCTATTGACGTGCTTGGTGTTCTATGTGAACTGAATTGTCTAGAACGTTCAAGTATGAACTGGAGTACTTAATAATTGAATAAAGGGTCTAATAATAATATTTTCTTAACAGAAAATGCCTCCTAGAAGAAGAGTAACACGTCAAAATCCTGAGGGTTCGACGAACAACAACAATAACGAGGGAACAAATCCCAATTCGGTTCAGCAGTTGGTGAATCTGTTGACAGGAGCTCTTGCGAATCAGCCGCAAGTGCAGGGTACTACTTTCAAGGAATTCAAGGCAGTAGGACTGCCTGAGTTCAAAGGATCGACTAACCCTATCAAAGCTCAAACATTGGTTATGGAAATGGAGAAGGTATTTGACGTGGCTAGGGTAGGAGAAGACCAAAAGATAATGTTCGCGGCTTTCATGTTGAAGTCGGATGCTAGCTTTTGGTGGCAGGCTAACAAGACTCGAGAGGGAGAGGGAGTCATCACGTGGGAACGTTTCAAGGAAATGTTCTACGAGATGTATTTTCCAGTGAGTTCGCAGGACCAGATGGAGGTCCAGTTCCTAGAACTTAAGCAAGGAGGGATGATGGTGTCTGAGTATACCGCTAAGTTTAACGAGTTGGCTAGGTTCGCTACATACCAGGTCAGCACTGACGCTAGGAAAGCGAGAAGGTTTGAGCGGGGACTAAAGCCCTGGCTCTACAGCAAGGTTTCCATGTTCCAGCTGAATACCTTTGCAGCGGTGCTGGAGAAGGCCATACTTACTGAGGGAGGAAGCGAAGCGGTGACGAAGTTCAACCAACATAAGAAGAAGAAGAATGAGGTAGAAGCCAAGTCTGGGGGTAGCAGCACTGTGAACCAGAAGAGGAAGTGGTTTGATAATACCTCTACTGGGAATCAGCAAGGAAGCCAGCAGAAGAGGAAGTTCGAAGCATGTGCTACATGCGGTAAGAATCACATTGGCGTGTGCATGAAGGGGAAGCGGGTGTGCTTCAACTGTGGTCAGGAAGGCCACATCGTGCCTAATTGCCCAAAACTGAAGAAGGGAGCTTGCTTTACATGTGGATCCAAAGATCACATGGCTCGCAACTGCCCGAAGAAGCTGACGGCAGGGTCAACAGGGAGCGGAGGGAATGGAAGCGGCAGTACCGTTACTATCGCTGCACCATTGCAAGCTGTTCGAACCACTGCACGGACATTCAATATGACGGTGCAGGATGCTATGCAATCAAAAGATGTGGTGTCAGGTATTATTCCGGTCAATAGTATAAATGCATATATATTATTTGATCGGGTGCTACGTGCTCATTCATATCTGATGATTTTGCTAGAACCCTAGACTTACCTGTAGAGGAGTTAATTTACCCTTTGAACATAGAGGTTGCGAATAGGGAGGTTATTCCTGTTAGGAGCGTTTATAAGAACTGTAGATTGGACATTAAGGGTCAGGAGCTTAGAGTAGATTTGATTCCGATAAAACTTGAGGAATTCGACGTCATACTAGGTATGGATTGGTTGTTCAACCATGGGGCGGTAATCAACTGTCAGAAGAAGTCAGTAAACCTTACGACTCCGTCAAAGTTGGTGTTCTATGGTAGCAAATCACTTAGGCAAGCGAGTTGTTTGACGGTTATGCAAGCCAAGAAACTTCTGATGCAAAGCTGTGTAGGATATCTAGCCTACATAGTAGATTCGCGTAAGGAAAGCCCGAAGGTGGAGGAGATATCGGTAGTTAAGGAGTTTGTGGACGTTTTTCCAAGCGATTTGCCAGGACTTCCGCCAGATAGGGAGACAGAGTTCGTGATCGATCTAGCGCCGGGAACTGCTCCGATTTTGAAGGCTCCGTACCGAATGGCTCCAGTCGAGATGAAGGAACTGATGGTTCAACTGCAAGAACTGCTAGACAAGAAGTATATTCAACCGAGCGTTTCGCCGTGGGGAGCGCCTGTCTTATTCGTGAAGAAAAAGGATGGGTCGATGCGTATTTGCATTGATTATAGAGAGTTGAATAAAGTTACGATCAAGAATAGGTATCCTTTACCTAGGATCGATGACTTGTTTGAGCAACTGAAGGGTGCGAAATACTTCTCGAAAATCGATTTGAGAAGCGGATATCATCAATTGAGGGTGAGGAAGGAAGATATACCCAAAACAGCTTTTAGAACTCGGTATGGTCATTACGAGTTCTTGGTGATGTCATTTGGTCTCACGAATGCCCCAGCAGCATTTATGGACCTAATGAACAGGGTGTTCAAGCCATTTTTGGACAAGTTCGTGGTAGTGTTCATAGATGACATCCTGGTTTATTCCAAGACCGAGGAGGAGCATGCTGAACACTTACGACTAACCTTAGAAGCACTGAGACGAGAGAAGCTTTACTCTAAATTCTCTAAATGCAAATTTTGGTTGGGACGTGTGCAATTCCTTGGCCACGTGATCGACAAGGATGGTGTTTCGGTAGATCCGTCGAAAGTTGAGGCCGTAATTAGTTGGGAACAGCCGAAGACACCGTCTGAAGTGGGAAGTTTCTTAGGATTGGCTGGTTATTACAGAAGATTTATTCAAGACTTTTTTAGAATCGCAACTCCGTTGACGAATTTGACTCGTAAAATAGTTAAGTTTGTTTGGACGGAGAAGTGTGAGGAGAGTTTTCAAGAGCTGAAGAAGAGGTTGAGTACTGCACCTGTATTGTCTTTACCGGATAGTTCGGGGAATTTCGTAGTATATAGCGATGCCTCACATAGAGGATTAGGCTGTGTATTGATGCAGAGCGGCAAAGTCATTGCCTATGCGTCATGTCAGCTGAAGGATTGCGAGAAGGGGTATCCGACCCATGACCTAGAATTGGCGGCAGTAGTGTTTGCCCTAAAGATTTGGAGGCACTACTTATATGGAGAAATGTGTGAAATATACATAGATCACAAGAGTCTAAAGTATATATTTACCCAGAAGGATTTGAACATGCGCCAAAGAAGGTGGTTGGAACTGATTAAAGACTACGATTGCGAGATACTTTACCATCCGGGTAAAGCTAACGTTGTTACCGACGCATTGAGAAGAAAAGGTCGGGAGAAGCTGAACATATTAACTGATCAGGATCGGTTAATAGAACAGATGGCTAGATTGGAGTTGGAAGTGAAGTTTCCGAAAGAATCGGATGAGATGTTATTTCAAGTAACCACTGGTTCTACTTTAATAGACAAAGTGAAAGAAGCACAACTTCATGATGAAGAATGTGAAAAGATTCGGACGAGGTTAACTGACGGCGAAGAGTTCAAGTTCAAGGTCGATAATAAAGGACTGTTACGATTTGAAGGTAGAATCTGGGTACCGCCAGTACCAGAGGTCAAAGAGGAGATTTTGAGCGAAGCTTATAGTTCTAGATATTCTATTCACCCTGGGAGTACGAAGATGTACCAGGATCTCAGGCATCATTTCTGGTGGCCGAATATGAAGAGGGACGTGGCTGAATGCGTTGCGAAATGCTTAATGTGTCAGAAAGTCAAAGCAGAACACCAGAGACCAAGTGGTTTGCTGCAACCGTTAGAAATTCCAGAGTGGAAGTGGGAGCACATCACGATGGATTTTGTGGTAGGACTTCCAACGACTCAGAAGGGATATGATGCGATATGGGTTATAGTGGATCGACTGACAAAGTCAGCCCACTTTCTGCCGATCAGGGTCAAGTACAACCTGGATAAACTAGCGAAGCTCTACGTGAAGGAAATTATTTCTCGACATGGTGTTCCGGTGTCGATTGTGTCCGACAGAGATCCACGTTTCACGTCTAATTTTTGGAAGCGATTGCAAGAATGTATGGGAACGCAATTGCGAATGAGTACAGCGTATCATCCTCAGACTGATGGACAGAGCGAGAGAACGATTCAGACGCTTGAGGATATGTTGAGGGCTTGTGTGATGGACTTCAAAGGAAGCTGGGAGGATCATCTACCGTTGGTGGAGTTCGGCTACAAGAATAGTCATCATGCGAGTATTGGCATGCCGCCTTACGAAGCATTATATGGCAGAAAATGCAGAACTCCTTTGTGCTGGGATGAAGTCGGTGAACGTCAATTGTTGGGACCAGAATTGGTACAACAAACCGCTGAAATTGTGAAGCTGATCAAAATGAGATTAGTTGCTGCTCAAGACAGACAGAAGAAGTATGCCGATTTACATCGACAGAACCAAGAATTCTTACCAGGAAGTTTCGTTTTTCTGAAGGTATCTCCTTGGAAAGGGAAAATTTGATTCGGTAAGAAGGGGAAGCTGAGTCCCAGATTTATTGGACCTTTTGAGGTATTACGAAAGGTGGGCGAGGTAGCTTACGAGATTGCATTACCTCCGGAGCTCGAGAATATACATAATGTCTTTCATATTTCGGTATTAAGACCTTACAAGCACGATTATAAACATGTAATAGAATATGAACCTTTGCTATTTGATAAAGACTTATCATATGAAGAAGTGCCTGTTCAAATAGTTGATAGAAAGGAACAAGTACTTAGGAATAAAGTGATACCTTCTGTTAAGGTAATCTGGAGGAACCACAATGCTGAAGAAGCTACGTGGGAACTCGAAAATGTTATGATAAAATCTTATCCGCATTTATTTGTTTAGTTATGTGTAACCCTTATATACTGATTCTGGGGACAGAATCCTTTGAAGGTGGGAAGAATGTAATAGACGAGATTTTTTTTTTGTGTGATTCTGGGGACAGAATCCTTTTAAGGAGGGAAGATTGTAACGATTGAGATTTTATATTTAATTTTAAATATTTATTGAATTAAATAAATATTTTATGTGATTTATTTATTGAGTTAAATAAATAAATTATGTGATTTATGGAGTTATTTAATTAAGGGTATATATTAATTAAATGAATGTGCAATATTTAATTTAATTAATGTATATTAATTTTATTTTTAGTTCTAATTTAATTGAGAGAATTAAATTAGATGTGATGAAGTGTTACATGAATTATAATTAGCGAGTAATTATAATTATGTGACAAATTTTATGTGATTAATTGATGTTAGATTTTAATTGATGAAATTAGTTGATTAATATTTAATTGATTAAAATATGACATTAAAGTATGTGTTAAATGATTTGTTAAAATAAAAAGGAAAAGAATTTTAAATGATTTTTACCAAACAAGGCCCTTGCTTTTGTTTTAAAAATTGTTGCCAAACAGGGCCCTTACACTAGCTTAAACCTAATTTACCTAAACCATGCCTAAGTAAGTAAAACTAGTTTCTAATTTTATTGTAGCCAAACAAGCCAAGTTGGCTTTTGAATTTTTTAACTTACATAATAAATGTATTTATTATATATATTAAGTAATTAGCAGTTACATATATATCATTAGTATACGTATATTATATCAGTTATAATATATCTAAACTACGTTAGTTTTTTCTAAGTCTAAACTAAAAACTAAGAAGAAAAGAGAGCAGAGAAAAGGAAGAGCAGAAAAGAGAAAAGAGGAAGAAGAATTGTTAGAATTGAACTCACATCGCTTTCTCTTTCAATCTATTAACAAAAGGTATTATCTATAATCTCTAATTATTATAGAATTCAATTCATATATTTCATGTATTTTATTCTCTGTCAAAAGTTGAGTTTTCATGAAGTTGTATAATTGTGACTATGTATATATGATGTTCATAGGTTTTCATATGTAATTGTGTGCCATGGAAAGATTTTCAAAATACAATTGTTGTAAAAATCAGTTTTAAAGTTATGATCCTTATATTTTCATTCTCTATAAAACATGTTTTGGAAGTTGTATAGCATGATGGATATATATATATATATATATATATATATATATAATTGTGTTCATATCATGTCTATATGTGATGATATGCTTAATTAGTTGTTTAATTCATGAATATATATATATATATATATATATGATATAATGGAGAATTTATGTTTTTCAAAAGTCACAGTGAAGTGTCTGGGAAAAATGAAGTTTCTCATAGAAATCAAAATATGTGTTGATTGTTGATTTTTGTATAAATCAATTGTGGAATATGTTATTATGTTTAGAAATTAGTTGTTTGGGATTGGAATTGTGAGAATTGGTTTTAAAACAAATTCGCAGTGTTCAATTTCATCTAGAACACTGACATTGGTATTTTTTTAAATTTTTGTAAAAATTAAGCGTTGTAATTTTGCTAATTGATGTATCAGTGTGTTCAAAACATGTTAGAAGCTTTGCACTTTGTTTCTGTAAAGTTTTATATGAAAATTGTTGGCTGAATTGAGAATTCATTGTAGAGAATTAAGCCAAATTGGCTTTTCTTTGCACTATTCGCGAAGCTGCTCTGTTTCTGTCCGCTGCCGGCGCAGCTGCGCAGGCAGTAAGGGTAGAAGCGGCGCAGCTGCGCCGCTGGGTTTTCGCAGGTTTGGCCCCTGCGCAGCTGCGCCGGTGTCAAGGCTAAAGGTGGCGCAGCTGCGCCGTGTCCCGGGCAGTGGCAGTGACTTTAGTTTTTGTGCAGTGTTAATTCTAAGCTTAGTTTAATTATTCTATGACAAGGAGCATGTATCTAGCTGCTATAACATGTGTTATAATTTGAGAAAAAGGAAGTTTTGAAATACTAATATGGTATTTAAATTATAAACTATAATTGTTTAATTGTACAATAAGTTACTTAATTATAATTTTATTAATTATAATTAAGAGTAAATGTTTAATTTAAATTATAATTTTTGTGAAATTATAATGTATAGAAGTTGATTTATTTTAATCAATTAGATGTTAAATTAAATTATAATTTATGCATGTTTAATTATGGATTATAAATTGATAATTTCATGATTAATTATAATTTGTGTAATTAAATGCATGATGTGGTTTAATTGATTATAATTTAAATGGTAATTATAATTTAAGTAATTATAATTTGATTAAGTGTTTGAATTAATTGTTTAATTATAATTTAGTTAAATACAGAATTAATTTAATTAACTATGTGATAGTTGATTATTATTATTAGAGTGAGTTAACCATGAGGGTTAACCACTTATGTGAATTAGTTACGTGTTAACTAATTTAGGTTATTGTGATTGAATATATATGTGTAGGAAGTATTAAAGTACGTGAATTATGTTAAGTAGCTTGCGCTTGAGGCAAGTCTTCTAAACCCTAAACTCGTTAATTTTATGCAAGTCTTCTAACCCTAAACTTGTTAATTCTATACAATTTCTTTGAGTTCATATATTCATTGTTGAGAATGTCCTTTCCATTTCTGTATTGGACAATTGTTTATTTAATTGAAATGATCTTAACTTATTGTTCAAGTAAGATTCAGTTTATTATTTTAAATGCTTTAAGTTTACTTCTAAAGCATATGTTAATTCATAATTCTTTTATTTATAGATTATTGAAAGTCGATTTAACTAATCCTTAGTTGATGAACGTGAATTCTAAATTACCCTTGTAAGCTTATCCAAACCAAAATTTTTTGGTGCGGACTCGAATTCAAATTACTGAGTTGAACAACCCTATTTACTAGGGGAGGCTACTACGCATAGCGTTAAGATGTTTGTGCACAATACATGGTACAAAGGGCTGATCCCCCTAAGCACGTGTTAAGGTCCATAGTCTTATTGACTGTTAAAGGTTTAAATAAAAATATTTATAACCTAGGATAAGAGTTCAAAGGTCTTATGACCCTCAGATAAATTCTATATTCGAATTTTAATGTTGATAGAGAATTATTATTCAATTCTTTATTATTGAAGCAAGCTAAGTTGTTCAGATTCTTTTAAATATATCATTTCATGTCTATGTTATTGTTAAACTCTAGTGAGCTGTGGTTTGCTCACTCTTGCATTAAATAACAATTTCAGTTAAGGTTGATAACGCTGATGCTCCGTCTACGAGTAAGGGCAAGGGAAAGCAAAGCAAGTGACGACTTGTTTTTTTTATATTATTATATTGAGAATGATTGTAATAAGACTTGAATGTTATGTTTTTGTTTCCGCACTTTATTATATTCATGTCAGGGTTAGAGTAAACCGGGATTTTCTTGAAAAGGTTGTAACCCTTGTTTTAAGGGAGATTTATCTAATCTAATTTAAGTTGTAGTTTATTTTACATTATTCATTGGGTAGATGTATGTTATATTAGAAAGTGAACACCAAATCATGTGGAAACGAAGTACCCGGATTTGGGGGTGTCACACATAATGGAGTTGTACTCGCCTGTCAATAGGAATTCCTAATGTGATAGTAGTACAAGTGATCCTTGGACTTGAGATCATCATAGTATCTTGTATGTAACAAATTATACTTTGACTTATTCCTTAAGACCTTTTAAGGCATATATAGGGTATGCTTGGGTATTATGAGTTACATATGGAGATAATGAATGATCAATAAAGAATCTACCACCTCTAGTAAAAGAGGAGATATGTCCTATGTGATTCGTTAAATGACAACCCAGGAATCCTTTGCCAAGGTGAAATGAAATTAGAAAGGAGTTTCTAATTTGCATTAAATGGAATTGTGCATTTTCTAATCGAAATACATATAATTAAATAAAATAAGACTTGACAATAAATTCATGTCTTATATTTAATTGTGACATTGTATGGTAGAAGGATTGAATTGTACGATAACTATTTAGTCACAGGTTCTCTTATGATTAATGTTGAAATCTATATTATCTGAAAAGTCGTTGATCGCTAGGGAGGCTTATCCCTATTGTAGAATAAATATTATTTATTTAAATAGATTATTAGTTTAATTTATTTATTTAAATAAGATTAGAATTACTTTAATTGATTTATTCACAATCGGTTTAATATGGAGAACCTAAAGGGTCACACCATAAAAGGAAGAATAATTATTAAGAAGGTAATGGCATAATCGTAATAATACATTAAGTGTAATTAATTTAATCTATGGTGATAGAATAAATTAAATAGCTTAATATTTATTATTTAATATTTTAAAAATATTAAATATAAATTAATAAGAGGAGTCTTATTAATATTATTACAATTATTATTATTAATTTCTAAAGGAGTTTAGTAATTAATTTAATATTAGTACTCTCATTTATTCCTAATAAGATTAGGAGACAAATTAATTAAATGAATTTATTTAATTTTTCCCAATGTGGTGGGAAGCCTAAATTAATTAAAGGAGTTTAATTAATTAAATGAAATCCCATGTCTAATAGGATTAGAAGGATTGACCAATATCTATATAAGAGGAGTCTTATAATAGATATCAATTGATGCAATTCCAATTGTTGGAGAGTACTCCTTTTCTATAGAGGATAGAAAACTAAGGTTTAGCCAAACACCCTCCTTCTTGATAATTCCTCTTCCTTGGTGGATCACCTCTAGAGGCCAAACACTTGGGTGGCTAACGTTGATCAAAGGAAGGAATCTAACCCGAAACTTCAAGGAGATCACGAAGAACAAGGAGTTGAACTAGTACCTGTGGAAGCTTCGTTCTACAAGGGTATGATTCCATAACTTCTTATTTATCGTTTTAAATTAATAATTTGCATAAAGGATGATCCGGGTAATGGTTTTGTAGAAATTTTTTAAACTCTGATATACCATGCTTCCGCTAATTTTTCCAATTTGATTGCGTCACGATTTCGTATGAACCCAACAGTGGCATTAGAGCCAAACTTTATGTAATTATTAATTATTTTGATTTCATATACATATGGGTATGTATTTAGAATAATTTATTGGGCATAATTTTAGTTGTATAAAATTATTTTTTATGAAGAAAAAAAAAAAGAATGCGTGGACAGTTTTTTTTTTCTCTCAGCGGTGACTTAGGGAGACCAATCACGTTAATTGATTATCCACGAATTTTGTAATCATGTATGGTTTAAATTGATTTTTTAAATCACTTGGGAAAAAGGTGTCTCAGTCACCTTTTTTTTAAAAAAAATAACTATCTTGGGTATATATATACCCAAGATAGTTATTTTTTTAAAAAAAAAGGTGACTTCACTTGATTCAATAAAGTTACCTGGCGAATTTGCTTTGTTTCAAAAAAAGGGGCATGGATCAGTATGTATGTATACATATATAAGATATTATATATATATATATATATATATATATATACTATTTATAATAATTTTATAATTAAAATAAATAGTTTATTTTAATCTTGAAATTGGATTTCATGCAAATTAAAATTGCTCATTAAATGATACTCATATATATATGAAATGTTTTAATTCATGAGATAGATATTTATTTATTAATATATATGGTGATATGTATGATAATAAATGGGGATTGATTATGGACTATTTGACCAATGTGATTGGATTTTATTTTAGTTGAATGCTTGAATGAATAGTTTTATTAAATGGGGTCTGCGTACCACGTCTTCTCTAAAAAAAATTTGATATAAAATTCTATGTCCCTCCTATGTACTTCCCCTTGACTGCTGATCAAGGTTTCTATTTAAATTAAATAGTTTAATGTAATAGAAATAGTTAGAATTATCTTGAAGAAATTGGAGACCAAGGAGCAAGGAGCGCGTGAAGACCCGTTTGTATGGATCCCGTGTTTAAATGTAATAGTTACATTTAAATTTAAATTCTTGCACTCCTAGGTTTGACCTTTTGGTTCACTTGGTGGCTCTAGTGAACCAAACTAGAATAAAAGTCCATAATCAATCCGGGTAGAATATAGTATTCTATATAGCGTGCTAAATATTATATATATATATATATAATATTTTATGCAAATATGCTTCGCATGTTTAATAAAATGACGCATATTTATATATATATATATATATATGTGTGTGTGTGTGTGTGTGTGTGTGTGTGTGTGTGTGTGTGTGCATGCGCGCTAAACAAGATGAGACAAATAATAACAAACCCCTCAAAGAAATTATATTAAGTCCGAAGCGTTCAAATGATATTTGGAATATCGAACGTCGCCTTCTAGCATGATAAATTAATAGAGTATTAAATATTTAATATGAGCTTGTTGTGCTATCCACAAGGCGAGTATTGCGTATTTAAGATGTTAATTAATCACATTTGATGCTTATCAAGAAAATTGAACGATCTAGTCTTGTTGTGCTATCCACAAGGACGAACATTTTTCTTTTTTGAATTTATGGAAGTGCTAGGTTGGACTTAACTTAAATCATTTTAGTTCGGATGTGCACACAATTGACCATTATGATTTAAGAGGCAAAATAAAAGGAATTACATGGTGATGTAATTGACAAGAGTTGTCTACCTATTTATTTGTATATCGTTTGTTGTGCTATCCACAAGGTTATATACATTTGAAATGGGATCCTTATTCTCACTAGCAAATCTTTAATTAGATGTTGCCGAACTATATAAGTGAGGGTAATATAGTTTGATGAAAATAGTGGGAGATACCAATTTAAAATAAAGCCCTAAATTTATTTTGGTATGCAAAGTTGATAAAATAAATGTTTGCTAAAATGTTGTTTTCTTTCATATGCAGAATTTTAAAAATGTCTAAATCACTAATCTCACTACGAAGCATACTTGATGCAAACAAGCTTATCGGGCCGAATTATGAGGACTGGCTAAGAAATCTGAGAATTGTTCTCACTGCTGAAAACATTTCTTATGTCCTAAATTCAACTGTTCGTGAATCTGTTTCGGAAACAGCCTCTGAGGAAGAGATTGCCACTTTCAATAAGTGGTAAGATGATGCATTTGTGGCTCAATGCATCATGCTCGCGTCCATGAATAACGAGCTTCAGCGTTAGCACGTAAACATGGATGCTCCTGCTATGCTGCTTCACCTCAAGGAGTTATATGGTGAACAGAGTAGGACTGCTAGATATGAGATATCTTAGGAGCTCTTCTGATCTCGGATGACCGAGGGTACTGCCGTCGAGACTCATGTCCTAAAGGTGATCAATTTGATTAAACGCCTTGGACAGTTGGGGTTTGTCATGGATGGGGAGCTGAGTCAAGACTTGGTCTTGCAGTCACTCCCTGAGACCTTCTCACAGTTTGTGGTTAATTTTCACATGAATAAGCTAGATGTCAGCTTGCCTGAGCTGCTTAACATGCTGAAAACTGCAGAAGGTCACTTCCCATCCAAGAAGAACCATATCTTGATGGTGGATTCTTCCAATAAAAGGAAGAGGCCCAAGGTATCTTCTGAAAAGAAGAAATCCAAGAAGGCTAAGGGAAAGGGGAAAAAAAGGAACAAAAGAAACCTGAACCAGCTAAAAGAATGTGCTTTCGTTGCAACAAGCCGGGACATTGGAAAAGGAACTGCAAGAAGTATGTAGCAGAGAAGAAGCTTGGAGAAGCTTCGACTTCCAATCAAGGTTTGTTTATGATTGAAATTAATTTTTCTGAAAGTCATAATTCTACTTGGGTATTGGATACCGGACTATGGTTCTCACATATGTAATACTGTGCAGGGACTGGTCAGAAGTAGAAAGCTGAACAATGATGAGGTGATCCTACGAGTGGGGAATAGAGCAAAGGTTGCTGCATTAGCTGTAGGAACTTATTATTTAGCAATGCCTTCGGGCAAGTCCATTTATCTTAATAATTGTTATTATGTTCCGAATATTATTAAAAATATTATTTCAACTTCTGTATTGGATATGTAAGGATTTAACGTTGTTATAAAGAACAATAGTTGTTCTATTTATAAAGACGGTGTTTTATATGGTATTGAAAATTTGCGAAATGGACTTTATACACTTGACTTACAAGAAAATATATTTCAAATTGAACAAACTAAGAAAAGGAAAAGAGATTATATTAATTATACCTACATGTGGCACTGTAGACTCGGTCATATCAATGAAACATGATTATCCAAGTTGCATAAAGATGGGCTCCTCGAGTTATCCGATTATGAGTCATATCCAACTTGTGAATCTTGTCTCATGGGTAAAATGACTAAATCTCCTTTTAGTGGAAAAGGAGAAAGAGTTACAGAGTTGTTGGCATTGATTCACACAGACGTTTGTAGACCTATGACAACAAGTGCACGGGGTGGGTATTCTTATTTTATTACTTTCACTGATGATCACTCAAGATTTAGATATGTGTATTTAATGAAATACAAGTCAGAATCTTTTAAAAAGTTCAAAGAGTTTAGAAGTGAAGTAGAGAAACAAACGAGCAAGAGTATAAAGATACTTCGATCAGATCGAGGTGGAGAATACTTAAGCGGTGAGTTTCTCAATTGTCTCAAAGAAAATGGTATAATCTCACAATGGACTCCTCCAGGTACACCACAGTTAAATGGAGTATCTGAAAGGAGAAATCGAACACTGTTAGACATGGTTCGATCCATGATGAGTTTTACCGACCTTCCAATTTCCTTCTGGGGATATGCCCTAGAAACGGCTGCATACCTGCTTAAGAAGGTACCTACCAAACCCGCCCCAAAGACTCCATATGAGATGTGGAAGGGGAGGAAACCAAATCTTAAGCGTGTTAAGACTTGGGGTTGCCCAACTTATGTCAAAAAGTTTGAAAATGATAAGCTACAGACTCAATCCGATAAGTGTAGATTTGTGGGATACCCTAAAGAAACTTTAGGGTATTATTTCTATCATCCAACTGATCAAAAGGTGTTTGTTGCAAAACATGCTGCTTTCTTGGAAAAGGAGTTTATCCATGAAGGGGTCAGTGGGAGTAAGATATATCTTGAAGAAGTTCAAGAACCACAAATTATCACGGATCAAAGTCAGGTACTTGACCAAGTAGAAGAACCTACTATACCACACCCTGTTCGTAAATCTAGAAGAGTACCGAAGATACCTGAGAGGTATGGATTCGTTATAGAGGATGACGATGAGGTACACATCATGAATGATGATGATCCATTGAATTACGAATAGGCTATGAGTAATAAAGACTCAGGGAAATGGCTTAAAGCAGTGAAATCCGAAATGGACTCCATGTATGAAAACAAAGTATGGACTTTGGTTTCACCACCTGAAGGCATTAAGCCTATTGGGTGTAAATGGGTTTTTAAAAGAAAGACTGGAGCGGACGGCAAGGTAGAGACCTATAAGGCCCGACTGGTTGCAAAAGGTTTCAAATAAAGACAAGAAGTTGACTATGATGAAACCTTTTCACCAATAGCTATGCTCAAGTCCATTCGGATTTTGCTTGCAATTGCAGCTTATAACGACTATGAGATCTGGCAGATGGACGTGAAAACGGCCTTCCTCAATGGGAAACTTGAGGAGGATGTGTATATGACACAGCCAGAGGGATTCGTTTCAAAGGTTGGAACAAATCAAGTCTGTAAGCTGCAACGATCCATTTATGGATTGAAGCAAGCTTCTCGTAGATGGAACATTCGTTTTGATGAGACAATCAAAGAGTTTGATTTTATCAAAAACGACGATGAACCATGTGTGTACAAGAAGGTTAGTGGGAGCACAGTTTCATTCCTTGTATTATATGTTGATGATATATTACTGATAGGGAATGACATTCCTATGCTACAATCGATTAAAATCTGGTTATCTAAACACTTCTCCATGAAGGTCTTTGGAGAAGCATCCTATATTTTGGGGATAAAGATCTATAGAGATAGATCTAAAAGGATGCTTGGTTTATCCCAAGGAACGTACACTGATGCGATGCTAAAGAGGTTTAGCATGGAAGATTCCAAAAGAGGTCTCATGCTGATGAGCCATGGAATACATCTCTCCAAGAAACAAGCCCCAAAGACACCTGAAGAGAGAGACCTTATGAGTAAGATCCCTTATGCTTCTGCAATACGATCTATCATGTACGGTATGATATGTACTTGATCGAATGTTGTTCATGCACTTAGTGTAACGAGCAAATACCAGTCAAATCCAGGAGAAGAGCACTGGAAGGCAGTGAAGAATATCCTAAAATACTTGGGCAGGATTAAGGATATTTTTCTTGTCTACAGTGGGTCTGAATTAAAACTCGAGGGCTTCACAGACTCAAGTTTTCAAACGGACCAAGATGACAGTAAATCTGTTTCGGGGTATGTTTTTACCCTGAACGGAGGCGCAGTGAGTTGGAAGAGTTCCAAGCAGCAAACAGTAGCTGATTCAGTGACAGAGGCAGAGTATATATCTGCAAGTGAAGCTGCAAAGGAAGCTGTTTGGATGAAGAAGTTCATAACTAAACTTGGTGTGGTTCCTAGCATTGGAGAAGCAGTTTTTATTTACTGTGACAACACAGGAGCAGTTGCACAGGCTAAGGAACCCAGGTCTCATCAGAAATCTAAACACGTGTTGCGACGATTTTATTTGATCAGGGAGATCATTGAAAGAGGAAACGTCACCTTGGAGCGTGTAGACTCTCAAGACAACATTGCAGATCCATTTACTAAAGCTTTAACACAACAGCAGTTTGATCGTCACTTAGAGAAGATAGGTATGAGATACTATAGCGATTGGCTTTAGTGCAAGTGGGAGATTGATAGTAGTGTGCATACAAGCCAATCATGTATGATGATAAAGCACATACTTTATAAACAATCTTATTTATTTATTAATAAAATATTCATTTATTAAAGGCATTTAATTATCTACATAGTACTGTTTTTATAATATATAAATAACCCATAGTTTTAAGCAAAGCTTTTTGAATCATGATGATGATCATGCTAATGAGATCTAAATTCTTAGAAAGCTCTAAAACTAAAATAGTTCCCAATCGTGGGATTACTAAAAAGGGGATTAGTAAATTCGGATAGATTGGTACATATGTTGCTTGCTCATTGGATGAGGATGTTTGATCTCATGATCATTTGTGTGGAGACACTAAAGCAAGTATGTATGTGCTTATTGGAGAATAAGTTCACTAAAGTGACTCGCTATAGAATACCTAATGTAGTTTTACTCGCCTGTCAATAGGAATTCCTAATGTGATAGTAGTACAAGTGATCCTTGGACTTGAGATCATCATAGTATCTTGTATGTAACAAATTATACTTTGACTTATTCCTTATGACCTTTTAAGGCATATATAGGGTATGCTTGGGTATAATGAGTTACATATGGAGATAATGAATGATCAATAAAGAATCTACCACCTCTAGTAAAAGAGGAGATATGTCCTATGTGATTCGTTAAATGACAACTCAGGAATCCTTGGCCAATGTGAAATGAAATTAGAAAGGAGTTTCTAATTTGCATTAAATGGAGTTGTGCATTTTCTAATCGAAATACATATAATTAAATAAAATAAGACTTGACAATAAATCCATGTCTTATATTTAATTGTGACATTGTATGGTGGAAGGATTGAATTGTACGATAACTATTTACTCACAGGTTCTTTTATGATTAATGTTGAAATCTATATTATCTGGAAAGTCGTTGATCGCTAGGGAGGCTTATCCCTATTGTAGAATAAATATTATTTATTTAAATAGATTATTAGTTTAATTTATTTATTTAAATAAGATTAGAATTGTTCTAATTGATTTATTCACAATCGGTTTATTATGGAGAACCTAAAGGGTCACACCATAAAAGGAAGAATAATTATTAAGAAGGTAATGGCATAATCGTAATAATACATTAAGTGTAATTAATTTAATCTATGGTGATAGAATAAATTAAATAGCTTAATGTTTATTATTTAATATTTTAAAAATATTAAATATAAATTAATAAGAGGAGTCTTATTAATATTATTATAATTATTATTATTAATTTCTAAAGGAGTTTAGTAATTAATTTAATATTAGTACTCTTATTTATTCTTAATAAGATTATGAGACAAATTAATTAAATGAATTTAATTAATTTTTCCCAATGTGGTGGGAAGCCTAAATTAATTAAAGGAGTTTAATTAATTAAATGAAATCCCATGTCTAATAGGATTAAAAGGGTTGACCAATATCTATATAAGAGGAATCTTATAATAGATATCAATTGATGCAATTCCAATTGTTGGAGAGTACTCCTTTTCTATAGAGGATAGAAAACTAAGGTTTAGCCAAACACCCTCCTTCTTGATAATTCCTCTTCCTTGGTGGATCACCTCTAGAGGCCAAACACTTGGGTGGCTAACGTTGATCAAAAGAAGGAATCTAACCCGGAAATTCAAGGAGATCACGAAGAACAAGGAGTTGAACTAGTACTTGTGGAAGCTTCGTTCTACAAGGGTATGATTTCATAACTTCTTATTTATCGTTTTAAATTAATAATTTGCATAAAGGATGATCCGGGTAATGGTTTTGTAGAAATTTTTTAAACTCTGATATACCATACTTCCGCTAATTTTTGCAATTTGATTGCATCACGATTTCGTACAAACCCAACAAATTCATTCCACCAGAGCAAGAGCATGCAGGCGCACCCCCTCCAGACGCGCAGTGATAGTTTAGTAGTTTTCTATTGTATATAGATGCAGTAGAACCCCTTTTGTTTATTAGGGTTTTATGCTTGATGTAAACCTCATACTGTTTGAGGTAGTATGTTTATTTGATGTATCCCCATCTTAGGTGTGTAGGGGAATATATTTTTGGTAGGTCCCATCTCTGTATATTTAGATTGGGATAGTTAGCATTTATAAAAATATGCGAGGCATGTAAGTGTATGACACTAATATTTGGTATATGAATATAAATGCGGTATTATATGTAAATGTTTGCTTAAGTAAATAAGACGTGAGAATGAAGATAGTAAGTTGAATACGGTGATAATATGATTGTTAGAATTTGAATTATATATTATATTTTAAACATTTATAAGATATGACATATAATGAAACATATAGTGATAATGTAAGACTTTGTTTAACCAGATAATGCCACCCAGACGCCAAAACAGTAACCAGAGGGAGGAGCGATCTGTAAATAATAAAAGAGAGAAAGCTGACCCAATGTAGAACTTCGCAAATATGATAGCTCGAGCTATACGAACTCGTGCACCTACAACAAGGAATCAAGCTGATAATAGATTAGCAAACTTTAAAGATTTTAAGGCTGTAGGACCACCAGAATTCAGCGAAACTACGGACCCTATAGCAGCTCAGACATGGGTGAAAGAGATGGAAAAGGCCTTTATCATTGCTAGGGTAGCCGAAGAGCAAAAGATGACTTTTGCTACCTACTTGATGAAAGGTGAGGCTAATTACTGGTAGGAGACGAACCAAGCTAGAGCCGGAATGGAGGTAGTAACATGGACCAGGTTTAAGGAGTTGTTCTTAGAAATCTATTTCTCAGAGGCCATGCAAGCCAGAATGGAAGTGAAGTTTCTTGAATTGAAGCAAGAAAATATGATAGTTGCCGAATATGCAGCAAAATTCAACGAGTTAGCCAGATTCGCACCTCATCAGGTGGATACAGAACTATGAAAGGCGCGTAGGTTTGAAAATGGGCTGAAACCTTGGATACACAGCAAAGTCGCAGTGCTACAAATTACTACGTTTTCAGCACTGTTAGAAAAAGCTATCATTGCAGAAGGTAGTGGTGAGGCAGTGTCTAAATTCAACCGAGAGAAGAACAAGAACAAGATTAAAGGTGGACATCAGGGTGCCAGCAGTGGGGGCAGTAACATTAAGAAATACAAGTGGAACAGTGGCAACGAATCAGGGACTCAACAAGGGAGCACACCACAGAAGAAGCCAACGTGTGTAAAGTGTGGGAAGAATCACTCTAGGGAGTGTATGAAAGGAAAAAATGTCTGTTATAACTGCGGTCAGGAAGGACATATTTCACCTAATTGTCCTAAACCAAAGAAGGGAGGTTGCTTTTCATATGGGGGAGCGGGGCATCGATTTAAAGATTGTCCATTTAAGAAGAATACTAATGGAGGAAGTGGAAACAAGAGCAGTGCCACAAAGTTAACAATTGGAGGGCCAACGCAGTAGAGCAAGCCGACAGCCCGAACTTTCAACATGACTGTACAAGACGCAGTTGCATCAAAGGAGGTGGTGTCAGGTATTATTCCAATCAATAATATAAATGCATATGTATTATTTGATTCGGGAGCTACCTGTTCATTTGTGTCTGATGAATTTGCAAAAAGATTAAACTTACCCTATGAAAAATTAAAAAACCCTATGAATATAGAAGTTGCAAACAAAGTAGTGATCCCTGTAGAGTTTATCCATAACAATTGTGGTGTGGAAATAAGGGGACATAAGTTAAGAATGAATTTGATTCTGATACGCTTAGGAGAATTTGATGTTATATTAGGGATGGACTGGTTGTTTAATCATAAAGCTGTTATAGATTGTCAAAAGAAGAGTATACGCCTTAAGACTGATAAGTGGTTTTATAACCACTTATTTAGATATCAACTCACTGCGATTGTTGTTTAAACTCAAGTGTTATCGTAGCTTTTCATGCCTTTTTACTTTCTTTTGCAGATTTATATTTAGGAACGCTCCGGGTGCATTTTGAGCTTAGAAGGATGAAAAGGTCCTAAAAAAGGGGACAACGCTTAAAGAGTAAGCATGAGGGATTGACAGAAGCCATGAGCAGCAAGGATCAAGGAGGGAGTCAGAATAGGGCAACAGGAACAATGCACCAGCAAAGCTGCAGATTTCTAGAACCTGAAGCCAGCGCAGCTGCGCCGGCTGCAGGCCTATAACCTGCGCAGCTGCGCCGGTCTCCTCACTGGCCAGTTGACTTTTATTTAATCGGCAGCTTTGGTTTGTTGGGGGCAGCAAGGCAGGCTCGGCAAAAAGAGGCATATAAGGGAATTTTGGCAACAGAAGATATATCTCTCCCCTTAAGGGAGTTTAGCCCTAATTTCCTTCTTCTAGTTTTTCATTTTCTTTTACATTTTCTTGTCTAGGAGTAGAATAGAAGTAGAGATTAGACTAGTTTATAGTAGCTAATGTTGTAGGGTTTTATTAGACTTGATTGCTGAAGCATTTGAAGAACATCAAGGATTCGTATTTTGATCAAGAGGAATCAGATTCGCATTTCTTACTCTTATTTTCTCTTTGATTCATATTTGTGTTCTTACGATGCTTATTCTACATGTGGATGGTATGTTTGAGTTATTTATGACTTAAACCTTATTTTGAGATTCCAATGGAACCTTTTGAGTAATCGATATTAATTTCTCATCCATGTTGGTTCTTATTGATTGTTTTGTGATTGTCTACTGCGATATTTATTTTCATTGCTTAATTGAGTCATGACCAATTACTGTGATAACCCACATGGGATTGAAAGACGAAATGTGGGTTTAGATCAAATCGTAGTAGCGAGCGTTTGTACGTTCACAGGGCGTTGGATGTATGATTTGTGCTTAGATAGACATATACCGAAGCGCCGCTCGTGGCCAATAGAGAACTTGACCTTAAACCCTAATTATTTGTAAATCACATAGACATATAGTGGTTTAGGTAATGTGGGTGTTCACGTGCGTTCTATCATCTGTGGATTGCACGTGATATGGATTAGGTGCATCGAAAGATGGCCTTCTCTCACTTTCGTGTTCTCGGCTAGCACTCTTAACGATTATTTTGACCTAATTGGAAGTGAATTGACTTAGATGAATCATTAGGGGAAATTGGAGTCTCATCCCTTCATTATCTGATTCTACCTTAGGACTATTTATTTTAATTCCTTACCTAGTTAACTTAGTTTTAATTCCAACTCTTTATCTCTCGTTTAAATAAGACTGAGGCGATTATGTGCTAGTGGTTTGGCGACCTTTTATTTGTTAATTCTCCGTGGGAACGATCTTTACTTATCTTATATTACTTGTTGACCGCGTATACTTGCGCGTTAATTGTCGTTACATAAATCGGACAACAAAGACACCAAATAAGTCTAAAGTGGTATTTTATGGTAGCAAGTTGCCAAGGCAAACAAGTTATCTGACGATGATGCAGGCCAGGAAGATGTTACAAAAAGGATGTGAAGGTTATTTGGCTCATGTAGTGGATACACGTGTTGTGAATTCAGACATGGCACATATACCTATAGTTAATGAGTTTGGGGATGTCTTTCTAGAAGAACTTCCGGGACTTTTTCCAGACAGAGAGATAGAGTTTGTGATTGATTTAGTACCAGGGACAGCGCCAATATCGAAAGCACCGTATCGAATAGCTCCGGTAGAAATAAAGGAGTTGATGATCCAGCTACAAGAGTTGTTGGATAAGAGGTACATTCAACCTAGTGTATCTCCGTGGGGGGCACCGATGTTGTTTGTAAAGAAGAAGGATGGTTCTATGAGGTTGTGTATGGATTATAAAGAGTTGAATAAGGTGACAGTCAAGAACAAATATCCGTTACCAAGAATAGACGATCTGTTTGATCAACTTAAAGGAGCGAGATGTTTTTCGAAGATCGACCTAAGGACTGGTTATCATCAGTTGAAAGTGAGCGCAGAGGATGTACCAAAGACAACATTTAGAACTCGTTACGGCCATGATGAGTTCTTAGTGATGCCATTTGGACTGATAAACGCACCAGCTGCTTTCATGGACTTGATGAACAGAGTATTCAAACCGTACTTAGATAAGTTTGTGGTTGTGTTCATTGACGATATTCTGGTGTACTCAAAGACTGAAGAGGAGCATGCCGAACATCTAAGGATAGTATTGGAGACGTTAAGAAAGTTAAAACTATATGCAAAACTTTTGAAGTGTGAGTTCTGGTTGAGGAGAGTTCAGTTTTTGGGGCATTTTATCGACAACGAGGGAATTTCTGTTGATCCAGCGAAAGTAGAAGCGGTGAAAAATTAAGGACAACCGAAGACACCGACAAAGATCAGAAGTTTCTTAGGATTGGCAGGATATTACCAGAGATTTATTCAGAATTTCTCAAAGACAGCGACACCATTAACTAATCTAACGAGGAAGACTGTTAAGTTTGTGTGGATAGAGAAGTGTGAACAAAGTTTTCAGGAACTGAAGAAAAGACTCAGTGAAGCACCTGTGTTATCGTTACCAGATAGTACGGGGGGTTTTACAGTGTATAGTGATGCGTCACACAAGGGACTGGGTTGTGTGTTAATGCAAAATGGTAAAGTCATTGCGTACGCGTCACAATAATTAAAAGACTATGCGAAGGGATACCCTACTCATGACCTAGAATTAGCTGCAGTAGTATTTGCCCTTAAGATTTGGAGGCATTACCTCGACGGAGAAAGGTATGAGATATATACTGACCACAAAAGTCTGAAGTATATCCTTACACAAAAAGAGTTAAACATGAGACAGAGGAGATGGTTAGAATTGATCAAGGATTATGATTGTGATATTCTATATCATCCAGGGAAGGCCAATGTAGTGGCAGATGCTTTAAGCAGAAAGAGCCGAGATAAATTGTTTGTATTGACAGACCAAGAAGAATTAGTCAGAGAAATGGAGAAAATAGAGTTGGAGGTGAAAAATCCGAAGGATTCAGATAAAGTGATAGA
Organism: Panax stipuleanatus; assembly: GCA_020205555.1. Lineage (NCBI taxonomy): Eukaryota > Viridiplantae > Streptophyta > Magnoliopsida > Apiales > Araliaceae > Panax > Panax stipuleanatus. The sequence goes on along the minus strand of CM035123.1, from coordinate 57,786,636 downwards.
AATGGAAGCAAGTCCAACTTTATTAGACAAGGTGAAAGAATCACAAAGGAATGATGAAGAATGCGGTAACATCACGAAGCGGTTGGCTGAAGGTGAAGAGTTAAAGTATAAAATTGACAGTACTGGATTGCTGAGATTTGAAGGGAGAATTTGGGTACCGGCAGTATCAGAGTTAAAAGATAAGATTTTACAAGAAGCGCACAATACGAGATACTCAATACACCCAGGAAGCACCAAGATGTATCAAGATTTACGTCAACATTATTGGTGGCCAAACATGAAGAGAGAGGTTCCTGAATGCGTTAGTAGATGTTTAACTTGTCAAAGAGTCAAGGCAGAGCATCAACGACCCAGTGGACTATTACAGCCATTAGAAACTCTGGAATGGAAATGGGAGCACGTCACGATGGATTTTGTGGTAGGACTTCCAGCGACACAAAAAGGTTATGACGCCATATCGGTGATTGTTGATCGTCTTACAAAGTCAGCACACTTTTTGCCAATCAAGATAAGGTATACTTTGGATCAACTTGCCAAATTGTATATCAAGGAAATAATTTCGAGACATGGAGTGCCAGTATCAATTGTGTCTGATAGAGATCCGCGCTTCACGTTGAACTTTTGGACGAGTCTTCAAGAAAAAATGGGGACACAATTAAGGTTAAGTACAGCGTATCATCCACAGACCGATGGGCAAAGCAAGAGAACAATTCAAACACTAGAAGACATGCTCAGAGCCTATGTGATGGACTTCAAAGGAAGCTGGGAAGATCATCTTCCATTGGTGGAGTTTGCGTATAACAATAGTTACCATGCCAGCATTGGAATGCCGCCGTATGAAGCCCTGTATGGAAGAAACTGCAGAATGCCCTTATGTTGGGATGAGGTAGGTGAACGAAGACTGTTGGGGCCAGAATTGGTACAGCAAACAGTGGATATCATTAAAGTTATAAGAGCTCGACTGGTAGCAGCTCAAGATCGACAAAAGAAGTACGCAGATATTCATCGCAAGAAAAGAGACTTTGAAGTGGGAAGCTATGCATTTCTCAAGGTATCTCCCTAGAAGGGGAAGATAAGATTTGGGAAGAAAGGTAAGCTGAGTCCGAGATTTATTGGACCATTTAAAATACTGAAGAAGATAGGCAAAGTGGCGTACGAGGTAGCTTTACCTCCTGAACTGGAACATATTCACAATGTGTTTCATGTGTCAGTGTTGCGTCCATACAAGCCGGATTACAAGCATGTGATATCTTACGAGCCGATTCAAGTCGATAAAGACTTATCATACGAGGAGGTTCCTATAGAAATTTTGGATAGGAAAGAACAGAAACTGAGAAATAAGGTTATACATTCTGTCAAAGTCCTATAGAGAAACCACAATGCTGAGGAAGCTATGTGGGAGCTAGAGGAAAAGATGAGGAAGAATTATCCGAATCTTTTTGAGTAACCTTAGGGAAATTCCGGGGACGGAATTCTTATAAGGAGGGGAGAATGTAATAACCAAGAATTTCTGTGCTACATTGTAAATAAATATATTAACTAATCTGTGATATATTATGGATGACTAGGTGATTAAGTGATTATGTAAATAGTATGATATGTGTATTTAAAGGAAGTCTCACTAATGATTAAAATAAGTTGGTGGACTAACCTAAGTATTTTAAGAATCCAAGAAATTAATTTAAGATGTTAAACCCTAATTACATACTCAATATACTTGAATACATCAAGTCTAATTGGGTTCTGTAAATGAAATAACATTATTGATTGATAAGAATATGTAAATATCAATAATGATGAGCATTAGCTTAAGAGATAATAAATTTAATGGACTAAGAGGTATAAGTAATTTAAACAAGCCCAATTAATTAGTTAAGCATGGGACTTGTGGATAATTTGGTTTATGAATAACTAAACTGTTAAACTGGACCAGTATTAGATGTATAGGGCAAGTATATTAGTAGCCCAATTAATTGTTATGGGAGGCCCGAGCCCATTAGTAGGCTCAAATTAATAATTACAGGCCCAAAAGATGATAATTAAGAAGCCCAATCTAGGCCCACTTGTGGAGGGGTATTTTGGTCATTTTATAAAGCAAATAAGGAATAAAAAAATAAAAGAAAAATAGAATGGATAATAAGGCCACATGGCCGGATAAGTAAGGAGAGGAAGAAGGGGGGGGGTGAATGTAATTATTACCTAACTTTAGTAGGTAAACAACTACGCTAGGTGTCAACCTCTCATTCGTCCACTGCTTTTATCTACTCTTACAAGTTAACTAAGCTAATAAAGATGAGAAAGGAAGTAAGATTGTGTGGGATATTATTGATAGATATACAATCTATATATATTCATATTTACTAAATACTTGAACAATTTTCATAATTAGTAAAACATTTTTACTAAGTTCAATCCTTATCTCCTAGTTAGCTATCAAACCAAAGAGAGAGAGAGAGAGAGACAAAAGAGAGAAAGGCTCGGGTAGAAGAAGAAGAAGAGGGGAGAGAGAGCTTGAAGATTCATGCATCCAAAGTTCATAAATTTCTTTGGTAAAACAAGAAGAGTTGCTATAAGAACAAGGTGAAACTCCTAAACTAATTTCTTCTTTTTGTTAATATGTTTTTATGTAAGATCTATGGGGTTCAAGATCTAATTGGTTAGAAACATGATAGAATGATATATATAGAGTTTAATAAGTTTAACTTGTTGGTTGATATGAGTTTATGTTAAAAAGTTTGGTAAAACACATGAAAAGGAGTTTTTCCATAAGTATTGATTTTTAAGGTGTGATATATGTTTTTCATTTTGAAACCTACAATGCGTTTTAGTGTTTTTCTTTCTTGGTATGATAGATATATAAGTTAAGGACAAAATCCCTTTGGAATCACTCCAAAATGTTTTAAAATGAGGGAGATATGAATTTTGTGCCATAACACTCTAAAGGTTAGAACCCTTGAAAAATCAGTCCACTTCCGGCCACTTTTCAGTAAGCAAAACGGGTCCAAATTTAATGTTTGATAACTAACAACTGTAGTTCGGGAAGATACGAATCCAACGAGTCTGATTGGGCCTCAATTGGAGTTGTAGATTTTATTCAATGAAGGTTTTAGTAAAGGACCCCAAAACTGAAAATAAAAACCAAAAAGTTAGAAAAATTAAAGAATTATTGACCGGTTCAGTTTTCCGGCGAACAGGCGGAACTTTCTGGCGGCCGGTTCACCACTTTTCCGGCCGGTTCTTGGGGTGGTTCTTGGACAGAAAATTTTCTAAAATTGTGAAGAACATTAAGAAATTTTATTCAGAATTATTCGGGACAGTTATGTAACTATTAAGTAATTAATAGTTTAAACTCATTTAAATCATTTAAAACTTACTAATTAATAATTATTAATACTAATAAATGATTATTAAACTAATTAAATACTATGTTAGTATGATTAATTATTTAATTATTATTTAACTAACATTAAGTAATGAATGAATGAAAATTAGTGTTATTAAGCTAACTATTTGTTATTTAATTAAGAGTAAATAATGAATAGGGTTAAATAATTTATTAATTATTCTTTACTTAATATTAAAGAATGATTAAAGAATGTTTAAAGCAAATAAACAAATCATTTATTATTCAAGTGAGAATAAGTAATAAATAATTATAATTACTTACTCACATGTTAGTTAAGTAATATAAAGTTAATAAATTAATTATTATTTAATTAAATATTAAATAATAAATAAGAATAAAGGTTAATTAATTATTTATTATTTAATTAATAATAAATAATAAATAAAGATAAATATTAATTAATTATTTATTATTTAATTAATATTAAATAATAAATAAAGATAAATGTTAATTAATTATTTATTTTTTAATTAATAATAAATAAGTATAAATATTAATCAATTATTATTTAATTAATATTAAATGATAATAAGATTAATAATATTAAATTATTAAAATATTATTAAATGATTAATAATATTAGAAAGTTAAAATATTATTAAAAGATTAATAATATTAGCTACTTAAAATATTATTAAAATATTAATAATATTATTTGAGAGTTTAGATGATTATTTAATAATATTATTATCAAGGAACGATAATATTATTAAGGAGTTATGTGATATCTAATATTTAAATTATGTGATTAATGTTAGATAATATATAAGAATAATAATGTTATGAATAATTATATGTCATACTAATTGAAGGATCCATGATAGGTATTTCCAAATAGGATAATTTAAATTCATTAAGCGGATAAATAGAATTGCATAGCAGTAGTCCGCAAACAAGGCAAGTTCTCTAACTCAACTTGAGTTATTACTTTCGAAGCATGATTAGTGAATAATTATTGTTGATTATTCACATCTAAATTGATTATTGATATTCGCACTGTGTGCAATTGAATTCATGTTCTATGATTATTGAACTGTGAATTTATTAAAGTTCTTTTATTTATGAACTGTTTATGATATAGATCTATGCTAATTGTATCAGCTAGATCAAGTATGTTTAAATTTGTCAAATCAAATATGTTTTAAAAGCGGTGCCTAACCAATTGAAATGGTAAGGACTCATGACTGAGAAAAAGAACAGTTTTACGAAAGCATTATTGGAAAACAATTGTTGCTAGTATACTGAGTGATTATGCATATTTGACCGGGTACGAAAGGCTGATCCCCTTGACTACCAAAACTTATTAAAATGACCAGTTTAAATACTGACAACCTTAGTATATGTTCATGGTTATTTCAAACCACTCAGCCTTTGATATTTAATTATTCGAATATTCAGATATTAAGATTAATTCATGTTCTTTCACTATTCCTTTATCTAATTGAATTTTGAAAGTTAAATTCATTTCTAATCATGATATATCTCTTTCATAATTAAACTTACTAAGCAAATTAGTTGCTTACACTTGCTATATCATGACAATTATTTCAGCTAAGCCCGAGCGTTCGAGTAAAAAGGATAAGGACAATGGAAAGATCCAAGAATAGTTAATATAAATGATTATGTATTATGAAATACTATGATCATGTAAACCTTTTGTGTTACTATATGTAATTAAGGTACTTTTATGTTGAGGTATTAGACCTTGGGATATTGATGTAATATTTTATTATAATGAACGATGTATGTTTATTATTCCGCAATAGTATATAGAATGCTTATGTTAATGATGTACCGTGAGCACTGAATCTGAGGTTAGAGAACCCTGGATTTGGGGGCGTCACATCATTCTTCCTATTATTTCATTACATTCCCTTATCACGTCCGGTCCATACGACACAGAACATTATTCACGTTATTACCATTACCTCTGCTTATTCAACATTATACGTTATTCATTGTCATTCATTCTCTTTTTATCGTTCCTTACGGCTTATCACATCTTACTATGCCAACATTCGTTAACGTCTAAGTAATACAACCAATGTATACTTAGAATGCTCACCCGACACTGATACGATTTCGAGAATTGTTCACGTATCCAGAGTTCCCTTTACTTGTCTCTTACTCTTTCAATCAACCCTTACTTAAGGTTTAAATCACTTGTTTAAGTGTTACATTAAGTGAATTCTATGTTCACTCGAACTCTCATCAATTATCCCTAAGTATGATGATCGACGAGATCTTCACTTGTTCTTCAACTTAAACTTTGGTTAATGTTTCCAAGCTTAAATTCAATTATGTTTGTTCAACGTTAAACTCTCATAAACATTGATTAAACATGTTGTTTAAAGATTACATTACATCACTTGCTAGCCCTTAATTGATATGCAAAAGGTTAAGTACTTACTAGCAATGTCAGAATTTTTTACCATGCTGGCGCTGCAGCGCCAGATTTTCCTCTTGGAGTGGCGCTGCGGCGCCGCATTAAGCCTATTGGGTGGTGCTGTGGCGCTAGCCCTGCAGCTCAGAAAAATTTCTAAGTCTTTGAAAATTCTAAAATTCACGAGTCCGTAACGTGATCGTTATAACTCGGAATTGGTTCGTTCCAACACCAAAAGTTCACAAATGACATGCTCTACCATCCTATCAAGTCGAAATTCATTTTCAAATCTTTCGACCAGAAATTCATCGATTAGTCCATTTTTGCCTGTTCGTCGAACGTTCGCGAACGTTCGACGCTTGTTTCTTCATTTTCACTCCGAATTCATTTTTTTCTTGCTCTCGCAAGTTTTGTTTACATAATTACACGTGTTTCAATTGAATACCATTGTTTCTGAATCACACGACGACTTTTGATTTTTATTTCGTGAAATTTTACCGATTTCGACGCTAAACGTCTAATCGCATAAACTTCCGCTGAATCTTCGTTACTTGATATTTTTACGTCAAACCAAATGGAATCAATCCATTGGTTGTTCGTTTACGATTCTAACCATATTAAACATCTAAGTTTTAATAATTTTCTTCATTATGTTCTTCGTGTTCTTCGTTCGTTCTTTGTTCTTAATCAATATTATGATTATGATTTTACATTTTCTCGCATTCTAACGTTATAAGTTTGATAATCCAACCTTATAACATCGGAGAGTTAATATAACTTATCCAGATCTTCCACTAACATCTTCTAGCATCTTTTCGTTCATTAACCATTTCATTATGGTTTAACTTAACCATTTCAAGGTTTTAACATATTTCTTCCTTAACTCCTTAACCATTCACTTATGGTTTCACTTGTTCTTGATTATTAATGGTTTAAAGTCCACTAACATCAATCTTCTCACTTCCTACAATTCATTCTCTATCATTTTTCACTTCTCTATCAATTAAAGAGTTGAAAGAAGATGAAAATTAAGTTTAACACTTATACCTTATAAGTGTTCTAGAGCTTGTGACTTTGTGTTCTTGACAAAGCCTTAAGCTAACTTCTCTTGCTTCCTTGATTGCATAACCAAGCTTTCCCTCTTCTCTTCTCTTCTCTATCCATATAGGAGTTGGTGGGATTTTCAAACAACAGAAATATGAAGGCCAAGCCTTCTATTTATGGAAGTTGCAAGACCAAGGGCTCAAGGTTCTTTTAGGCCCAACCTTCTCACTATTCCCACCTCCTCATCCTTTCTTTGTGCCCAAGTTTGAGCCCATGTTCAACCTATACCCCCCATGTGCTAGCACATGCTAGCATATGGCCACCTTGTGCACTCACATGCCCATGGGTTTAAACCACCCATTTACCCGCCGGTTCGACCCACGTGTTTAAATTCTTAGATTTAATTCAAATTAAATCTATTTACTTCGTATAAAATTCGTATTATATGGCGTATTAATTCTCGTATCCTCCACGTATTATACTCGTATAATAACTAGTAATATATGTGTATTCATTATGTATAATAATCATTTATTATTACACATAATCATTTTATTCTTCACTTTCACTTTCCCTAACCCTTAGAGTTTTAAGTCCACAAGCGAAAACTTTGCGAGCCATAAATGAAATATTATTAGATATTCCATCTCATCTCAAAATCCTATCATTATGCGTTTCTCGAAATTTCAAAATAAATTCCCGAGCAGAAATGGATGAATAGTGATTTTCGTCATTTCCTTCCCGAGAAAACTTTTCTCGGCTAACTTAACTTTTCAAGGTATAGTATCGTCAAATCTTTCGACAAAATATCATTTCGACATTCCAAACTCCCAAAAAGGCTTAGGGTCCAAACCCTAACCTTAAACCCTAACTCTTAGGGTTAAACCCTAACCCTTAGGATTTCAACATGAATAATATCTATTTTGTCTTTTTCTCAAAAATATTTTTATTTTCGGAAATCTTTTATTTTCGTCTTGAAAATTCATACTTGTTCATTCTAGCTCGTAGCCAGAATCCTCCCCATTTCTAGTCATCCTATGTCATATAATGATTAATAACCATATACCACAAAATATAATCAATAAAATACCTTTTATTAATTATTAATTCTTTAATCCTAATTTTCTAGACAAACCGATTTTTCGGGTTGCCACATTCTTCCCTCTTTATAAAAATTCCGTCCTCAAAATTTCCAAAACCACATCCATACCCGAATGCATTATCCTTACAACCCTTCAACGAAGAGTTAACCTTAACTCTTCTTATTTATGTTGAAAAATCTCAACATACAATTCAGTTAGGTATTTACCTAGTCATTCCTTCTCATTTTCTCTTCTACAACCTTCCCCCAAAGGATCATTATCTTGTTATAGTTGTTAGATGATACATATCTTGACAATTATACTTCTAAAATCTCGGGTTATCACATTCACCCGTTCTTCTAAAAATTTCGCCCTCAAAATTGTTGCCATAACCTTTTTCTCAACTTCTCGTTATAGAAGTCGTCATCCATCGTTCATTTAAGAACATTTCATATGTTGCCTTTATATTTATAAAGGAACATCCCAGCACTAAGGCCCCATACTTCTCATCTTCCCCCATTCAGTAATCTTCACAATCTACACACTAATTATAAAGGTTAAACGAATGACAAGGAATATATAAAATTCCTTTAAAACATTTTGCTGAGGGGTCCTAGAAACCATGAACCATTGAACTTGATTTGTCGGTATTTATCGAGATCCAATTCCTTGTCGGTCAGTTTACAATAACAAAGAATGTAAACTACCTCTTCCGGTACATTAGGTGATCAACCTATTGTACAACCCCAAAACGGTGGGTTTGTTCACCTCAGATTTATTTGTCAGATTCAACACCAAAATAATTTGGCTTAGGACAACTTCTCAAAGAAAGCTTGATTTCTTTTAAGCATGATAAACCATTTATCTAGCCAAATCAATAGCTCAGACCACCAATAAATTGAACTCCAACTTGAAATAGTCGTCTAGTCAATCAGTTAACATCGACTTCTCTTTTTAAATTCTTTCACAATAACTCAAAACGTGTAATAACGTCGTGATACCGTACTGATTCACAGCATGTTAAGGACTTTGCCATTTTCTGACTTTGTCATACCACATACTGTCATACACTTCAAGGTATGTTCAGATGTGATAATAACACCGTCTTTTTACCACCTATGCATCAATTGCATTGATGATATAAAATTCATTTTGATATTTCAAATCAAACTCTGTCTAGCCGAAATGATTAGCATATACATACAAAGAATAGCACTTTTAAAAATCATTAGTTTCCAAAAGTTGAAACCAATATTTTTGATCCAAAGACATACACATCCGCACGATGTAAATAATTTCAAAATCTAACAAAGCTAGAAGACTTGGAATTTTCTACTTCTGCTTCTTTTATTGTCATACTTGTGACAATATTAACCTCTTCTAGCACCTAAAGTGCTATCTATACTGAAAATAATTTATTTTCAGTCTAACTTCCTATACCTTAGTATAGTTCATCAAGCTTACCACACTTTATGTGTTTAGGAACTTTCCACAACCATATGTGTTTAATAACTTATCTTCACAGTGTGTAGTCAAGGAACAAATCAAGGACTGTTCATACGTTCAGGGCTCAGAAACATAGCATACAACTATGAGTCACAAACTTTTCATAAGTATGAGTTTCAAGAACTCGCACCTAACTTAATACATTCTACTATCTAATATGTATATGAGAAAGGATTCACCCTCTCGTCAGCGTGACATTATTATTCCAATGATTATTACTGTAATAGACTAAGTGGTTGTTACACCAAAGCACAAACTCTTGCCCATAACAAAAGTTCACACAACTCAACTATCACATAAGTCCTCAATTGAAATTTACCACCCTCTAACTTTCTCTTGACTTACAGCGAATTTTTCTTTAATTTGTATACTATCCCTTACAACCCTACCGAGTTCTTTCCCTTGTACCATCTCACAGTACCTTTTCATTATAGCAATTAGCTATAACTCATCCATCGTTTAATAGGAAACCTGTTCTTACAATTTAATGAGATCACGTAGTGATCTCTTCCTTAATCGTTTATCTCCACGATTTTCTTACCCTTCTCTTCTCAGGCTATAGTCTTAGGTACTCTTACCTAAGATTTATAACCTATCGCTTTGATACCAATATGTGACGCCCCGAAATTCGGCCTATTTTTTACACCTGAATTCTGTGCATTACGATACTTCCCATTCCATACATTCATCATTATATCATGAAGATACATGATATATTCACACATTCCCATGTTCTACTACCTCAAAACGTTCATTCATTAATAATAATGATAAATACATTGTTCTTATCACATTACATCTGTGACTTAACTAGTCACCATATCTATAGAATAGTTTTAATCTAACTATTCTCCAAGTCTCGACTTGATCTTCACGCTTGTTCATAACATGAACAGTACTTCATCTTGTGACGCTAATGGTACTCGCGACCACAGCATCTGACCGTAGCAGGACATCCATCAACATGATCTGCATCATGTCCTTTAACATATACTATCGTCGTTCGCTAAAAATGTTTTTATTTCAAGCAAATGTGAGCATTCAATTGCTCAGCAAGTCATAGCAGTTGAATAATAACAACTTAAGAATCAAAGTTCTTTTAAGTCTTCAATAACCGAACAATGGTTACAAAGCAGCTCGAATAATAGGAATATGTTCTGATTCCTATCATTTTAACACATACTTTACATATACTTATCATACTTTCATCCTTTTACCTTTTCCATACATAATATGTCTGGCTAAAATCATTAGCACAGACTTAACAAGAACAGTTCATAAATAAACTGCACTATTTCACATTGAACATTTCATTTCATAGAAACACCGAAGTGTTAACATTGTGGCACAAGGCCTCATATGTACTACCATCTTGTACAAATATCGCACATTTGCACATGCGAAATACTTCCTCATGTTCAACATCTGAGAAAGTTCAGAAACTATCATTCATATAGAAATGAACGCAGTTAGGAAACTTGCATCACGTAGAACTTGATCAAGATTAGAAACTTGCATTCATAATAAAGTATGAACGAAGTTAAAAAACTTGCCTTAGCGATGCGTACTGCTTACGCCTTATCGGTCATCATTTTCCCTATAAAGCATATAGGAAACACATATCCAATTAGTCAAATACTTGACTTAGGCATTATCTTATACTTCTCTTTATTTCTTATGGTTCGCGTTCTTGTAATCTACGTCTACGCGACCAATCTTTACTTCATTCTTCTTATTATTTCATTACATTCCCTTATCACGTCCGGTCCATACAACACGGAACATTATTCACGTTATTACCATTACCTCTGCTTATTCAATGTTATACATTATTCATTGTCCATCATTCTCTTTTTATCGTTCCTTACGACTTATCACATCTTACTATGCCAACATTCGTTAACTTCTAAGTAATATAACCAATGTATACTTAGAATGCTCACTCGACACCGATACGATTTTGAGAATCGTTCACGTATCCAGCGTCCCCGTTACTTGTCACTTACTCTTTCAATCAACCTTTACTTAAGGTTTAAATCACTTGTTTAAGTGTTACATTAAGTGAATTCTATGTTCACTCGAACTCTCATCAATTATCCTTAAGTATGATGATCGACGAGATCTTCACTTGTTCTTCAACTTAAACTTTGGTTAATGTTTCCAAGCTTAAGTTCAATTATGTTTGTTCAACGTTTAACTCTCATAAACATTGATTAAACATGTTGTTTAAAGCTTACATTACATCACTTGCTTGCCCCTTAATTGATATGCAAAAGGTTAAGTATTTACTAGCAATGTCAGAATTTTCTGCCATGCTGGCACTGCGGCGCCAGATTTTCCTCTTGGAGTGGCGCTGCGGCGCCGGATTAAGCCTACTGGGTGGCGCTGCGGCGCTAGCCCTGCAGCTCAAAATAGGTCTTTAAAAATTCTGAAATTCCCGAGTCCGTAACGTGATCGTTATAACTCAGAATTGGTTCGTTCCAAAGCCAAAAGTTCACAAATGACATGCTCTACCATCCTATCAAGTCGAAATGCATTTCCAAATCCATCGGTGAGAAGTTCACCGATTAGTCCATTTTTGCTTGTTTGTCGAACGTTCGCGAACGTTCGACGCTTGTTTCTTCATCTTAACTCCGAATTCGTTCGTTCTTGCTCTCGTAAGTCTTGTTTACATAATTACACGTGTTGCAATCGAAAACCATTATTTCTGAATCACACGATGACTTTTAACTTTCATTCCGGGAAATTTTACGATTTCGACGCTTAACGTCTAATCGCATAAACTTCCGCCGAATCTTCGTTACTTGATATTTTTACATCAAACCAAGTGGAATCAATCCATTGGTTGTTCCTTTACAATTCTAACCATATTAAACATCTAAGTATTAATGGTTTTCTTCATTATGTTCTTCGTGTTCTTCGTTCAGTTCTTCGTTCTTAATCAATGTTATGATTATGATTTTACGTTTTCTCGCATTCTAACGTTATAAGTTTGATAATCCAACCTTATAACATCGGAGAGATATAACTTATCCAGATCGTCCACTAACATCTTCTAGCATCTTTTCGTTCATTAACCATTTCATTATGGTTTAACTTAACCATTTCAAGGTTTTAACATATTTCTTCCTTAACTCCTTAACCATTCACTTATGGTTTCACTTGTTCTTGATTATTAATGGTTTAAAGTCCACTAACATCAATCTTCTCACTTCCTACAATTCATTCTCTATCATTTTTCACTTCTCTATCAATTAAAGAATTGAAAGAAGATGAAAATTAAGTTTAACACTTATACCTTATAAGTGTTCTAGAGCTTGTGACTTTGTGTTCTTGACAAAGCCTTAAGCTAACTTCTCTTGCTTCCTTGATTGCATGACCAAGCTTTCCCTCTTCTCTTCTCTTCTCTCTCCATATAGGAGTTGGTGGGATTTTCAAACAACTAAAATATGAAGGCCAAGCCTTCTATTTACAGAAGTTGCAAGACCAAGGGCTCAAGGGTCTTTTAGGCCCAACCTCCTCACTATTCCCACCTCCTCATCCTTTCTTTGTGCCCAAGTTTGAGCCCATATGCAACCTATGTCCCCCCATGTGCTAGCACATGCTAGCACATGGCCACCTTGTGCACTCACATGCCCATGGGTTACCCCATGGGTTTAAACCACCCATTTACCTGCCGATTCGACCCACGTGTTTAAATTCTTAGATTTAATTCAAATTAAATCTATTTATTTCGTATAAAATTCGTATTATATGACGTATTAATTCTCGTATCCTCCACGTATTATACTCGTATAATAACTAGTAATATATGCGTATTCATTATGTATAATAATCATTTATTATTACACAAAATCATTTTATTCTTCACTTTCACTTTCCCTAACCCTTAGAGTTTTAAGTCCACAAGCGAAAACTTCGCGAGCCATAAATGAAATATTATTACATATTCCATCTCTTCTCAAAATCCTATCATTATGCGTTTCTCAGAATTTTAAAATAAATTCCCGAGCTGAAATGGATGAATAGTGATTTTCGTCATTTCCATCCCGAGAAAACTTTTCTCGGCTAACTTAACTTTTCAAGGTATAGTATAGTCAAATCTTTCGACAGAATGTCATTCCGACATTCCAAACTCCCAGAAAGGCTTAGGGTCCAAACCCTAACCTTAAGCCCTAATCCTTAGGGTTAAACCCTAATAATGTCTATTTTGTCTTTTTTTTTAGAAATATTTTTATTCCCAGAAATCTTTTATTTTCGTCTTGAAAATTCATACTCGTTCATTCTATCTCGTAGCCAGAATCCTCCCCATTTCTAGTCATCCTATGTTATTGAATGATTAATAACCATATATCACAGAATATAATCAATAAAATATATTTTATTAATTATTAATTCTTTAATCTTAATTTTTTGGACAATCCGATTTTTCGGGTTGTCACATTCTTCCCTCCTTATAAAAATTTCGTCCTCGAAATTTCCCAAACTACATCCATACCCGAATGCGTTATCCTTACAACCCTTCAACGAAGAGTTAACCTTAACTCTTCTTATTTATGTTGAAAAATCTCAACATACAATTCAGTTAGGTATTTACCTAGTCATTCCTTCTCATTTTCTCTTCTACGTCCTTCCCCCAAGGATCATTATCTTGTTATAGTTGTCAGATGATACATATCCTGACAATTATACTTCTAAAATCTTGGGTTATCACATTCACCCCTTCTAAAAATTTCGCCCTCAAAATTGTTGCCATAACCTTTTTCTCAACTTCTCATTATAGAAGTCATCATCCGTCGTTCATTTAAGAACATTTCATATGTTGCCTTTATATTTATAAAGGAACTTCCTGGCACTAAGGCCCCATACTTCTCATCTTCCCCCATTTAGTAATCTTCACAATCTACACACTAATTATAAAGGTTAAACGAATGACAAGGAATATATAAAATTCCTTTAAAACATTTTGCTGAGGGGTCCAAGAAACCATGAACCGTTGAACTTGATTCGTCGGTATTTATCGAGAACCAATTCCTTGTCGGTCAGTTTACAATCACAAAGAATGTAAACTACCTCTTCCGGTACATTAGGTGATCAACCTATTGTACAACCCCAAAACGATAGGTTTGTTCACCTCAGACTTATTTGTCAGATTCTGCACCAAAATAATTTGGCTTGGGACAACTTCTCAAAGAAAGCTTGATTTCTTTTAAGCATGATAAACCATTTGTCTAGCCAAAACAATAGCTCAAACCACCAATAAATTAGACTACAACTTGAAACAGTCGTCTAGTCAATCAGTTAACATCGACTTCTCTTTTTAAATTCTTTCACAATAACTCAAAACGTGTAATGACGTCGTGATACCGTACTGATTCACAGCACGATGAGGACTTTGCCACTTTCTGACTTTGTCATACCACAGACTGTCATAAAGGTAAGTTCAAATGTAATAATAACACCGTCTTTTTACCACCTATGCATCAATTGCATTAATGATATAAAATTCATTTTGATATTTTAAATCAAACTATGTCTAGCCGAAATGATTAGCATAGACATACAAAGAATAGCACTTTTAAAAATCATTAGTTTCCAAAAGTTGAAACCAATATTTTTGATCCAAAGACATACACATCCGCACGATGTGAATAATTTCAAAATCTAGCAAAGCTAGAAGACTTGGAATTTTCTACTTCTGCTTTTTTATTGTCATACTTGCGACAATATTAACCTCTTCTAGCACCTAAAGTGCTATCTATACTGAAAATAACTTATTTTCAGTCTAACTTCCTATACCTTAGTATAGTTCATCAAGCTTACCACACTTTATGTGTTTAGGAACTTTCCACAACCATATGTGTTTAATAACTTATCTTCGCAGTATGTAGTCAAGGAACAAATTAAGGACTGTCCATATGCTCAGGGCTCAGAAACATAGCATACAACTATGAGTCACAAATTTTTATAAGTATGAGTTTCAAGAACTCACACCTAACTTAATACATTCTACTATCTAATATGCATATGAGAAAGGATTCACCCTCTCGTCATACACACATCGACAGCGTGACATTATTATTCCAATGATTATCACTGTAATTGACTAAGTGGTTGTTACACCAAAGCACAAACTCTTGCCCATAACAAAAGTTCACACAACTTCAATTGAAATTTACCACCCTCTAACTTTCTCTTGACTTACAATGAATTTTTCTTTATTTTGTATACTATCCCTTACAACCCTATCGAGTTCTTTCCCTTGTATCATCTCACAGTACCTTTTCATTATAGCAATTAGCTATAACTCATCCATCGCTTAACAAGAAACCTGTTCTTAGTATTTAATGAGATCATGTAGTTATTATAACCTTAAGGTTTACTAGCTTCTCAATCCATCTTTGCTCCATGGTTTACCAACCAAATTCATTCCTAGAATTTCATCAAATTCTTAACATTAAATCAGAATTAATTCCATCATCACTTCATGCTTTCCAATCTCAACACAACAATTTCTATTACTATGCTCATCAGGGACTATTGTAAGGTTTGTAAGATCAAAATAGCATGCAACAATTACATACATAGCATTGGAAGTGTAAAAAATAGAATTTTAAAATTTTACAAACCATGAACCCGGATCATCCTTTATGCGCGGTTATTAATTTAATCTAAAGAGATGAAGAACGAATCATACCCTTGAAGATTTATGCTTCCTCAGGTACGAGTTTAACTCCAATCCTTTTCTTGTTCGACTTGAATCTACCGGGTGTAATTCCTTCCTTTGATCAATGTCAGCCACCCAAGTGTTTGCCCTCTAGAAGTGATCCACCAAGGATGAACAAGTATTAAAAAGGTGGGTTATTGGCAAAACCCTAGTTTTTTCTTTCTCTAGAAAAAGTGTGCTCTCCCAACTATTGGAATTGCATTAGCCCTTAATCGAAATAAGACCTCTCTTATTTATAAATGTAGGCAACCCTCCTAAATATTTTAAGATTGGGTTTCAAATTAATTAATTAAACTCTTTTAATTAATTAGGCTTCCTAATCTTATTAGGAGCAATTAATTAAACTTTTTTAATTAATTTACCTCATAATCTTTTTAGGAATATGGGAGAGTACTTTTATTAATTAATTCATAAACTCCTTTAGGAACTAAACTAATAATAATAGTAATAATAATAATAAGACTCCTCTTATTAATTTATATTTAATATTTCTAAAATATTAAATAATAAATATTAAGTTATTTAATTTATTCTATCACTTTAGATTAAATTAAATACACTTAACTTATTATTAAGATTATGTCATTTACTTCTTAAATAAATATTCATCCTTTTATGGTGTGACCCTTTAGGTTCTCCATATTAAACCGGTTGTGAATAAATTAATTAGAATAATTCTAATTTTATTTAAATAAATAAATTAACTATTAATTCATTTAAATAAATATTTATTCTACAATAAGGGTAAGCCCCCTTAGCGCTCAACGACTTTCCAGATAATATAGATTTCAACATTAATCATAAAAGAACTTTTGAGTAAATAGTTACCGTACAATTAATTCCTTCTACCATACAATGTCCTAATTAAATATAAGACATGAATTTACTATCGAGTCTTATTTTATTTAATTATATGTATTCCGATCTTAAATGCACAAACTCTGATATTGTAAATTAGAAACTACTATACTCAAAATTTTGCATTCCCGTTAACTAACCTTGCAGGAGGGCAAAAGCGTCTTGTCATACTCCAGAGATAGCCCTGGAGGATTAAATCATCAAACCAGACCCTCTGTTGGGTATTTTCTACGCGCAACACGCAAGTGTATGTGGTCAACAAGTAATATAATGATAAATCAGATATCGTACTCACAGAGACAATAATTACTATTTAATCAAACAATTACCAACTTTATAATATCTCAGCTTTATCAAACTAACAATTAAAAGATGTTTTTATACTAAATCACTATTTAAACCAATCGCGACACTAACACAAGATTTTCACAAGTTTGAGAGAATTAAGCCTACAACTTCACTTATTATTTCACTTCAGATAATATCCTTTTCTCCAGTTTATTTCAATTACCCCAGATTATTAATCAAGAACACTAAAGCAAATAAAACCACCTCTCGATGCATAATATCCATACTCACTCACATCCACAGATGATAAATTTAAGCCAGACACCTTAATTAACTAATTCACTATATTTCTATATGAATTACAATTAAAATAAGTTTAATGTCAAGTTCTCTATCAGATTACATGTGGCGTAAAGGCATATCTCTATCCTAAACATGAATCATGAATTCCATCTACGCAGAAATCACAAACATATGTCACTATGGCAAGTTCTAATTCCCTGTGTCCTCTCTCGAGTTCAAAAGAGATAACAGATAATTGTTGATCAGACAATTATATAGATTAAGTACACACATAGCAAATAATCTGGGAATAATATCCATAAACTGAATCTAAGAACGTTTAATCATCAATTACATAAATAGATCCGTCATAGGCTTAAATAAGTAATTAGTTCATAATGAATAAATAAAAACCCATAATCCACATCATAGAAAACATTATGATTACAAGATATAAAGAAAAAGAGATGGCAAAATCCAGAATTATTTCACCAATCTCTGCTCAATCCTGCGTCTTCACGTTCACTTGATGATTCAATTCTCTGCCCACGTCACAATCCAATGCAAGAGCTTTACGATGGCTAGGTATATCCTCCATATGTTGTCTTACAATCCTTATATATCAACACAATACACCGCCCCAAACCCTCCTTTCTCTCGCACTAAGTCCACGTCGAAGTAAGATTTTAGCAGCATAAGTAGCGCCTCCCCATTTATCAACGGGGTAGGGTACTGCCCAGCACCTATTTTTGCATGCTGCCCATGATTTCGTAGCTGCTCCTTACATTGAGTGAGTTGCTAATGAAAAGCTTTGCATGGCTTTGAATAACCCGTGGCCCCCACAAAAAAATGAGCTGGACGAAATTACTTGATTGCTAATTCGTGAGCTCCTTCTCCTTTGTTAGCTACTTCATTTATGACTCCATGTGTTACTTAAAAGTCCTTGCTACTATGACTTTGCAACCGTGGCCCACATAGAATATATTACTTGCATGCATGGCCTGCTACTTGCTGATTTCGTGAGTGGGCTCCTCCTAATTCATGCTGGCCCACATGATTCAATTGCCTTTGGACCGTGAGCTGCTTGGGCTTTACCATATATATATATTGCTAGGATATGAAGTGAGCTGCTAGCTTTGCATGGTAACACAACCGTGGTCCACTTGATAATTAGACAAGCCTGAGTTGGACTACTACTTTAATTACTTGTTTGCGTGAGCCCCTTTCGCATCCATTCCGTTTCCTGCCAATATAACATAAGTCCGAGTAAAATGCTAAGATAAATACTTGAAAACACCAAAACTCAAGCTATAGTAAGTACCGATTCGCAGGTTATAAACCCACTCATCAAATACCCCCAAACTTAAGACTTTGCTTGTCCTCAAGAAAAAACCATGCATATGCAAGAATATACAATGCTCATAAATGCAACTGTCAGTGTATACATAGCTAACTCATTGTGCCTCAGAGAATTCACAACATATAAAAACATTAAATCCAACCAGGGACGTATCTGCAATTAAAACCAATCTATGAATCTATACCTGTCAACACCGCTGCTGTGTGTGTGCTCAACAATAATATACTCAACTATAGATCAAATATATCACATAATATGCGTCTTAGAATGAAATCACAGTTTATCTCGAGAAATCTCATAAACAGGATAAAGTGAATTCAAGTAAACGTCAACCAAGTCGAAGGTCAATATGGGATATTTTCTATCTTTCTTTATTTACGGGGGCATTTTGCTCGTTTTTCCGTATCTCTTTTTTCCTCATGACTATGCAATGACTAGTTCCCTTAGGCTCTTTAATGATACCCATGTAGCGAGCTTTCGACCAACGACTCCCAAATCGAATGGCTTTAGGGCGCTGGGTGTAAAGACATCCCCTAGAGCGTACTAACTCGAATATCAAAGGCCACGAAACTAGACTAGTCACGGTATTTATTCATAAGTTTCTTTTTTTTTCTCTTCACATTTTGCAATTTTTTTTCTTTCTTTTCTCATTTTTCATTTTTCTTCTTTCAGATAGCTCCCATATCTTCCCCCAAACTTAAGTTTCAGTCTAATCTTAGTCACTAATACCAGTTTACTGAATTCCCGTCATTACAACCTAATTTCTGTTCCAGATGACAATTATGTGACTATTTGAACTAAGTTGATTAAATTGCTATGTATCGTGCTAACCGGTGCAATAATGTCAAACAGGTAAGGGCTCATGCAAAGGTCTAAATACACATCAACATTCTAGTTATCATCAAGCTTATGTTCTTATGCAAGTCCAGTCTCATCACTGGCCAAAGTTATTTTATTACCACTGACATACTGACTCATACAATCCTAATTAACAACTCTTTTTGGTCTTTTATGATTTTTCATTTTTTTCCATTTATAAGCATAAAACTTAACTAAAGCTACCAAAACTATTCTACTATGCAACTAAAACTTAACTAAACTATTCATGCAACAAGCTAACAAAATTATGAAAACTATTCATGCAACAAGCTAACAAAAATATGATGATTAATAAGCAAACATTACCCCTAAACTTAAATTAAACAATGTCCTCATTGTGAAAAATATAGAATATAAGTGTCGAGGACTTCTGTAATACCCGAGAATTTTCATATATTATTAAATAAATATATTAATGGGAATAAGAATTTATTTGAATATAATGATTTTGTGTTATGAGAATGATTAATTCAATTATATTAAATTGAATAATTATAATAATTGAGAAATTGATGGAGTTTACGATAAACTCGATGAAATGCCTTGTGTGGCACAGTGACGTAATATAAGAATGATTATATTAATTTAAGCGAACAATTAATCTATATTAATTATTATTGTAGAATATTAATTAATTGTTGAGAATTATTAATGATTATATTAATTAACGAATGAATTATTAAGTAAACAATTAATCTATATTAATTGTTAATTGCTATTGTAAAATATTAGTTGATGGTTATGGAATATTAACTGTGATTGATTAATAATACGTGATTATTATTATTGCAAGAAATATAATAATAATAAGCAATGTATGATATTTAATCATATAAATTAATAATCAATGAGGAATGGATTAATTAATATTATTGTTAATTAATCAATGAGATAAATAAATTATTTATTTGACACTATGAATAATAAAACAAATAAGTAAGTTATTAATATAATAAGATTATATTAATTGATATGTGCAAATGTGCAATACTTGAATGTATAAAGTATATAGAATACAACTATATTATATAGTGTAGTGAGACACTTAAGTGCGACCATGCATGTATATATAAACTATAGTGCAATGTGATTATATTATGTACATAAACTATATAGTAAAGTTATTAAATTATGAGAGTTACACGAAATGCCTATGTGATAATGTAAATATACATTAAAGTGAGACATCATGAGTATGTGGTAGATAATTTAATAATACATGAGATAATGTGATGTGATTATATCCGAGTAAATTATACTAGTATGATAAAAATATACATGGATTATATGATGTGAATAGATATATATATCCCCATGTACTACCATGTAATGTTGTTAGGATATTTAAGTCTGTAAGACCCCAACTTTTATAAATAAAGATTTAATTTTCTTTATATATTATTTCGAAATAGTAAGGTGTTAATTGATAAAGGTGAAAGTTATGGATGAAATGTGCAAATATTTTAAAATGAGCAAGTGGTTATAAAATATTCTTGTTGTCGGGGAATATTCGTTTGGTCGTGGAATATTCTTGTTGTCGGGGAATATTCGTACGACGGCGCAGATATTTGTGGACCCCACAACGGAATAACTGTCGGATATAGAAAGCGACAGAAATAACCTTTTTACAAAATAACGGCGTAGTTGTTACCGTTAGTACTGTTGAAATACCCGGTGGTTAAAATACAGTGATACGCGGTGTTGCACAGTAGCACACGGTATTGCACAGTATTTTGAATTATTGAGTCTTACGTGAGAAGGCACTTACTCAATTATTGTTACAGTAATTACTGTTCAATATTTTATATTATTGACTCAATAATTGCTACGTTGCTATTTTATACGATTGATTCAATAATGGTTACAGTTGATATTTTGTATTATTGATTCAATAATTGTCATTACACAGTATTTCGCATTATCAACTCAATAATTCATATTATTTGAATAATATTATTAGATAGCATTATTGATAATGTCTAAGGAAGTTCTGTCTAGGAGGGGTTATTTAATTGCGCGCCAGTAAGGAGAAGTCCTTATCGGAAGGCCCCCTCTTTCCTGGGAACGACCTGGTTGTCAATATTGTAGTTCTATAATATTATTTGTGAATAATTAATTATTGATTTATATGATAAAGAAATATTTATTTTGTGGATATTAAAGAAGGAATTAGTACTGATGTGTTTTTATCAGTATTTTGGTGTGAAAAATCATCTGTTTGTGGATTTCGGATAATTTATGTTGGGAATTTGGAAAAACTTTCTTCTGCAAAGTTGTAGAGAATTAAATTTCCTATGGAAAGGACATAGAATTTGTATTTTTCTGACAAAGGGGCTATTTATTATGAATTATTGAAGTTTCGGAAAATAAATATATTATTTAATGGGTGGGACCCACTTTTGTTGTTTTGTTGAAAAAATCAGATTTTTGGTAGCAGCCGGCGGCGGAAGAAAATAAAATAAAATAATATATTTTATTCATTTAGTCTCCTTTGGCATCCTAAGCTTTTCCTATAAATAGGGTGCTTAGGTTAGAATTGAAAATCACACCAGAATTCGAAGTTTTCTCTCTCTATAATATCGAGCGTATTTTTGTGAGTATTTCAGTACTTTGAGAGTTACTATTCAGTGCAAGTTTCCGTCGGTATTATATCCGATATTCCAGCCAGAAGTGTTGTTTTTTTGAGGTAAGGGATGTTATTTTCTTTCGTAAATGATGTTATTCTTTTCAATATCATTATACCGAAATATTGTCATGGATTTTATGTTGAAATTCTTACTTTTTCCGTCGGGGTTACTATTCACGTATACGGCACTATTCACGTATACGGCACTATTCACGGGAAAATTTATTTTTCTTCTATTTGTCCAAATTGTTTGTTAAGGTTACTATCTTTGATTGTATCCAAGTTTTGAGCTCTATTCTTGAATTTTGCTCCATAATTGATTATTACGAAGTATTTGTGAATTGGATAAACTAAAATACGAATCCTTGATCATTGTCTTTTATCTCACTGGATTCGTTCTTTAAAATGTTTTTCATCATCCTCAGTCTTAAAAGGTGATATAACTGAATATCTTTGGCCTGTAGAGCAAAGATGAATGATTACCTGATGAATATCTTTGGCCTGTAGAGCAAAGATGAATGATTACCTGATGAATATCTTTGGCCTGTAGTGCAAAGATGACAGGTGTTGAGATGAACATGACTACTGATGATGCAAATGAATATCTTTGGCCTGTAGTGCAAAGATGAATATTTGATTCGAGATGTATATTGATTGATGTTACAGGGATAAAATATTGATGATGGACTTTTAAATCATAGAAGATAGTAGACTTGATTCTCTGCTTAACTCTTCTAATGATTTGTTATTTCCGCTGCGAATATTGATCTAAAGTTGGTTGTCCATTATATTTTATCTTATTTGTTGAAGACTAACGATAATTTGTTTTCCATTATCTTAGTCATAATATTCTTTACTGAGCTAGTTGAGCTCACCCTTTTCATCTGTTGTCCTCTTCAGGAAATGAGAATGTTGCGGGGACTAGTCGGGGGACAGAGTGATGGTCCAAGTTAGAGCAGTAGTAGTCCTCACTATTTCTGATAAATAGTGTGATAATAATTGTAATGAGGACTTAGTTTGAATCTTAATATTTTCTACATATTTGTACTGAGACTCACAGTTGTGTGGTCGTATTTTGCACGACCGTATGATATAAAGTTTGTATTTGAATTCTGTACCATGTATTTGGCGACTCAGAATGGGTTGGGTTGAATGGACCTATTCTGGGGGGCGTCACAGTTGGTATCAGAGCTTAGGGATATGATCTCTGGCGGAGATCGGGGAATAGAACTAGGAGGGGAGAGACGAGTAAATCCTTCGCTAGTATGTCCTACCTAAGCTTATGTGGTATTTAATTGGTCAGTCGGAGCATAGGGTTAATATGTGATGTGTTAATTTGTTTAATTAACCCTTGTTTTATGGCAGTATTTGAGAATGGCAGCTGAGAATGTTAACAACGAAGTGAATGAGACCGTGGAGACACCTTTAATCGTTAACCAGGAGAACGTGCAACAGGAAGGCAATGTTCTTCCTGAAAACAACGTTGGTCAAACGATAAATGATGAGATGTTTAGAAGTTTTTTGCAGTTCATGCAAAATCAGACGAGGGAGACTCGTGTGCAACATACAGGTGGAGATAATAACAGCACGCGAGTTGTCACTGCTAAGCAGTTCAAAGAATTGGGACCACCAGAGTTTCTGGGAAAGCCAGATCCGATCAAGGCGGAGACGTGGATTAAACAAATTACCAAGATATTTGATGTCTTGGGATGCACGGAGGAACAGAAGGTTCCATTCGCCACGTTTATGTTTCGTGGAGAGGCAGATTACTGGTGGGAATCCGTAAAGCGTACCCAGCCTACCGCACTCCAGATGTCTTGGGAAGCGTTCCAGAAACTGTTTAATGACAAGTACTTTCCTGAAAGTATTCGTCATATGAAGGAAGTAGAGTTTATCAGACTCGAGCAAAACAACATGACGGTATCCCAGTACGAGGCTAAGTTCGCGGAGCTGTCCAGGTTTGCACCTCATTTGGTGGAGAATGAGGAACGTATGACGCGGATGTTTCTAAGAGGTTTGAAACCCGAAATACGTCAATACCTCATTTCTCATAAGTTTTCTTTATATTCGGATGTAGTAAACAGGGCCCAGTTATTGGAACGAGATAATGATTATGTTCAACCGAGGGACCACAACCAAGGTCGTACCGGTGGCAGTAGTCATCGGAGCAATGACAACCAGCGAGGAGGAAAGTATGACAGAAGCGGTAACCACTCCGGTGGTTATCGTGGTCATGATAGTAGAAGAAGCGAATCGGGGGGAGATTTCAAGAAGAGAAGGTACAACAATGAGAATGTGAAGACGTCGACATCAGCACCAGCATCAACTGTTTCGAGGGGAGGAGAACGACCACCGGTCGTATGTTTTAAATGCGGGAAAGAGGGACATATCAGCCCAAACTGCCCACAACAATTCAAAGGATGCTATAACTGTGGAAAAGAAGGACATATAGCTCGAGATTGTCCTGTTGCGAAACCAAGTTCAGCGGGGGTGGTGATTCCAAAGGCGGTTGCAGACAAGTCAAAGTCGGTGATTCCTGGAAGAGCGTTTGTCGTGACATCCCAAAACGCGAGGGATCCGCACGAGGTGATTACGGGTAAGCTGATCATAAACTCTTGCGAAGTTTATACCTTGTTAGATACCGGTGCTACCCATTCCTTTATTTCACCTGCTTGTGCTCAACGTTTGAACTTGACTTCTGCTAAGTTAGACTTTGACTTATCTGTTGAAACTCCGTTAGGAGAAACCTTTGTTACATCTACAGTTTACAAATCTTGCTTGATTCAGATTGGTACCCTTACCTTACCTGTTGATCTTATATCTTTGAAAATACTTGCATTTGACGTGATTTTAGGAATTGACTGGTTAACCACTTATCATGCCAAAATTGATTGTTTTCGTAAGGTTGTTAGTTTTCATATTCCTAATCAACCTGTTGTGCGAATCCAAATCACCAAACCACTAAAATCAGTCAATATCATTTCAAATCCCAAGGCTATTCGTTTATTGAAAAACGGATGTCAAGCTTTCTTAGCTCATGTCACTGATTTAAATCAGAATACATCAGATTTGAATGATATTTCCGTTGTCAATGAGTTTCCTGATGTATTTCCCGAAGAACTTCCCGGTCTACCCCCAGAACGTGAAGTTGAATTCTTTATTGACCTTGAGCCCGGTACAAAACCCATTTCTAAAACCCCATATCGAATGGCTCCTATTGAACTTCAGGAGTTAAAGATCCAATTACAAGAGTTATTAGACATCGGTTTTATTCGTCCTAGTACGTCTCCTTGGGGTGCTCCTGTTTTATTCGTAAAGAAGAAAGACGGGAGTATGCGACTTTGTATTGACTATCGGGAGTTGAACCATGTCACCATCAAGAATAGGTATCCGCTACCTCGTATTGATGACCTGTTCGACCAGTTGCAAGGAGCGCAATTCTTTTCAAAGATCGATCTTCGTTCTGGATATCATCAGTTGAAGATTAAAACTGAGGATATTCCAAAGACTGCTTTTAGAACACGGTACGGGCATTATGAGTTCTTAGTCATGTCTTTTGGATTGACTAATGCTCCTGCTGCTTTCATGGATATGATGAACCGTGTATTTAAGAAGTATTTAGATCAATTCGTTGTTGTCTTTATTGATGACATCCTCATCTATTCTAGAAGCCGTGAAGATCATGAACACCATTTGAAGTTAGTACTTCAAAAGCTTCGTGAGAACAAGCTATACGCCAAGTTAAAGAAATGCGAGTTCTGGCTTGAGGAAGTAGCATTCCTTGGGCACGTGGTATCGAAACGTGGAGTATCTGTTGACCCGGCTGAAGATTGAAGCAATACAAAGCTGGGAGCAACCTAAGTCGGTGACCGAAGTACGAAGCTTTCTGGGCTTAGCTGGTTATTATCGGAGGTTCGTAGAGGGATTTTCTCGAATCGCTACTCCATTAACTCAGTTGACTCGGAAAGATACGAAATTCGTTTGGAGCGAGGAATGTGAGAAGAGCTTCCAAGAGCTCAAGAGGAGGCTCATTTCGGCACCTGTTCTGACAATACCATCTGGTTCGGATGGATTTGTTATCTACAGCGATGCTTCAGGCAAAGGGTTAGGATGTGTTCTCATGCAACATGGGAAAGTCATAGCCTATGCCTCGCGACAACTCAAAGAATATGAGAGGAATTATCCTACTCATGATCTAGAGTTGGCAGCAGTCGTTTTCGCGTTGAAGATCTGGAGACATTATCTGTACGGGGAGAAAGTGGAGATTTATACGGATCATAAGAGCCTTAAATATTTCTTCACTCAGAAGGAACTCAACATGCGACAACGACGTTGGTTGGAGCTGTTGAAAGATTACGATCATACTATCCAATACCATCCTGGAAAAGCGAATGTGGTAGCTGACGCGTTGAGTAGAAGATCATATGTAGGAACGAATGCGATGATGTCAAGTATACGCGTAGAACCAGCTTTGATTGATAAAGTTAAAGCTGCTCAAGCTACGGATGCGGAGCTGATGAAGATGAAGAAGAAGGTGCAAGAAGGTGCTATTCCAGAAGCGAGAATCGATGAAGAGGGAATACTTCGAGTCAACTCCAGACTTTGTGTTCCTAACGATTTTGACTTGAAGTATAGAATCATGATGGAGGCACACAACACACCGTTTGCAATCCATCCTGGGAGTACTAAAATGTATCGTGATCTTCGACATACATTTTGGTGGAGCAATATGAAGAGAGAGATCGCGGAGTTCATCTCGAGATGTTTAACTTGTCAACGTGTAAAGGCGGAGCATCAAGTACCGAAGGGTCCATTGCAACCACTGGAGATTCCGAAATGGAAGTGGGAGCATATTACGATGGATTTCGTTACGGGTCTTCCCAAGGTTTCTCAAGGCGTAGATGCGATTTGGGTTATTGTTGATAGATTAACCAAGTCTGCTCATTTCTTGCCGATACGAGAGACTTATTCCCTTGAACGTCTTGCTCATATGTACGTGAATGAGATTGTGAGGTTGCATGGCATGCCAGTATCCATAGTTTCGGATCGTGACCCCAGATTTACTTCACGATTTTGGATTAGTTTGCAGAAAGCTATGGGTACGGATTTACGATTCAGTTCGGCTTATCATCCTCAAACAGACGGACAATCGGAAAGGACTATCCAAACTCTTGAAGATCTATTGAGACTCTGTGTTCTAGACTTCAAAGGGAGTTGGGATAAGTACTTACCATTGGTGGAATTCTCCTATAACAACAGTTATCAGGCAAGTATAGGCGTAGCTCCATTCGAAGCGTTGTATGGGAGAAAGTGTCGTTCTCCAACGTGTTGGAACGAGGTGGGTGAAGCAACATTGTTGGGACCGGAGTTGGTACGTGTGACTACGGAAAAGATCCAAATGATCCGACAACGTATACAAACGGCACAGGATCGACAAAAGAGTTATGCGGATCTTCATCGAAAGGACGTGGAATTTAATGTTGGAGACCATGTGTTATTACGTGTTGCTCCATGGAAAGGAGTTACAAGGTTTGGGAAGAGAGGAAAGCTCAATCCACGATTCATTGGTCCATTTGAGATTCTTGACCGAGTAGGAAATGTGGCCTATAGACTCGCTTTACCTCCAAGCATGTCTCGTGTTCATAACGTGTTTCACATATCCGTGTTACGTAAATATGTGAAGGATCCAAACCGCATTATTGAGTTAGAACCAGACGAGATAGCTGAAGATTTAACGTACGAGGAGGTACCTGTCAAGATCTTGGATAGGAAGGAGCATGTCCTACGCTCGAAAATTATACCTCAAGTTAAAGTTTTGTGGAGAAACCATGCAATTGAGGAAATGACGTGGGAGTTGGAATCGGAAATGAAAGCGAGGTATCCTCACCTTTTCGACATACCAGGTACGTACGTCAATTTCGAGGACGAAATTTCATAAGGAGGGGAGGTTGTAAGACCCCAACTTTTATAAATAAAGATTTAATTTTCTTTATATATTATTTCGAAATAGTAAGGTGTTAATTGATAAAGGTGAAAGTTATGGGTGAAATGTGCAAATATTTTAAAATGAGCAAGTGGTTATAAAATATTCTTGTTGTCGGGGAATATTCGTTTGGTCGTGGAATATTCTTGTTGTCGGGGAATATTCGTACGACGGCGCAGATATTTGTGGACCCCACAACGGAATAACTGTCGGATATAGAAAGCGACAGAAATAACCTTTTTACAAAATAACGGCGTAGTTGTTACCGTTAGTACTGTTGAAATACCCGGTGGTTAAAATACAGTGATACGCGGTGTTGCACAGTAGCACACGGTATTGCACAGTATTTTGAATTATTGAGTCTTACGTGAGAAGGCACTTACTCAATTATTGTTACAGTAATTACTGTTCAATATTTTATATTATTGACTCAATAATTGCTACGTTGCTATTTTATACGATTGATTCAATAATGGTTACAGTTGATATTTTGTATTATTGATTCAATAATTGTCATTACACAGTATTTCGCATTATCAACTCAATAATTCATATTATTTGAATAATATTATTAGATAGCATTATTGATAATGTCTAAGGAAGTTCTGTCTAGGAGGGGTTATTTAATTGCGCGCCAGTAAGGAGAAGTCCTTATCGGAAGGCCCCCTCTTTCCTGGGAACGACCTGGTTGTCAATATTGTAGTTCTATAATATTATTTGTGAATAATTAATTATTGATTTATATGATAAAGAAATATTTATTTTGTGGATATTAAAGAAGGAATTAGTACTGATGTGTTTTTATCAGTATTTTGGTGTGAAAAATCATCTGTTTGTGGATTTCGGATAATTTATGTTGGGAATTTGGAAAAACTTTCTTCTGCAAAGTTGTAGAGAATTAAATTTCCTATGGAAAGGACATAGAATTTGTATTTTTCTGACAAAGGGGCTATTTATTATGAATTATTGAAGTTTCGGAAAATAAATATATTATTTAATGGGTGGGACCCACTTTTGTTGTTTTGTTGAAAAAATCAGATTTTTGGTAGCAGCCGGCGGCGGAAGAAAATAAAATAAAATAATATATTTTATTCATTTAGTCTCCTTTGGCATCCTAAGCTTTTCCTATAAATAGGGTGCTTAGGTTAGAATTGAAAATCACACCAGAATTCGAAGTTTTCTCTCTCTATAATATCGAGCGTATTTTTGTGAGTATTTCAGTACTTTGAGAGTTACTATTCAGTGCAAGTTTTCGTCGGTATTATATCCGATATTCCAGCCAGAAGTGTTGTTTTTTTGAGGTAAGGGATGTTATTTTCTTTCGTAAATGATGTTATTCTTTTCAATATCATTATACCGAAATATTGTCATGGATTTTATGTTGAAATTCTTACTTTTTCCGTCGGGGTTACTATTCACGTATACGGCACTATTCACGTATACGGCACTATTCACGGGAAAATTTATTTTTCTTCTATTTGTCCAAATTGTTTGTTAAGGTTACTATCTTTGATTGTATCCAAGTTTTGAGCTCTATTCTTGAATTTTGCTCCATAATTGATTATTACGAAGTATTTGTGAATTGGATAAACTAAAATACGAATCCTTGATCATTGTCTTTTATCTCACTGGATTCGTTCTTTAAAATGTTTTTCATCATCCTCAGTCTTAAAAGGTGATATAACTGAATATCTTTGGCCTGTAGAGCAAAGATGAATGATTACCTGATGAATATCTTTGGCCTGTAGAGCAAAGATGAATGATTACCTGATGAATATCTTTGGCCTGTAGTGCAAAGATGACAGGTGTTGAGATGAACATGACTACTGATGATGCAAATGAATATCTTTGGCCTGTAGTGCAAAGATGAATATTTGATTCGAGATGTATATTGATTGATGTTACAGGGATAAAATATTGATGATGGACTTTTAAATCATAGAAGATAGTAGACTTGATTCTCTGCTTAACTCTTCTAATGATTTGTTATTTCCGCTGCGAATATTGATCTAAAGTTGGTTGTCCATTATATTTTATCTTATTTGTTGAAGACTAACGATAATTTGTTTTCCATTATCTTAGTCATAATATTCTTTACTGAGCTAGTTGAGCTCACCCTTTTCATCTGTTGTCCTCTTCAGGAAATGAGAATGTTGCGGGGACTAGTCGGGGGACAGAGTGATGGTCCAAGTTAGAGCAGTAGTAGTCCTCACTATTTCTGATAAATAGTGTGATAATAATTGTAATGAGGACTTAGTTTGAATCTTAATATTTTCTACATATTTGTACTGAGACTCACAGTTGTGTGGTCGTATTTTGCACGACCGTATGATATAAAGTTTGTATTTGAATTCTGTACCATGTATTTGGCGACTCAGAATGGGTTGGGTTGAATGGACCTATTCTGGGGGGCGTCACAAAGTCTATGTGTGCCCTAAATGAATTTAAACCTAAGAAATATATACATGCTTATTTAACTCAAGTATCAACCATATGTACATGAAATGCTATTCTTGAAATGCTGAGATATAAGTATTGTCCCATATTGAGTGTCCAAATTTCCCCATCTCTTCTCCCACGTGAATAGCCAATGATCTAAGCTACTCCTTCATCATTTCTTTTCCTAGCTAGCATTGAGGGTGATAATGACAAGGGGTGTGGGTTGAGGTGGTGGTTGGACACTATTCCATCAACTCCCCTCAATCCTCTAGTTCTTCATTTCCCCCATTGTTTCAAACCTTGGAGCAATTGCTTTGTATGGATATTGAATTCTCCTATAAATACCAAGCCTCTCTTCATTTTCTATATTGCTAAAATTTGCGCTAAGTTGATATAAAGAGAGTATTGTGAGTTTATAATCTGAATTTGAGAACAAGTCTTGTGCAAGTTTGAGCTCAAGAGGTATAACCTCTAAACCCATTTAAATTTCAATTCATAGAGATTGCATGATATTGTTGAAATTAGTGTGTGATAAGGTGCTAGCATAAGTTGTTAAGTATATCTATGTGTCAGGAATGTAAAGTGATGGTAGGCAAGCATGCTATCTAAGTACATTATGAGAAATTCTGAAGCTCTGCAATAACAGAACATCTTCTGGTCTGGAACGGGAGCCGCGCGGCTGCGCGTCTCCCTAGTACAATTTGGGCGAGGCCGCGCGCCACTGCAGAATTTGTTGATGATTTCTTTTATATCTTCTGATGTGTTGAGCATGATGTATTGTTAGGATGTGAATATAACTCACATTAACATATGGAATAAGGTTATTAGGTTATAGCAATCCATGCTAGTTCTTTTAGTTGAATATTTCAAAGAAAACTTAAAGATATGAAAAGAGAAATTTTGATATGTTGGCCCTATATTGATGTCTAACTTTGAGTCATGTTTGTATGACCTAGGAACACATGATATGAATGTCGACTTACGTATCTAAGATCCATAATGTAACTTGAGCATGTGAACCTCAATAGTGAACCTCTCCAACAAAAACACAAGCGTTGAACATGGACTCTAACATGTTATATTAGGATTCTAGGTTCTGATTTTTGAGCATGTTATACGACCTTAAAATGTGTGTCAAACATGTTAACGTATGAATCTAGATAGCATGAGCATGTTAGGCCTTATTAGTGAGCTTTACTAATGAAAATACGAACTTTGAACGTAAATGTTAACATGCTACTTTGAGAGTTAGAATCTGATATTTGTGAACATGTTTGATGATACTCTTAGACTCACTCATGTATCATAAATGTATATGTGCCATGCTTAGGTGTCGTAACTCAAGTAAAGCATAAACGAAGCATATTTTAAACCAAAACGATGCTAATTGCACATATGCGATATGAATACTCACAAGCATGTCTAATGTGAGTTATATGACTACCTTATATGTTTAAGAAGCAAGCATGTTAGACTTTGTGGTTTCATGACCTTGAATGGCTTTAAATTATTGAAAGTGTTAACTTAGAATCTATTGCATGTATGATTGGAACAAGGAAAGGTTGTATACACATAAAAGTATTCTTTAAACATGTATACACGGTACGTGATATTATATGATGTACTTGAACCCGATTTTGACGGTTAACTTATGAGAATGACATAACTTGCTAGCATGAAATATATTTAGTATTGGTTGTAGTCTTATGTGATATTAATAATATGCGAATATGTTTGCTAATTGTGGTAGTCTCACATGATAGTAACGATGTATGAATATGATCAACTTGAGAAAAGAGGAAGTTAAGGGTAGAAATTATATTCTATATAACTGTGTAGCTAGGTTAAAACTTAGCTTATGTGTTGATCGTATATTCGAAGATAAAATGTGAAGTTAAATTATATGACTAATGACTATCATTACGATAGGAATTCGAAAGTGTTGACTAGCTTTACGTGAGTAAACTACGCATAAGGCAAGTATCCTAAACCCTTGCATTACTTTATTCAACGGATATCGTAAGCGAGTATCTAAAACTTATCTCTTTGGATACAAGTATTCTATCTTTGTATATTGCGAACTAGTTTCCTACTTAATTGTTTGAATTGAATTAGCATACTTGAACTCTTATTTCATTAAAGCTATTATTCATGTTGAACTTAGTATTGTTCTTGAATATTGTGAAAGTGTCTATGCCATTTGATTCGGCTAGACTTATGTTATTGAAAAATGACCCAAACTAATTGATTAGTGCGGGATCTTGTATTTGACTGAGAAGAACAACCTTCTTTGAAGGGAATATATAATTGTCGGAGAACCGACGTGCACACTTGAGTATGATTGATTGTTATGCATAACGATGGTACTTTAGGCTGATCACCTATTGTACCTGTTTTTATTGGATTTTCAGTTTATTACTGTCAATTCTAGTAGAAGTTCATAGTCCTTAGTGACTGCTCAGTATTTAATTATTTAAAATCTTGAATTGACGTATTATTGAATCATATTGATATTATTCTGTCCTTAGCGACTGTTATTGAGAACTGTTGATATTCTTATTATCCTTGAACTATCAAACCTTGTTATACCTTCTCGAGAATTGGGAATCTTATTACTCACCCTTATTATATATTACTTGCTGGGCAATTTGTGCTCATTCTTGCTTTCCCTAAAACATTTCAGTTAAGGCAGAGCATGGCGAACCTTCGGGCGTTGATAAGGGCAAGGGCAAGGCTACCAATTAGCTTGTCTCTTATATGTTTTAAATATTTTAATGTTGTATTAAGATGATGTAGTAAGACTGGTTTTGATTATGTTTAAGCTTAAGTTAGGTTATGTAATAAGTCGTTAATTGATATTATTATGTAATCTATTAAGTACTGTAGGTTGCGAGACTTGGGGGAATAATTATAATAAATCATTGTAAATTATTCTAGAATAGATTTTCCGCTGTGATCGTGTGATATTTAGTTATTATTATCGTAATGTATTACCATGAGCACGTGATGAACCGTATTCGAGAGACCAAGTGGCGGTCCTGGAATTTGGGGGCGTCACAGGTTGGTATCAAAGCTGTAGTTATAAACCTTAGGAACGAGTGTCCTTAGACTATAACTTAGGCGAACTTAGAAGTTAGGAAGGAGATAAAACTCATGTAGAGTTTTCCTTGAGAGACTTAGTCTGTTATGAAATGTAACTTCATTCTATACAATGAACTTATGTTTTATTTAACATTCTAATGGAGTTGCTATTTGTTTGTCTCGTGTTTGTGATTGTAGGATGACAGACACAGGGGTACCTAGTAGAGTGGCAGAGGAGGAGCCCTGGGATATACACGTAGTATACGAGGCACCTCTAGAGGCTACACCAGTGCAGGCTGTTGCACCATTCGAGTCTGACGACGAGGATGAGATTGAGATAGACTCTGATCTGGAGGAGAAGCCGATGGAGTACGAGCCGATGGAGGATGAGCCAGTAGAGGACTCTGATGAGGCCACTATAGAGGAACAGATGTTAGGAGAGTACGAGGAGCGGATCCGACTGCAGAGTTCAAGAGTTGGAGGCAGAGGCCCAAGAGAGAGAGTCCGAGTTCCAGAAACTGAGGGACGAGGACCATCAGAGGAAGCTGGCTATGCAGGAGTTAGAGGTGGAGATTGCCTACCGTAGGGAGGCAGGGATCCAGATGGGGACTCTGTTTCACAGGTCAGTGGCTCGGAACGGTGATCTGGCAGGAAAGCTGGAAGAAGTTGAGCAGAGGGAACTGAGTGAGAAGACTGAGAAAGAGGCACTCCGTACTCAGCTAGAGTTGGAGGTGATGGATAGGTTACACTTCGAGGAGAAGTGGGAAGCGTCCAATGAGAGAGATGACGACCTTGAGGACGAGGTTAGGTGCAAGAAGAGAAAGATGAACAAGATGGGGTATGTGTTCCGTTCAGCTTTTGAAAGGGTGATTGATGGTGTGTACCACTACCCAGCAGAACAGGTACAGACTCTACATACCTTGAGCCGAGAGCTGGTTGTGTATATAGCACAGTTGGAGTACAAGAGCGCAGTGGAGCGCGGGATGATGTGATGAGATTTCCTTAGTCAGTCTAGTGGTAGTACTAGTTGTGTCTTTATGTATTGTATATACTATGTTGTAATTCCGATCTTTTGTGTAAGATGTGGGATAATGATGTAAACCCCGAGTTAGCTTTTGTTAGAGGGGTAGTATGGTGGTAGGTTGATATATTCCCCATCTTTTGTGATATTAGGGGATATATGTGATAACATTTATAGCAATATGCTAGGAAAATCATGTAATGAAACGATTTGGCATATGAATATAAATGAAGTTTATTTCGAAAACGTGTTATAGATTTATTCTTTTAGTATTAGAAGAAATACTTAAGTAATATACTTGAATAATAATAAAATGAAAACTTGTGATGCAGATAATGCCGCCCAGACGTAGATTGACTGCACCCGAAGAATCTGTTAACAACGAGAGGGAACAAGTAGACCCGATCCAGAAACTAGTAGACTTGTTAGGAGAAGCCTTAAAGGGAAGGAACAATGAACCCGTTCGCCCGAACCCTCAGACTGTGCCAGTAACAACCTTTAAAGACTTTAAGAGTGTAGGACCCCCAGAGTTCGAGGGAACTACCGACCCAATCATCGCACAAACGTGGATCAAAGAGATTGAAAAAGCTTTCACTATAGCTAGCGTAGGCGAAGATCAGAAGACGGTGTTTGCCACGTACATGATGAGGGGAGAAGCGAACTACTGGTGGGAGGCTAATCAACAAAGAGCTGGAGAAGGGATAATAGCTTGGGACAAGTTTAAGACGTTGTTCTTCGAGAATTACTTCCCGAAGAGTATGAAGAATAGGATGGAGGTGAAATTCCTAGAGTTAAAATAAGGTGAGATGACGGTGGCGCAATACGCGGCTAGGTTTAACGAACTAGCACGATTTGCGGAGCACCAAGTTGGTGATGAAGAGAGAAAGGCTAGACGTTTCGAACAAGGGTTGAAGCCGTGGCTGTTCAATAAGGTATCAGTTCTTCAAATTGATTCCTTCGCAACATTACTAGAGAAGGCAATCATTGCGGAAGGTGGCAGTGAGGCCTTAAGTTTGTATAACAAAGAAAAGAAAGGAAAGAATGCTGGGGGAGAGAATCGTACGGGAGGAAGCAGTAGCGGAGGAAGCAACTTGGGAAAGAGAAAGTGGGAGAATAACAACAACAACAAAAACAACAATAATCAATCAGGGAATTTTCATGGAGGTTTCAAGAAGAGGGCTGAAGGATGCCCGAAGTGTGGGAAGAATCATCAGGGCGAGTGCTGGAAGGGACGTGGCACTTGCTACAACTGCGGGCAGGAAGGGCACATCTCGCCCAACTGTCCGAAACCAAAGAAGATACAAGGATGCTTTGCGTGTGGCTCGACGGAGCACCGAATTAAGGACTGCCCAAAGAAGGGAAGTGGCGGGGGTAGTAATTAGTAAGGAGGCAACAAGCTGATGATCAGTGGACCGGCACAATCCAACCGCCCAACCGCCAGAACCTTTAACATGACCGTCCAAGATGTCGTGGCTGCGAAGGACGTGGTGTCAGGTATAATCCCAATCAATGATATAAATGCATATGTATTATTTGATTCGGGTGCCACCTGTTCTTTTGTATTTGAAGAATTTGCTAGTAGACTTAGTACACCCCGAGAACGATTAGAAAATCCTTTGATCATAGAAGTTGCTAATAAGAAAGTGATCCCTGTAGAATACATTTATCGAGATTGTCACGCAAACATTAGAGAACATGAACTGAGCGTAGACTTGATTCCTATTAGATTGGGAGAATTTGACGTAATACTGGGAATGGATTGGTTGTATAACCATGCTGCGATAATTGACTGTCAGAACAAATGTGTGAACCTTCAGACTCCGAGTAAGTCTAAGGTAGTGTTTTATGGTAGTTCATCGCTTAAGCAATCGTGTTGCGTTACGATGATGTAGGCCAAGAAATTGTTAAGGAAAGGATGCGTAGGATATTTAGCTTACATCATTGATACTCAGAAAAAGGGAGTAGAAATTAAGGATATATTCATAGTGAATGAATTTCTAGATGTGTTTCCAGACGATCTGCCTGGTCTTCCACCAGACATTGAAATCGAATTCATAATAGACTTAGCACCGGGAACGGCACCGATTTTGAAAGCTCCATATCGTATGGCGCCAGTAGAAATGAAGGAATTGATGATACAATTACAAGAGTTGTTGGATAAAGGTTACATTCGACCTAGTGTTTCTCCTTGGGGAGCACTAGTACTATTCGTTAAAAAGAAGGACGGATCGATGAGACTCTGTATCGATTATCGAGAATTGAACAGAGTAACGATCAAGAACCGATATCCGCTACCGAGGATAGACGACTTATTTGATCAACTGAAGGGAGCAAAGTGTTTCTCAAAGATCGACCTACGAACAGGATATCATCAACTGAAAGTGAGGGATGAGGACATACCAAAGACTGCGTTTCGAACCCGTTATGGACACTACGAGTTTTTGGTAATGTCATTTATGGACTTGATGAACTGAGTTTTCAAACCATACTTGGATAAATTTGTAGTGGTTTTTATCGACGACATTTTGATCTACTCGAAGACAGAGGAAGAACACGCCGAACATCTAAAGATTGTTTTGGAGGCACTAAGAAAGGAGAAGATGTACGCAAAATTTTCTAAGTGCGAATTTTGGATGGAGAAGGTTCAATTCTTAGGCCACGTGGTGGATAAGAATGGAATCGCTGTAGACCCTGCGAAGGTTGAAGCAGTAAGTAATTAGGGAACAACTGAGAACACCGACGGAGGTAAGAAGTTTTTTAGGGTTAGCTGGGTACTATCGAAGATTCATCCAAGATTTTTCTAAGATAGCAGCCCCGCTGACCAATTTGACTAGAAAGACGGTGAAATTTGTATGGACCGACAAATGTGAAGAGAGTTTTCAGGAATTGAAGAAGAGATTGAGCGAAGCACCTGTATTATCATTACCAGATGATGCGGGAAATTTTGTGGTGTATAGTGATGCATCGCACAAGGGACTTGGCTGTGTGCTTATGCAGCACGGCAAGGTCATTGCATATGCATCACGACAATTGAAGGATTACGAAAAATGATACCCTACTCATGACTTAGAGTTAGCGGCAGTAGTTTTTGCGTTAAAGATATGGAGGCATTATTTGTACGGAGAAAAATGTGAGATATGCACGGACCATAAAAATCTGAAGTATATCTTCACACAGAAGGAGTTGAACATGCGGCAGATGAGGTGGTTAGAATTAATCAAAGACTATGATTGCGATATTCTTTATCACCCGGGGAAGGCGAATGTGGTTGCCGACGCTCTGAGCAGGAAAGGAAGGGAGAAGTTGTTTAATTTGACGACTCAGGAAGAATTGATAAGAGAGATGGAGAAATTGGAAATAGAAGTGAAAGAACCAGAGAAGCTTGGAGAGAAGTTTTCTGTAATGGAAGCTCATCCGACATTATTGGACAGAGTAAAGGAAGCTCAGGAAAAGGATGAAGAGTGTGTGAAAATCCGAAAGAGGATCACAGAAAATGAAGAAGAGAAATTTCGAATGGATAAAGACGGTATCTTGAGATTTGAAGAAAGAGTATGGGTACTAGCGGTAACCGAGTTGAGGAAAGAGGTTTTGCACGAGGCACACAATACGACATATTCCGTTCATCCGAGAGGCACAAAGATGTACCGAGATCTAAGACAACATTTTTGGTGGCCTAATTTGAAACGGGAAGTCGCAGAGTACGTCAGTAGATGTTTGACTTGCCAACGCGTTAAAGCAGAGCATCAACGGCCGAGTGGTTTACTACGACCGTTAGAAATACCAGAGTGGAAATGGGAGCATATTACCATGGACTTCGTGGTAGGACTTCCAGTTACACAGAAAGGTTATGATGCCATTTGGGCTATCGTAGATCGACTAACAAAGACCGCACATTTTCTACCAATCAAGATCCGCTACAGTTTGAATCAGTTAGCGAGCCTATACGTAAAAGAAATTATCTCACGACATGGAGTGCCGGTGTCTATTGTCTCTGATCGAGATCCGCGCTTCACGTCCAATTTTTGGAAGAGTTTGCAAGAGAGAATGGGAACACAGTTGAGGTTGAGTACTGCTTACCATCCTCAGATAGACGGACAGAGTGAGCGAACTATACAAACGCTGGAGGATATGCTTAGGACTTGCGTGATGGATTTTAAGAGAAATTGGGACGACCACCTACCCTTAGTAGAATTCGCATATAATAATAGCTACCATGCGAGTATCGGCATGCCACCGTACGAAGCTCTTTACGGAAGAAAGTGCAGAACGCCATTATGTTGGGACGAAGTCGGAGAACGACGAATATTCGGACCAGAGTTAGTACAACAAACCGCAGACGTGGTGACAGTGATAAGAGCCAGATTAGTAGCAGCTCAAGATCGCCAGAAGAAATACGCAGATTTGCATCGGTAGGACCGAGACTTCAAAGTCGATAGTTTTGTCTTCTTGAAAGTATCTCCATGGAAAGGAAAGATCCATTTCGGCAAGAAAGGAAAATTGAGTCCAAGATTTATAGGACCGTTCGAGATACTGAAGCGAGTGGGCGAAGTGGCATACAAAGTTGCATTACCACCCGAGTTGGAGCACATCCACAACGTATTTCACATTTTCGTGTTGCGACCGTACAAGGCCGACTACAAACATGTGATTTCTTACGAGCCCATTCAAGTGGAGAAGAACTTGGCGTATGAAGAAATTCCTGTCCAGATATTAGATAGGAAAGAGCAAACCTTGAGAAATAAAATTATTTCGTCTGTAAAAGTACTTTGGCGTAACCACGATGTCGAGGAGGCAACGTGGAAATTAGAAGATAGGATAATGAGGGATTATCCCCAATTATTTGTGTAACCTCGTAGCAATTCCGGGACGGAATTTTTATAAGGGGGAGGATGTAATACCCGAGAATTTTCATATATTATTAAATAAATATATTAATGGGAATGAGAATTTATTTGAATATAATGATTTTGTGTTTTGAGAATGATTAATTCAATTATATTAAATTGAATAATTATAATAATTGAGAAATTGATGGAGTTTACGATAAACTCGATGAAATGCCTTGTGTGGCACAGTGACGTAATATAAGAATGATTATATTAATTTAAGCGAACAATTAATCTATATTAATTGTTATTGTAGAATATTAATTAATTGTTGAGAATTATTAATGATTATATTAATTAACGAATGAATTATTAAGTAAACAATTAATCTATATTAATTGTTAATTGCTATTGTAAAATATTAGTTGATGGTTATGGAATATTAACTGTGATTGATTAATAATACGTGATTATTATTATTGCAAGAAATATAATAATAATAAGCAATGTATGATATTTAATCATATAAATTAATAATCAATGAGGAATGGATTAATTAATATTATTGTTAATTAATCAATGAGATAAATAAATTATTTATTTGACACTATGAATAATAAAACAAATAAGTAAGTTATTAATATAATAAGATTATATTAATTGATATGTGCAAATGTGCAATACTTGAATGTATAAAGTATATAGAATACAACTATATTATATAGTGTAGTGAGACACTTAAGTGCGACCATGCATGTATATATAAACTATAGTGCAATGTGATTATATTATGTACATAAACTATATAGTAAAGTTATTAAATTATGAGAGTTACACGAAATGCCTATGTGATAATGTAAATATACATTAAAGTGAGACATCATGAGTATGTGGTAGATAATTTAATAATACATGAGATAATGTGATGTGATTATATCCGAGTAAATTATACTAGTATGATAAAAATATACATGGATTATATGATGTGAATAGATATATATATCCCCATGTACTACCATGTAATGTTGTTAGGATATTTAAGTCTATGTGTGCCCTAAATGAATTTAAACCTAAGAAATATATACATGCTTATTTAACTCAAGTATCAACCATATGTACATGAAATGCTATTCTTGAAATGTTGAGATATAAGTATTATCCCATATTGAGTGTCCAAATTTCCCCATCTCTTCTCCCACGTGAATAGCCAATGATCTAAGCTACTCCTTCATCATTTCCCTTCCTAGCTAGCATTGAGGGTGATAATGACAAGGGGTGTGGGTTGAGGTGGTGGTTGGACACTATTCCATCAACTCCCCTCAATCCTCTAGTTCTTCATTTCCCCCATTGTTTCAAACCTTGGGGCAATTGCTTTGTATGGATATTGAATTCTCCTATAAATACCAAGCCTCTCTTCATTTTCTATGTTGCTAAAATTTGTGCTAAGTTGATATAAAGAGAGTATTGTGAGTTTATAATCTGAATTTGAGAACAAGTCTTGTGCGAGTTTGAGCTCAAGAGGTATAACCTCTAAACCCATTTAAATTTCAATTCATAGAGATTGCATGATATTGTTGAAATTAGTGTGTGATAAGGTGCTAGCATAAGTTGTTAAGTATATCTATGTGTCAGGAATGTAAAGTGATGGTAGGCAAGCATGCTAGCTAAGTACATTATGAGAAATTCTGAAGCTCTGCAATAACAGAACATCTTCTGGTCTGGAACGGGAGCCGCGCGGCCGCGCGTCTCCCTAGTACAATTTGGGCGCGGCCGCACGCCACTGCAGAATTTGTTGATGATTT
This sequence comes from Panax stipuleanatus, assembly GCA_020205555.1. NCBI lineage: Eukaryota > Viridiplantae > Streptophyta > Magnoliopsida > Apiales > Araliaceae > Panax > Panax stipuleanatus. The sequence continues at coordinate 57,745,043 of CM035123.1, read as the reverse complement.
CTTTTATATCTTCTGATGTGTTGAGCATGATGTATTGTTAGGATGTGAATATAACTCACATTAACATATGGAATAAGGTTATTAGGTTATAGCAATCCATGCTAGTTGTTTTAGTTGAATATTTCAAAGAAAACTGAAAGATATGAAAAGAGAAACTTTGATATGTTGGCCCTATATTGAAGTCTGACTTTGAGTCATGTTTGTATGACCTAGGAACACATGATATGAATGTCGAGTTACGTATCTAAGATCCATAATGTAACTTGAGCATGTGAACCTCAATAGTGAACCTCTCCAACGAAAACACAAGCGTTGAACATGGACTCTAACATGTTATATTAGGATTCTAGGTTCTGATTTTTGAGCATGTTATATGACCTTAAAATGCGTGTCAAATATGTTAACGTATGAATCTAGATAGCATGAGCATGTTAGGCCTTATTAGTGAGCTTTACTAATGAAAATACAAACTTTGAACGTAAATGTTAACATGCTACTTTGAGAGTTAGAATCTGATATTTGTGAACATGTTTGATGATACTCTTAGACTCACTCATGTATCATAAATGTATATGTGCCATGCTTAGGTGTCGTAACTCAAGTAAAGCATAAACGAAGTATATTTCAAACCAAAACGATGCTAATTGCACATATGCGATATGAATACTCACAAGCATGTCTAATGTGAGTTATATGACTACCTTATATGTTTAAGAAGCAAGCATGTTAGACTTTGTGGTTTCATGACCTTGAATGGCTTTAAATTATTGAAAGTGTTAACTTAGAATCTATTGCATGTATGATTGGAACAAGGAAAGGTTGTATACACATAAAAGTATTCTTTAAACATGTATACACGGTACGTGATATTATATGATGTACTTGAACCCGATTTTGACGGTTAACTTGTGAGAATGACATAACTTGCTAAAATGAAATATATTTAGTATTGGTTGTAGTCTTATGTGATATTAATAATATGCGAATATGTTTGCTAATTGTGGTAGTCTCACATGATAGTAACGATGTATGAATATGATCAACTTGAGAAAAGAGGAAGTTAAGGGTAGAAATTATATTCTATATAACTGTGTAGCTAGGTTAAAACTTAGCTTATGTGTTGATCGTATATTCGAAGATAAAATGTGAAGTTAAATTATATGACTAATGACTATCATTACGATAGGAATTCGAAAGTGTTGACTAGCTTTACGTGAGTAAACTACGCATAAGGCAAGTATCCTAAACCCTTGCATTACTTTATTCAACGGATATCGTAAGCGAGTATCTAAAACTTATCTCTTTGGATACAAGTATTCTATCTTTGTATATTGCGAACTAGTTTTCTACTTAATCATTTGAATTGAATTAGCATACTTGAACTCTTATTTCATTAAAGCTATTATTCATGTTGAACTTAGTATTGTTCTTGAATAATGTGAAAGTGTCTATGCCATTTGATTCGGCTAGACTTATGTTATTGAAAAATGACCCAAACTAATTGATTGGTGCGGGATCTTGTATTTGACTGAGAAGAACAACCTTCTTTGAAGGGAATATATAATTGTCCGAGAACCGACGTGCACACTTGAGTATGATTGATTGTTATGCATAACGATGGTACTTTAGGCTGATCACCTATTGTACCTGTTTTTATTGGATTTTCAGTTTATTACTGTCAATTCTAGTAGAAGTTCATAGTCCTTAGTGACTGCTCAGTATTCAATTATTTAAAATCTTGAATTGACGTATTATTGAATCATATTGATATTATTTTGTCCTTAGCGACTGTTATTGAGAACTGTTGATATTCTTGTTATCCTTGAACTATCATACCTTGTTATACCTTTTCGAGAATTGAGAATCTTATTACTCACCCTTATTATATATTACTTGCTGGGCAATTTGTGCTCATTCTTGCTTTCCCTAAAACATTTCAGTTAAGGCAGAGCAAGGCGAACCTTCGGGCGTTGATAAGGGCAAGGGCAAGGCTACCAATTAGCTTATCTCTTATATGTTTTAAATGTTTTAATGTTGTATTAAGATGATGTAGTAAGACTGGTTTTGATTATGTTTAAGCTTAAGTTAGGTTATGTAATAAGTCGTTAATTGATATTATTATGTAATCTATTAAGTACTGTAGGTTGCGAGACTTGGGGGAATAATTATAATAAATCATTGTAAATTATTCTAGAATAGATTTTCCGCTGTGATCGTGTGATATTTAGTTATTATTATCGTAATGTATTACCATGAGCACGTGATGAACCGAATTCGAGAGACCAAGTGGCGGTCCTGGAATTTGGGGGCATCACAACTTCCCTGTTTATTCAAGCATCCGGTCCGCCACCCTCCTCCGTGTCAGAGTCGGATGGTTGATATGGTGGGAGTGGTTGTGGAGCAGGGAACTACAATGGGTCAGCGGCGGTGGTGATGCGTGCGAAGGCCTCAGCAACAACGGCTTGAAATTGGACCTGATTGGTGAACATATGACTCTGTCGTGGCACCACTCTGTCAGTTCTCTTTTGTTGTTGAGCCAATTATCGCTGAATAGTTCATAGCATGTCAGTCGTGGAACTTGATGGTTCATTCGATTCCGCTTCATCATCAGAGAGTACGTAATCCTCATCCTCGACCTCATCTTCCTCCCCATCCGAGTCTGGAAAAATAAAACCGAGGCCACGAGGATGCGAAGGTGCCCCCTTCCAAGGTTTAAATCTATTCATAAGCTTTGAGTCAAGAACCATCAATGGTGGTTGAACTGGCTCATTTGCTGCCCATACGACCCCTACTTGCACACACAGCCCAGTGATAAGCGATGGGTGTGGTAATCCTCCCGTTAATCCACCTTGCAAACACCGGCGAATGGTGAAGTTAATGATTGTCCCAATATTTATGCTGAGATATTTGACAATCGCATACAATACTGAGATTTTTTCTTTAGTAATGTTGCAGGTGTGTATTGACGGCAACAGTTTAGCACAGAGGAAAGAATACCAGACTTTCCCATACTTGTTCAAAGTGGAGCTTGGGGTGATTGTGCCTTTCCGACTGTCTTTCACCCGTATAGTGTCAGGTTTGCAAATTTCTATAAGAATCTGATCATAATCTATCCCTCCGTTGCGTAACTCAGTGTACTGACAAACAGTAGGTGGTGCGATATTGTAGAAGGCGTTTATTGTCTCGGCAATGAAGTCTACCATTTTGCCCCATACAAAAGCTTTAAACGGAGGGGCGTTCTCCGCATTGGCATAGAACTCTTTTACTATGGCTACCACTGCTGCTTCAGGCTGTTGTGTGAAATAGTGCCAACTGTGATGCCCCCAAATTCGGACCGCCACTGGTCTCTCGAATTCGGTTCGTCACTTTCTCACGATAATACAATAACAACTAAAATCATACAATCACAGCGGAAGATCTATAATAATATACAATGATTTATTATATTTATTCACCCAAGTCTCGCAACCTACAGTACTTAATAGATTACATAATAATATCAAATAAAGACTAATTACATAATCTAACTTAAGCTTAAACATAGTTCTAAATCAGTCATAATACATCATCTTAATAGATATAATACAACACACGAATATTTAGAACATAGAAGGGGCTAGCTAGTCGGTAGCCTTGCCTTTGCCCTTATCAACTCCCAAAGGTCCACCCTGCTCTGCCTTAACTAAAATGTTTTAGGGAAAGCAAGAATGAGCAACAAGTTTGCTCAGCAAGTAATATAACAACAAGGGTAAGTATTATAGTTCTCGAATCCAAAAGGGTATAGCAAGGTATGGTAGTTCAAGGATAGCAATAAATATCAACAGTTTTTCAATAACAGTCACTAAGGACAGCAGAATATCAATAAGATTCAATGCTAAATTAATTCACAATTTCAAGATAATTGAATACTGAGCAGTCACTAAGGACTATGAACTCTTACTAGGATTAACAAAAATATACTGATAATCCAATAAAAACAAGTACAATAGGTGATCAGCCTAAAGTACCCTATATTATGCATAACATTTAATCATTCTCAAGTGCGCACGTCGGTCTCCTAACAATATATAGTTCCCTTCAAAGAAGGTTGTTCATCTCAGTCAATATAAGACTCCGCACCAATCAATTGGTTTGGATAGCTTTCTAGTCATGATATACGTTTAGCCGAATCAAATGGCATAGACCACTCTTTATAAGTTCAATACTTGTCATTAAAGTTCGAAGAATATAATCGACTTTATCGTAACTATGACGCAATAAGTCATAATTTGAATAACTCACTTGCACAACAATAAACTTAATACGTATTCAATAAGAATAGAGTTCAAGTACTTGCTTACAATATCTGTTGAATAAAGTAATGCAAGGGTTTAGGATACTTACCTTAAGCGTAGTCTATCCACGTAAAGTAAATCAACACTTTCGAATCCTATTATAATATATTACATGTATAGGATGTTTATTAGCTAAGCACGTTCAGTACACAAGCTCGATATATAAGTTTAGATATACACATACTGTTCTAACTCAATCATATAGCCATATACGTATGTTATTATAGCAATTCATAACACTAAGTTGGTTATGCCACTACTATCTCTAAAGTTCCTTTTATATGTTAAACGTTTTCATATATCATCACTAACACATAAGACCACAACCAATACCAAACATATTCTATTTAGTAAGTTATAGCATTGTTATAAGTTAACTGTCAAAATCAGATTCAAGCATCAACATATGATATCACATAGCATACATACATGTTAAAGGGTCCTTCCATGTTTGTTCAACCTTTCCAAGTTCAATCATACATGATATAGTTCTAAATCACGGTTTCTAACGACTTAGGGTCATACAACGCCATAAATTCACATAAGCTATCATGCTTGTCATGTAAACATATAAGGTAGTCATATATTTTGTTGATAAGCATGCTCATATGTTTCTATGTTACATATGCATAACTAGTATCGTTATTGTTCGAAAACATGCTTAAACTCTTACGTGATTGACTTTCATTGAATCTAACAAGCGAGTACACATGTATAATATACTAGTAATGTTAAAAGCATTATCAAACATGTTTGTAATTATCAGAATCTAAATCTCAATGTAACAAGTCAAGTTCACTTTCAAAACTTATATTTTCGTTAGCACACGTTCACTAATGAGGTCCAATATGTGCATGCTATATCATGAAACATAGATACACATGTCATCACGTTCTTCATGCATTTTTAGGCCATACAAACATGCTCAAAGTCAGATTATAAACATGGTTCGTATACGTTAAAGTTTGTTTATAAAACTTTAAGTTTATTTTTCAAGCCATAAGCCTTTTCATTAAAAATGTTTATCATCATGGTCAAACACACTCATGCTATGTTCATATACTCGTTTATATATATTACTCATGCTAGCATGCTTGTCTAAGTCACATTAACAAACTAACACTAACAGCTTATAGCAGAATTACCAAACTGATTTCAAAGACTGGCGCAGCTGCGCCGGGTCTCGGCCATAATAGAACTGGCTTTCTGCTTCGGCAGTTAGCAAGGCCAAATACAGATTTCTTTCGCAAAAACAATTTTAACAACCACATTGTAGTCCAAATATGTTTGTAAGCTTAATATAGCACTTAACAAGTATTCTACAATTCCAATTACCATCTAATTCCACCAAATCAAGAATCTAAGAAATTGCAGAAAACTAGAAATGAAGAACATAGAATGGGATTATACCTCTGCAATGCAATAGCTAAGTTGAGTTTGCTGCTATACTGAAATTTCTCAATTCTTAGAATGCTTAACACTAATGCATATAATTGCTCACAACTCAACACTAAGAAAATCTCAGCAAAGAAATTAGAAGGAGAAGAGCTTATATTTATAGGAAAACCATAACCCAGACAAAGCATTTAACTCCCAAATCAAACTAACGAAAATGAGAATTGCATGATGGTTAAGGAGGAGTTGGTAGTTAGTTGGTGAAATGCATCATGAAAGCCACTCCCTTGGTTATCATTTGCTAGAATGTTGTTGAGTTTGAGGAGAAGAGTAGGCTTAAGCCTTATGGCTATGCACATAAAGGGAATGAGACTCTCATTGAGGGACAAGCCAATACATCTCAGCATTTGGTAACATGAAGAGTAGTAATACATAGGCTATGTATATTTACATATTATGTATTCATGGGTTATAATTTAATGTCACAAGGTAGTTCAAATAAATAATACTTTAATGTAGTAAATGTAATTTGCACATATATAATCCATGTACATTTTATCATACCGGTATTATTTAATCGGGTATTATCACATTACATTATCTCATCTATTATTCAATTAAATATTAAAATAATCATCAATTAGCAATTGTTTATTATATATTCAAGAGATATTAATTTAATGTCCACAAACTCACTTTATCACATAGTCTCATGATGTATTTACATACTTATTTAATTAGTCATAACATATAGTTCTCGTATATAGTATAGTCACACATAAGTGTTACATTGCACTATACACTTCATATAATATATATGTAGCTACTATACATTATACATTTAATTATCGCATGCTTGCACATAGCAATTAATCAATCAAATATAATCTTATTATATTAATAATTTACTCGCTTATGACAATTAATCTATATTAATTACTCATATCATCAATTAATTATCAATAATATTAACTAATCCATCCCTCATTAATTTACCCTTAACAGCAATTATTATAATACGATAAATTATAACATTCCTCAACAATTTAATAAATACAAATCTTATTATATATATAAACAATTCACTTATTATTATACTATCATTTGCAATAATAATAAATCAACATACTATTATTATATTTCTCATAATAGCAATTAACAATTAATATAGATTAATTGCTCACTTAATAATTCCTTCATCCTTGAATTAATTAACTCATCGTCGTTTCTATTCTCGTGCCACACAAGGCATTTCAACGAGCTTATCATAAACTCCATATTTTCCTCAATTATTATATATATTCAATTTGAAATAATTGAGTTAACTCATCTCATAACACATAAATATTTATATTCGAATAAATATTCATTTCATTTATCTATTCATTTAATAATATTCGAAAATTCTCGGGTATTACACCAACGCCGTTCATAGATTTGCAAATGCATTTGGCCATCCACAGGATTCGGTCTAAGTCGACGTTCTGGGATGAGGCCTTTCCTGACACATACTCAAAACATTCGACGGCGGCCGCGCTCTGGAATTTTTTCTTGTTGAACTGTGGAACGGCGGAGGAGGACGACCCTTCACCCTTTTGCCTTTTCTACGGATAAGGCGGCATGTTATTTTTGTGTTCACAACTCAAGGTTTGCAAAGTATTTGTTGTCCAGGACTTTTGTCGAGCACTTGGTGTGCGAAGTCAAAGGTGCTTGAAGTTGAGTGAGGTTGCTTTGTTTGATTTTCCCAAAATTTTCTTACCCAACCAATCAATCAATAGCAATATATCACAAATATCCACCAATTCAATAGCAATTTCCAGACAAACAAGATCACCCCCAATTTCTCGTCAAAAAATTCTACCCAATTTAAAACTTTTACCTTGATTGATGCTAGATTTTCCAAAGGGACGAAGGAGTTGTTATGTTGAAGTCGGCTTTGAGAGAATCTGTTGATTTTGTGGGGGTGATTAGGATAGTGGGATTTTGATTGGGGGGGAATAATTCGATATTGGGTAGTGGAGAGGTGGGGTTGAGATATGTGATAGGTTAGTGGGTTATTTGGGGGGGGGAAGAAGAAATCAGAAGGTATATAGGTGTGGGATTCAGGGGATGATATGTGAGATGTAGTGGGAAGGTAGTGGAGTGATAAGAAAGTGGGATGGGAGTGTAAGAGGGAAACCCTTTCTGATTTAGTCCAGGCTGATGAATGCCGCTATCCCGCCCCAGCGAGATAACCCACTGTCCAACCTTATCAGAACCCGCCCTGGCGAGAGTTTTCTTCATGGAGTCCCCGCCCCAGCGGGGATACTGTTTTGCCCAGCTGCTATTTTGCTGAAATTCAATTTCCTATGCAAATGTTCTTGTATTTCCTTCTTGTAATGATGTGCCTTCACTTAGATGCTTTGCTTTGTCTTACCTTGCAATTATCCTGGGTCCACACACCATAAAATCTGTTAGACATGTATTACGAAGAAAAATTACTACGTATTATACATTATTACAACTAAATGATATTAATATAAATAAAAATGAATGTAACCGATGGGTTGCCTCCCATCAAGCGCTTAGTTTTAAGTCATTAGCCTGACTCCTTTGTTTCGTTACGGTTTGGCCAGATCGACCGTGGTCGCTTGGCGATCGATGTCACCGCCCCAATAGTGCTTTAATGGTTGACCGTTGACTTTGAATGATTCGGTCGATTCCCTATTTTATAATTCAACGGTGCCATGTGGGAACACTGTCTTTATTGTAAAAGGACCTGACCATCTGGATTTCAGCTTTCCGGGAAATAGTTTCAACCGAGAGTTGAATAGCAGTACTGATTAACCCGTTTCAAACTTTCGGTCCATTATTTTCTGATCATGCCACTTCTTAACTTTTTCTTTGTACAACTTCGAATTTTCATAGGCCTGCAGGCGAAATTCATCGAGCTCATTGAGTTGCAGCTATCGCTTCTCCCCTACTGCTGATAAATTGAAGTTCAACTTCTTGATTGCCCAATACACTTTGTGTTCGAGTTCTACCAGAAGGTGGCATGCCTTCCCATAAACCAGCTGATAGGGAGACATACCTATCGGAGTCTTGTAGGCGGTCCGATATGCCCACAAAGCATCGTCTAACTTCATTGACCAATCCTTGCAATTCGTATTGATAACTTTTTCCAATATTCTCTTGGCGTCCTAGTTAGACACCTCTGCTTGTCCACTTGTTTGAGGGTGATAGGCTGTAGCAATCCGATGTTTGACCCCATACTTCGCCAAAAGAGCAGTGAAGTATTTGTTACAAAAGTGACTCCCTTCATCACTAATGATTGCTCTTGGCGTTCCGAACTGAGTGAAGATATTCTTTTGCAAGAACCTTAAAACCACTTTTGCATCGTTTGTCGATAATGCAATAGCCTCAGCCCATTTTGACACGTAATCTACAGCCAACAGATGTATAGATTACTGAATGAGGATGGGAAGGGTCCCATGAAATTGATCCCCCATACATCAAAAATTTTAACTTCCAGTATCATGTTCAATGGCATCTCGTTCCATTTTGAGATATTCCCCACTCGTTGACATCAGTCGTAATTTTTCACGCACTGATGTGCGTCTCTGAACAATGTGGGCCAGAAGAACCCTGATTGAAGAACTTTTGCTGTTGTGCGCTCAATCCCATAGTGTCCTCCGTAAGATGATGCATGACATGCTTGTAGGATGCTCTCCACTTCACTTTCTGGTATGCATCGCCGGATCATTTTATCAGCACACTGGCAAAACAAGTATGGTTCGTCCCACATGTACCACTTTATATCATGTAGAAATTTCCTTTTTTGGTGGCGAGTTAAGTCTGGTGGGAGGATGTTACTGACCAAGTACTTAGCGAAGTCCGCATACCACGAAAACTCGCCGTTTATCAGAAATAGCTGCTCGTCAGGAAAGGACTCATTTATTGCTAACTTGTCTGTTTCGTCCAGCTGTGGGTTTTCAAGCCGTGAGAGATGGTCGGCCACCTGGTTTTCTCACTAGTAGAAAAAAGTAAATAAACAATGTTTAAAAAGCATTGTAATAGGTCCCCCAAAAGTGTCGTGGTTAGCAGTGTCATCTATTAGACACAAATAGACAACGTTTAAAAAACGTTGTCTTTTGACATATTAGACAACGTTTTTTCAAAAAACGTTGTTTATTTGTCAAATAGACAACGCTTTTTAGACACAAATAGACAACGTTTAAAAAAACGTTGTCTTTTGACACATTAGACAACGTTTTTCAAAAAAGTATTGTCTATTTGTCAAATAGACAATGTTTTTAGACACAAATAGACAACGTTTAAAAAATATTGTCTTACGACACATTAGACAACACTTTTTAAAAGAAACGTTGTCTATTGGACACATTAGACAACGTTTTTTCTAAAAGCGTTGTCTATTGTACACATTAGACAATATTTTTTAAAAAAAAGCGTTGTCTATTTGACACATTGGACAACGTTTTTCTAAAAACGTTGCCTATTTAAAAAACACAATCCACAACATTTAAAGTCAAAATGTAAGCATTCTATGTTTCAAAATACCATACATCCCATTAATACCATACATTTACAGTTTCAAATTCACTTTTCAATATAATTACTAGTACGTACATTGAATTACGAATTTGACTACATCCACAAAATATACCAAACTATCCATAAAATTAAGATGTGGTGCACTACCTAATCATGTGCAAAACAACCTTCTCCCAAAATACAAGTGTAACCTTGTACATCTACCGTATAACTTGAGGCTCTACATGTAACCCTGTACATCAAAATTGCTGCAGGAATTCCTTGGCCTCAATTATGTCCTACAAAACAAAGAATAATAACTTAAAAAAGAGAGAGATCCCAGTTTTGTTTATAAAATTAATAACACACGGATACACCATAATAGATTGATACTCGCTAGGTCATCAATCTGGTAAAACTGCTTTCAAGAAACTTGCAAAAAAGCAAAAATTTCACAATATTTTTTGGACAATATGCAGAAAATAAAACACAAGGTAAAATACCTTCTGTAACAGGAGGGACTCTTGTGAACAAGTTGGAAATTGCATTAGACCAACCCCAACCATTAATAGACCATAGCATCCTAATGACACAACAGAGTAAAGAGACAGCTGGGGAAAAGAAGGCTGCAAACCACGGTAAGCCATATCTAATAACAAGTATGAGAAACATGAAAACAAGTGAAGAAACTTTTAATAATTAAATGGCCTAAAAAAAGGAGCTCACCAACCAAGTATAATTCTGTGGAACTACTGATGTCTTCAATAAGCCAACTAGAAGGCCATGATGGCCATCAACATTGTCATAACCTTCACAATATACTTCATTGGATCTGCCAAGAGAGAGAGCCTCCAACCCATAAGCCATGTATTACATTAATGTATTACAGTACATTAAAAGTAAATTTCAGACATCGCATCCCATAACCTATGTTTTACATAACCAATAGCTGACACAGCTTATGTCAAAAAAAGATCAGGTAGTGTGAGTATCAAAACTTGATTTGTTAGTAAAAATTTAAATCAGAAATGTCTTACCTGGGCACTAGAACTAGATGCTTCCTGCGCAAACCTCTCTTCATCCAGATAACAGGGTGGAATGTCTTTTTCTAAAAATAGGTTGAGCACACAAAAAAAATTAATCACTATTGAAAGAGACTATTGAATAAAGGCACATATAGGAAGGCAAGATCAGCCTTGCAAAAATGGTACTGAAACCTCTCCTCCACCAACTCTCATGACATTTTTCTTCAAATCAATTATACACTGCACACAACAACCAGTTAAGATTTTTATCATGTTTTGATTAAGATAGTGCATTAAAAAAGCCAAAGAAGCTACCTGACGCTTACTTTAGATCCTCACTTGAATATATCTTATGTTTATTTGGACAAAACATAAAATTTACTTGGATAGAACAATGACCATTCTTTTGATAGTAGTGTGAATACAAGCAAATCATGTATGATGATAAAGCACATACTTTGTAAACAATCTTATTTATTTATTAATAAAATATTAATTTAAGGCATTTAATTATCTACATGGTGCTATTTTTATAATATGTAAATAACTCATAGTTTTAAGCAATGATTTAGAATCATGATGAGATCATGCTAATGAGATCTAAATTCTTAGAAAGCTTAAAAACTAAAATAGTTCCCAATCGTGGGATTATTAAAATAGGAATTAGTAAATCCGGATAGATTGGTACATATGTTACTTGCTCATTGAATGAGGATGACTAATCTCATGGTCCTTTGTGTGGAGACACTAAAGTAAGTATGTAGGTGCTTATTGAAGAATAAGTTCACTGAACGTGACTCGCTATGGAATACCTAATGGAGTTTTACTCGCATGTCAATAGGAATTCCTAATGTGATAGTAGTACAAGTGATCCTTGAACTTGAGATCATCATAGTATCTTGTATATAATAAATTATACTTTTGACTTATTCTTTAAGGTCCTTTAGGGTATATATAGGGTATGCTTGGGTATAATGAGTTACATATGGAGATAATGTATAATCAATAAAGAATCTATCACCTCTAGTAAAAGATGAGATATGTCCTATGTGATTCGTTAAATGACAACACAGGAATCCTTGGCCAAGGTGAAATGAAATTAGAAAGAAGTTTCTAATTTGCATTATTTAGAGTTATGCATTTTCTAATCGAAATACATATGATTAAATAAAATAAGATTTGACAGTAAATCCATGTCTTATATTTAATTGGGACATTGTATGGTGGAAAGATTGAATTGTACAATAACTATTAACTTACAAGTTCTTTTATGAATAATGTTAAAACCTATATTATCTGAAAAGTCGTTGATCGTTAGGGAGGCTTATCCCTATTGTAGAATAAATGTTATTTATTTAAATAGATTATTAGTTTAATTTATTTATTTAAATAAGATTAGATTTGTTCTAATTGATTTATTCACAACCGGTTTAATATGGAGAACCTAAAGGGTCGCACCATAAAAGGAAGAATAATAATTTAAGAAGAAATTGGCATGATAGTAATAATGCATTAAGTGTAATTAATTTAATCTATAGTGATAGAATAAATTAAATAGCTTAATATTTATTATTTAATATTTTAGAAATATTAAATATAAACTAATAAGAGGAGTCTTATTAATATTATTATTATTATTTTAATTCTAAATGGGTTTAGGGATTAATTTAATATTAGTACTCTCAATCAATCCTATGAGATTAGGAGATAAATTAATTAAAAGTGTTTAATTAATTAATTAAATAAAACCCTATTCTAATTAGATTAGTAGGGTTAACCTAATATCTATATAAGAGTCTTATATCAGAAATAAGGTATGTGAATTTTTCCAAGGGTTGGGAGTACACATATTCTATAGAGATAGAAACAAGGGTTAAGCCAATAACCCATCTTTCTGAGTTCTTCGTCTTCCTTGGTGGATCACCATTAGAGGCCAAACATTTGGGGGGCTAACATTAATCAAGGGAAGGAGCCACTATAAAGTAAGCAAAGGAGTAGAACTTGTACCTGAGGAAGCTTGGATCTTCAAATGTATAATTTCGTTTACTCCTTTCTATATTGACTGATAATTGATGCACAAGAAAGATCATGGTTAAGGGTTTGTAAAAAAAATTTAAACTCTGTTTTTCATCCCTTCCTCTGCGTTTATATAATTTGATTGCATGCTTATGTTTCTAGCAAACCTAACAGTGGTATCAAATCCAATCTTGTGCTAATTATCAGTCTATGTGATTCCATACATGTATAATATGTGATTGGATTGAGTTCTTGGGCAACAGAAAAATTTTGTTTCTGCGATGCTGCGCAGCTGTGCCGGTGCTGGCTCTTCTTGCTGCGCAGCTGTGCCGGTGTCGAATCCCAGTTTTTGTTCTGCGCAGCTGCGCCGGTTTCCTATGCTTTCCTGGCGCAGCTCCGCCCCTGGACAGATACATAATATTTTTTTTATTTTCTTTAATTAAATAAATAATTTATTTAATTAATAAGGGTTTAAAATAAAGATGTTTATTTTATATGAAATATGATTTCAGAATTGTTAAAATTAAAGAGTTTAATTTGGATTTGTTTTTGAACGAAATAAAGGAATTTATTTTTCCAAAAACAAAGTTTAGCAAATTTTTGCCCATTAACTGATATTAATACATATATGGAATGAATTTACTTTCATGAGATGAATAATTTTTATTGATACGTATAATGATATGTATGTTAATAAAAAGGATTGATTATTGACTATGACCAATGTGATTGGATTTTATTTTGGAGGAATGCTTGAATATATGAGTTTTGTAAAACGGGGTCTGCGTACCTCGTCTTTTCTGATTTTTTTTTGTTGTAAATTTTATCTCTCTCCTATGTACTTCCCCTTGACTGCTGATCAAGGTTTCTATTTAAATGAAATAGTTTATGTAATAGGATTAGTTAGACTTTTTTGAAGAACCGGAGATCAAGGAGCAAGGAGCGCTTGAAAACCCATTTGTATGGAGCCCGGGTTTAAATGTAATAGTTATGTTTAAATTTAAATTCTTGCACTCCTAGGTTTGACCTTTTGGTTCACTTGGTGGCTCTAGTAAACAAAACTAAAATAAAAGTCCATAATCAATCCAGATAGAATATAGTATTTATATTGCATGCTAAATATTATATATATTATATTTTATGCAAACATGCTTCGCATGTTTAATAAAATGACTCATATTTTATATATATATGTGTGTGTGCATGCGCGCTAAACAAGATGAGACAAATAATAACAAACCCCTCAAAGAAATAATATTAAGTCCGAAGTCGCATTCTAGCATGATTAATTAATAGTATTAAATATTTAATACGAGTTTGTTGTACTATCCACAAGGCGAGTATTAAGTATTTAAGATGTTAATTAATCACATTTGATGCTTATCTAAAAAACTTGAACGATCTAGTCTTGTTGTTCTATCCACAAGGACGAACATTTTTTTTTTGAATTTAAGGAAGTGGTAGGCTGGACATAACTTAAATAATTTTAGTTCAGATGTGCACACACTTGACCATTATGATTTAAGAGGGAAAATAAAAAGAGTTACATGGTGATGTAATTGACAAGAGTTGTCTACCTATTTATTTGTATATCGCTTGTTGTGCTATCCATAAGGTTATATACATTTAAAATGGGATCCTTAATCTCACTAGCAAATATTTAATTAGATATTACCGAACTATGTAAATGAGAGTAATATAGTTTGATGAAAATAGTGGGAGATACCAATTTCAAATAAAGACCTAAATTTATTTTTGTATGCAAAAATTAATAAGAATGAATGTTTGCTAAAATATTATCTTTTTCACATGCAGAATTTTAAAAATATCAAAATCACTAATCTTACTACGAAGCATACTTGATGCAAATAAGCTTACCGCCGAATTATGAGGACTGGCTAAGAAATCTGAGAATTGTTCTCACTGTTGAAAAAAAAATTATGTCCTAAATTCAACTGTCCCTGAATCTATTTCGGAAATAGCCTCTAAGGAAGAGATTGTCACTTTCAAAAAGTGGCAAGATGATGCATCTGTGGCTCAATGCATCATGCTCGCATCTATGAATAACGAGCTTCAGTGTCAGAACGAAAAAATGGATGCTCCTGTTATGCTGCTTCACCTCAAGGAGTTGTATGGTGAATAGAGTAGGACTGCTAGATATCAGATATCTAATGAGCTCTTCCGATCTCAGATGACCGAGGACATTGCCGTCGAGACTCATGTCCTGAAGGTGATCAATTTGATTGAACGCCTTGGATAGCTTGGGTTCGTCATGAATGGGCAGTTGAGTCAAGACTTGGTCTTGCAGTCACTCCCTTAAACCTTCTCACAGTTTGTGGTTAATTTTCACATGTATAAGCCAGATGTCAGCTTTGCCTGAGCTGTTTAACATGCTGAAAACTGCAGAAGGTCACTTCTCATTCAAGAAGAACCATGTCTTGTTGGTGGATTCTTCTAATAAAAGGAAGAGGCCCAAGGTATCTTCTGAAAAGAAGAAATTCAAAAAGGCTAAGGGAAAGGGAAAAAAAAGGAACAAAAGAAACCTGAACCAGGTAAAGGAATGTGCTTTCATTACAACGAGCCGGGACATTGAAAGAGGAACTGCAAGAAGTTTCTAGCAGAGAAGAAGCTTGGAAAAGCTTCAACTTCCAATCAAGGTTTATTTATGATTGAAATTAATTTTTCTGAAAGTCATAATTCTACTTGGGTATTGGATACCGGCTGTGGGTCTCACATATGTAACACTATGCAAGGACTGGTCAAAAGTAGAAAGCTGAACAATGATGAGGTGATCCTACGAGTGGGGAATGGAGCACAGGTTGCTGCATTAGCTGTAGGAACTTATTGTTTAGCAATACCTTCGGGAAAGTCTATTTATCTTAATAATTGTTATTATGTTCCAAATATTATTAAAAACATTATTTCAATTTCTGTATTGGATATGGAAGGATTTAACGTTGTTATAAAGAACAATGGTTATTCAAGTTATAAAGATGATGTTTTATATGGTATTAGAAATTTACGAAATGGACTTTATACACTTGACTTACAAGAAAATATATTTCAAATTGAACAAACTAAGAAAAGAAAAAGAGATGATATTAATTATACCTACATGTGACACTGTAGACTCGGTCATATCAATGAAACAAGATTATCCAAGTTGCATAAGGATGGGCTCCTAGAGTTATCCGATTATGAATCATATCTAATAAATGACTAAATCTCCTTTTAGTGGAAAAGGAGAAATAGTTACAGAGTTGTTGGCATTGATTCACACAGACGTTTGTGGACCTATGACAACAAGTGCACGGGGTGGTTATTCTTATTTTATTACTTTCACTGATGATCACTCAAGATTTGGATATATGTATTTAATGAAATACAAGTCAAAATCATTTGAAAAGTTCAAAGAGTTCAGAAGTGAAGTAGAGAAACAAACGGACAAGAGTATTAAGATACTTCGATCAGATCGAGGAGGAGATTACTTAAGCGGTGAGTTTCTCAATTGTCTCAAAAAAAATGGTATAATCTCACAATAGACTCCTCCAGGTACACCACAGTTAAATGGAGTATCTGAAAGGAGAAATCGAACACTATTGGACATGGTTCGATCCATGATGAGTTTTACCAACCTTCCAATTTTCTTCTGGGGATATGCCCTAGAAACGGCTGCATACCTACTTAACAAGGTACCTACCAAATCTGCCCCAAACACTCCATATGAGATGTGGAAGGGGAGGAAACCAAATCTTAAGCATGTTAAGACTTGGGGTTGTCCAACTTATGTCAAAAAGTTTAAAAATGATAAGTTACAGACTAAATCCGATAAGTGTAGATTTGTGGGATACCCTAAAGAAACTGTAGGGTATTATTTCTATCATCCAACTTATCAAAAGGTGTTTGCTGCAAAATATGCTGCCTTCTTGAAAAAGGAGTTTATTCATGAAGGGGTCAGTGGGAGTAAGATATATCTTTAAGAAGTTCAAGAATCACAAATTACCACGGATCAAAGTTAGGTATCTGACCAAGTAGAAGAACCTACTGTACCACAGCCTGTTCGTAAATCTGGAATAGTACCGAAGATACCTGAGAGGTATAGATTCGTTATAGAGGATGACGATGAGGTACACATCATGAATGATGATGATCCATTGAATTACGAAAAGGTTATGAGTAATAAAGACTCAGGAAAATGACTTGAGGCCATGAATCCGAAATGGACTCCATGAAAGTAAACCAAGTATGGACTTTGGTTTCACCACCTGAAGGTATTAAGCTTATTGGGTGTAAATGGGTCTTTAAAAGAAAGACTGGAGCAGAAGGGAAGGTAGAGACCTATAAAACTCGACTGGTTGTAAAAGGTTTCAAACAAAGACAAGGAGTTGACTATGATGAAACCTTCTCACCAGTAGCTATGCTCAAGTCCATTAGGATTTTGCTTTCGATTGCAGCTTATAACGACTATAAAATCTGGCAAATGGACGTGAAAACGGTCTTCCTCAATGAGAAACTTGAGGAGGATGTGTATATGACACAGCCAGAGGAATTTGTTTCAAAGGTTGGAACAAATCAAGTCTGTAAGCTACAACGATCTATTTATGGGTTAAAGCAAGCTTCTCGTAGATGGAACATTCGTTTTGATGAGACAATCAAACAGTTTGGTTTTATCAAAAATGAGGATGAACTATGTGTATACAAGAAGGTTAGTGGGAGCGCAGTATCATTCTTTGTATTATATGTTGATGAAATATTACTGATAAAGAATGACATTCCTATGTTACAATCAATTAAAATCTAGTTATCTAAACAATTCTCAATGAAGGACTTGGGTGAAGCATCCTATATTTTGGGAATAAGGATCTATAGAGATAGATCTAAAAGGATGCTCGGCTTATCCCAAGGAACATACATTGATACGATGCTAAAGAGGTTTAGCATGCAAGATTCCAAAAGAGGTTTCATGCCGATGAGCCATAGAATACATCTCTCCAAGAAACAGGCCCCAAAGACACCTGAGGAGAGAGACCAGTATGAGTAAGATCCATTATGCTTCTGCAATAGGATCTATCATGTACGGTATGATATGTACTAGACCGGATGTTGCTCATGCACTTAGTGTAACGAGAAGATACCAGTCGAATCCTGGAGAAGATCACTGAAAGGCAGTGAAGAATATCCTAAAGTACTTGAGAAGGACTAAAGATATTTTTCTTGTCTACGGTGGATCTGAATTAAAACTCGAGTGATTCACGGACCCAAGTTTTTAAACAGAGCAAGATGATAGTAAATCTGTTTCAAGGTATGTGTTTATCTTGAACGGAGGCGCAGTGAGTTGGAAGATTTCCAAACAGCAAACAGTTGCTGATTCAGTGAAAGAGACAGAGTATATAGCTACAAGTGAAACTGCAAAGGAAGCTGTTTGGATGAAGAAGTTCATAACTGAACTTGGTGTGGTTCCTAGCATTGGAGAAGCAGTTTTCGTTTACTGTGACAACATCGGAGCGGTTGCACAGGCTAAGGAACCCAGGTCTCATCAAAAATCCAAACACGTGTTACGACGATTTCACTTGATCAGGGAGACCATTGAAAGAGGAGATGTCACCTTGGAGCGTGTGGACTCTCAAGACAACATTGCAGATCTATTTACTAAAGCTCTAACACAACAGCAGTTTGATCGTCACTTAGAGAAGATGGTGATAGTAGTGTGCATACAAGCCAATCATGCATGATGATAAAGCACATACTTTATAAATAATTTTCTTTATTTATTAATAAAATATTCATTTAAGACATTTAATTATCTACATGGAGCTGTTTTTATAATATGTAAATAACCTATAGTTTTAAGCAATGCTTTTAGAATCATGATGAGATCATGCTAATGAGATCTAAATTCTTAGAAAGTTTAAAAACTAAAATAGTTTTCAATCGTGGGATTACTAAAATGGGGATTAGTAAATCAGCTTAGATTGGTACATATGTTGCTTGCTCATTAGATGAGGATGACTGATCTCATGGTCATTTGTGTGGAGACACTAAAGCAAGTATGTAGGTGCTTATTGGAGAATAAGTTCACTGAACGTGACTCGCTATGGAATACCTAATGGAGTTTTACTGGCCTGTCAAATAAAATTCCTAATGTGATAATAGTACAAGTGATCCTTAGACTTGAGATCATCATAGTATCTTGCATGTAACAAATTATACTTTGACTTATTCCTTAAAGCATTTTAAGGTATATATAGGGTATGCTTGGGTATAATGAGTTACATATGGAGATAATATATGATCAATAAAGAATCTACCACCTCTAGTAAAAGAGGAGATATGTCCTATGTGATTCGTTAAATGACAACCCAGGAATCCTTGGCCAAGGTGAAATGAAATTAGAAAGAGATTTTTAATTTGCATTATTTGGAGTTGTGCGTTTTCTAATCGAAATATATATGATTAAATAAATTAAGACTTGAAAGTAAATCCATGTCTTATATTTAATTGGGACATTGTTTGGTGGAAGGATTGAATTGTACGCTAACTATTAACTCACATGTTCTTTTATGATTAATGTTAAAATCTATATTATCTGAAAAGGCGTTGATTGCTAGGGAGACTTATCCCTATTGTAGAATAAATATTATTTATTTAAATAGATTATTAGTTTAATTTATTTATTTAAATAAGATTAGAATTGTTCTAATTGATTTATTCACAACCGATTTAATATGGAGAACCTAAAGGGTCACACCATAAAAGGAAGAAGAATTATTTAAGAAGAAAATGGCATGATAGTAATAATGCATTAAGTGTAATTAAATAGCTTAATGTTTATTATTTAATATTTTAGAAATATTAAATATAAATTAATAAGAGGAGTCTTATATTATTATTATTATTATTATTATTATTATTATTATTATTATTATTATTATTATTTTAATTCTAAAGGAATTTAGGAATTAATAAAATATCAGTACTCTCTCTCAATCCTATTAAGATTAGGATATAAATTAATTAAAAGTGTTTAATTAATTAATTAAATAAAATCCTATTCTAATTGGATTAGGAGGGTTAACCTAATATCTATATAAGAGAGTCTTATATCAGAAATAAGGTACGTGAATTTTTCCAAAGGTTGGGAGTACACATATTCTATAGAGATAGAAACAAGGGTTAAGCCAATAACCCATCTTTCTGAGTTCTTCATCTTACTTGGTGGATCATCGTTAGAGGCCAAATATTTGGATGGCTGACATTGATCAAGGGAAGGAGCCACTACAGAGTAATCAAATGAATCAAAGGAGTAAAACTTGTACCTGAGGAAGCTTGGATCTTCAAAGGTATAATTCCATTTTCTCCTTCTATGTATTGACTAATAATTGATGCACAAGAAAGATCATGGCTAATGATTTGTAAGAAAATTTTAAAATCTGATTTTTCATCCCTTCCGCTGCGTTTATGTAATTTGATTTCATGCTTATATTTCTAGCAAACCCAACAGTGGTATCAAAGTCAATCTTGTGCTAATTATCAGTCTATGTGATTTCATACATGTATGATATGTGATTTGATTGAGTTCTGGGCAAACAGAAAAAAGTTTCTGTTTCTGCGATGCGGCGCAGCTGCGCCGGTTCCAGTTCTATTTGCTGCGCAGCTGCGCCGGTGCCCGAGTCTAGCTTTGACTGACGCGTTCCTACACATTCCTGGCACAACTGCGCCACTAGCAGAAATTGAATTTTTTTTTGTTATATTTAATTAAATGAATGGTTTATTTAATTAATAAAGATTTAAAATAAAGATGTTTATTTTATATGAAATGAAATTTCAGAATTGCTAAAATTAAATAGTTTAATTTGGATTTATTTTTTATTAAAATAAAAGAGCTTATTTTCAAAAAATAAAGTTTAGTAAACTTTTGCCCATTAACTGATATTAATACATATATGGAATGATTTTAATTTCATGAGATGAATGATGTTTTATTGATACGTATGATGATATGTATGTTAATAATGATAGTAGTGTGCATACAAGCCAATCATGTATGATGACAAAGCACATACTTTGTAAACAATCTTATTTATTTATTAATAAAATATTCATTTAAGGCATATAATTATCTACATGGTGCTGTTTTTATAATATGTAAATAACCCATAGTTTTAAGCAATGTTTTTAGAATCATGATGAGATCATGATAATGAGATCTAAATTATTAGAAAGCTTAAAAACTAAAATAGTTCCCAATTGTGGGATTACTAAAATGGGGATTAGTAAATCCGGATAGATTGGTACATATGTTGCTTGCTCATTGGATGAGGATGACTGATCTCATGGTCATTTGTGTGAAGACACTAAAGCAAGTATATAGGTTCTTATTGGAGAATAAGTTCACTGAACGTGACTCGCTATGGAATACCTAATGGAGTTTTACTCGCCTGTCAATAGGAATTCCTAATGTGATAGTAGTACATGTGATCCTTGGACTTGAGATCATCATAGTATCTTGTATGTAACAAATTATACTTTGACTAATTCCTTAAGGCCTTTTAAGGCATATATAGGGTATGCTTGGGTGTAATGAGTTACATATGGAGATAATGAATGATCAATAAAGAATCTACCACCTCTAGTAAAAGAGGAGATATGTCCTATGTGATTCGTTAAATGACAACCCAGGAATCCTTAGCCAAGGTGGAATGAAATTAGAAAGAGGTTTCTAATTTGCATTATTTAGAGTTGTGTGTTTCTAATCGAAATACATATGATTAAATAAATTAAGACTTGACAGTAAATTCATGTCTTATATTTAATTGGGACATTGTATGGTGGAAGGATTAAATTGTACGGTAACTATTAACTCAAAGATTTTTTTATGATTAATGTTGAAATCTATATTATCTAAAAAGTCGTTGATCGCTAGGGAGACTTATCCCTATTGTAGAATAAATGTTATTTATTTAAATAGATTATTAGTTTAATTTGTTTATTTAAATAAGATTAGAATTATTCTAATTGATTTATTCACAACCGGTTTAATATGGAGAACCGAAAGGGTCACACCATAAAAGGAAGAAGAATTATTTAAAAAAAATGGCATGATAGTAATAATGCATTAAGTATAATTAATTTAATCTATGGTGATAGAATAAATTAAATAGCTTAATGTTTATTATTTAATATTTTAAAAATATTAAATATAAATTAATAAGAGGAGTCTTATTAATATTATTATTATTATTATTATTTTAATTCTAAAGGAGTTTAGAAATTAATATAATATCAGTACTCTCTCTCAATCCTAATAAAGATTAGGATATAAATTAATTAAAAGTATTTAATTAATTAATTAAATAAAATCCTATTCTAATTGGATTAGGAGGGTTAATCTAATATCTATATAAGAGAGTCTTATATCAGAAATAAGGTACGTGAATTTTTCAAGAGTTGGGAGTACACATATTCTATAGAGATAAAAACAAGGGTTAAGCCAATAACCCATCTTACCGAGTTCTTCATCTTCCTTGGTGGATCACCGTTAGAGGCCAAACATTTGGGTGGCTGACATTGATCAAGGGAAGGAGCCACTACAGAGGAATCAAAGGAATCAAAGGAGTAGAACTTGTACCTGAGGAAGCTTGGATCTTCAAAGGTATAATTCTGTTTTTCTCCTTTTTTATTCACTGATAATTGATGCACAAGAATGATCATGGTAATGGGTTTGTATAAATTTTGAAAACCTAGTTTTTTACGCTTCCGCCCTATTTATGTGATTTGATTGCTTGATTGCGTTACGTACAAACCCAATAAATAAAAGGGATTGATTATGAACTATGACCAATGTGAATGGATTTTATTTTGAATGAATGCTTGAATGTATGGGTTTTATAAAATGGGGTCTGCGTACCTCGTCTTTTCTGATTTTCTTCTTGTTGTAAATTCTATCTCTCCTATGTACTTCTCATTGACTGTTGATCAAGATTTCTATTTAAATGAAATAGTTTATGTAGTAGGATTAGTTAAAAATTTTGAAGAACTGGAGATCAAAGAGCAAGGAGCGCTTGAAGACCCATTTGTATGGAGCCCGAGTTTAAATGTAATAGTTACGTTTAAATTTAAATTCTTGCACTCCTAGGTTTGACCTTTTGGTTCACTTGGTGGCTCTAGTGAACCAAACTAGAATAAAAGTCCATAATCGATCCGGGTAGAATATAGTATTCTATATTGCATGCTAAATATTATATATATTATATTTTATGCAAACATGTTTCGCATGTTTAATAAAATGACGCATATTTTATATATATATGTGCATGCGCGCTAAACAAGATGAGACAAATAATAACAAACCCCTCAAAGAAACAAGATTAAGTCCGAAGCGTTCAAAGATATTTAAAATATCGAACATCGTCTTCTAGCATGATAAATTAATAGAGTATTAAATATTTAATATGAGCTTGTTGTGCTATCCACAAGGCGAGTATTGAGTATTTAAGATGTTAATTAATCACATTTAATGCTTATTAAGAAAATTGAATGATCTAGTCTTGTTGTGATCAAGGACGAACATTTTTCTTTTTTGAATTTATGAAAGTGCTAGGCAGGACTTAACTTAAATTATTTTAGTTCGGATATGCACACACTTGACCATTATGATTTAAGAGGCAAAAGAAAAAGAGTTACATGGTGATGTAATTGACAAGAGTTGTCTACCTATTTATTTGTATATCGCTTGTTGTGCTATCCATAAGGTTATATACATTTGAAATGAGATCCTTAATCTCACTAGCAAATCTTTAATTAGATATTGTCGAACTATATAAATGAGAGTAATATAGTTTGATGAAAATAGTAGGAGATACCAATTTCAAATAAAGACCTAAATTTATTTTGGTATGCAAAAATTAATAAGAATTAATGTTTGCTAAAATATTGTCTTTTCACATGCAGAATTTTAAAAATATCAAAATCACTAATATCACTACGAAGCATACTTGATGCAAATAAGCTTACCGGGCCGAATTATGAGGACTGACTAAGAAATCTGAGAATTATTCTCACTGTTGAAAAGATTTCTTATGTCCTAAATTCAACTGTCCCAGAATCTGTTTCGGAAACAGCCTCTGAGGAAGAGATTGTCACTTTCAAAAAGTGGCAAGATGATGCATCTGTGGCTCAATGCATTATGCTCACATCCATGAATAAAGAGCTTCAGCGTCAGCACGAAAAAAATGGATGCTCCTGTTATGCTGCTTCACCTCAAGGAGTTGTATGGTGAACAGAGTAGGACTGCTAGATATGAGATATCTAAGGAGCTCTTCCGATCTCGGATGACCGAGGGTACTGCCGTCGAGACTAATGTCCTGAAGGTGATCAATTTGATTGAACGCCTTGGACAGCTTGGGGTCGTCATGGATGGGGAATTGAGTCAAGACTTGGTCTTTCAGTCACTCCCTTAAACCTTCTCACACTTTGTGGATTAATTTTCACATGAATAAGCTAGATGTCAGCTTACCTGAGCTGCTTAACATGCTGAAAACTGCAGAAGGTCACTTCTCATCCAAGAAGAACCATGTCTTGATGGTGAATTTTTTCAATAAAAGGAAGAGGCCCAATGTGTCTTCTGAAAGGAAGAAATCCAAGAAGACTAAGGGAAAGAGAAAAGAAAAGGAACAAAAAAAACCTAATCCAGCTAAAGGAATGTACTTTTATTGCAACGAGCCGGGACATTGAAAGAGAAACTGCAAGAAGTTTCTAGCAGAGAAGAAGCTTGGAGAAACTTCGACTTCCAATCAAGATTTGTTTATGATTAAAATTAATTTTTCTGAAAGTCATAATTCTACTTGGGTATTGGATACTGGCTGTGGGTCTCACATATGTAACACTGTGCAGGGACTGACCAGAAGTAGAAAGCTGAACAATGAAGAGATGATCCTACGAGTGGGGAATGGAGCAAAGGTTGCTGCATTAGCTGTAGAAATTTATTGTTTAGCAATGCCTTCGGGCTAGTCCATTTATCTTAATAACTGTTATTATGTTCCGAATATTATTAAAAATATTATTTCAATTTCTATATTGGATATAGAAGGTTTTGAAGTTATTATAAAGAACAATAGGTCGTTCTATTTATAAAGACGATGTTTTATATGGTATTAAAAATTTACGAAATGGGCTTTATATACTTGACTTGCAAGAAAATATATTTCAAATTGAACAAACTAAGAAAAGAAAAAGAGATGATAGTAATTATACCTACACGTGGCACTGTAGACTCGGTCATATCAATGAAACAAGATTATCCAAGTTGCATAAGGATGGGCTCCTAGAGCTATCCGATTATGAATCATATCCAACTTGTGAATCTTGTCTCATGGGTAAAATGACTAAATCTCCTTTTAGTGAAAAAGGAGAAAGAGTTACAGAGTTGTTAGCATTGATTCACACAGACGTTTGTGGACCTATGACAACAAGTACAAGGGGTGGGTATTCTTATTTTATTACTTTCGCTGATGATCACTCAAGATTTGAATATGTGTATTTAATAAAATACAACTCAAAATCATTTAAAAAGTTCAAAGAGTTCAGAAGTGAAGTAGAGAAACAAACAGACAAAAGTATTAAGATACTTCGATCAGATCGAGATGGAGAATACTTAAGCAGTGAGTTTCTCAATTATCTCAAAGAAAATGGTATAATCTCACAATGGACTCCTTCAGGTACACCACAGTTAAATGGAGTATTTGAAAGAAAAAATTGAACACTGTTGGACATGGTTCGATCCATAATGAGTTTTACCGACCTTCTAATTTCTTTCTGGGGATATGCCCTATAAACGGCTGCATACCTACTTAACAAGGTACCTACCAGATCCGCCCCAAAGACTCCATATGAGATGTGGAAGGGGAGGATATCAAATCTTAAGCATGTTATGACTTGGAGTTGTCCAGCTTATGTCAAAAAGTTTGAAAACGATAAGCTACAGACTAAATTCGATAAGTGTAGATTTGTGGGATACCCTAAAGAAAGTTTAGGGTATTATTTCTATCATCCAACTGATCAAAAGGTGTTTGTTGTGAAATATGCTACCTTCTTAGAAAATGAGTTTATACATGAAGGGATCAGTGGGAGTAAGATATATCTTGAAGAAGTTCAAGAATCACAAATTACCACGGATCAAAGTCAGGTATCTGACCAAGTAGAAGAACCTACTGTACCACACCCTGTTCGTAAATCTGAAAGAGTACCGAAGATACCTGAGAGGTATAGATTCGTTATAGAGGATGATGATGAGGTACACATCATGAATGATGATGATCCATTGAATTACGAACGGGCTATGAGTAATAAAGACTCAAAAAAATGACTTGAAGCCATGAAGTTCGAAATGGACTCCATGTATGAAAATAAAATATGAACTTTGGTTTCACCACCTGAAGGCATTAAGCCTATTGGGTGTAAATGGATCTTTAAAAGAAAGACTGGAGCAGACGAGAAGGTAGAGACCTATAAAGCCCGACTGGTTGCAAATGGTTTCAAACAAAAACAAAGAATTGACTATGATGAAACCTTCTCACCAGTAGCTATGCTCAAGTCCATTAGAATTTTGCTTGCGATTGCAGCTTATAACAACTATAAAATCTGGCAAATGGACGTGAAAACAGCCTTCCTCAATGAAAAACTTGAGGAGGATGTGTATATGACACAACTAGAAGAATTTGTTTCAAAGGTTGGAACAAATCAAGTCTGTAAGCTACAACATTCATTTATGGGTTGAAGCAAGCTTCTCGTAGATGGAACATTCATTTTGATGAGACAATCAAGGAGTTTGATTTTATTAAAAATTAGGATGAACCATGTGTATACAAGAAGGTTAGTTGGAGCGCAGTATCATTCTTTGTATTATATGTTGATGATATATTACTGATAGGGAATGACATTCCTATGTTACAATCAATTAAAATCTGGTTATGTAAAAACTTCTCCATGAAGAACTTGGGTGAAGCATCCTATATTTTGGGGATAAAGATCTATAGAGATAAATCTAAAAGAATGCTCGGCTTATCCCAAGAAACGTACATTGATACGATGCTAAAGAGATTTAGCATGAAAGATTCCAAAAGAGGTCTCATGCCGACGAGCCATGGAATACATCTCTCTAAGAAACAGGCCCTAAAGACAGCTGAAGGGATAGACCGTATGAGTAAGATCTCTTATGCTTCTACAATAAAATCTATCATGTACGGTATGATATGTACTAGACCGAATGTTGCTCATGCACTTAGTGTAACAAGCAGATACTAGTCGAATCTTGGAGAAGAGCACTAAAAGGTAGTGAAAAATATCCTAAAGTACTTGAGAAGGACTAAAAATATTTTTCTTGTCTACGGTGGGTCTGAATTAAAACTCGAGGGATTCACGGACTCAAGTTTTTAAACAGACCAAGATGACAATAAATCTGTTTCAGGGTATGTGTTTACCTTGAACAGAGGCACAGTGAGTTGGAAGAGTTTCAAGCAGCAAACAGTAGCTGATTCAGTGACAGAGGCAAAGTATATAGCTGCAAGTGAAGTTGCAAAGGAAGCTGTTTGGATGAAGAAGTTCATAACTGAACTTGGTGTGGTTCCTAGCATTGAAGAAGCAATTTTCGTATACTGTGACAACACCGGAGCGGTTGCACAGGCTAAGGAACCCAGGTCTCATCAGAAATTCAAACACGTGTTGCGGCGATTTCATTTGATCAGGGAGATCATTAAAAGAGGAGACGTCACCTTGGAGCGTGTGGACTCTCAACATAACATTACAGATCCATTTATTAAAGCTCTAACACAACAGCAGTTTGATCGTCACTTAGAGAAGATGGGTATGAGATACCATGGCGATTGGCTTATTGCAAGTGGGAGATTGATTATAGTGTGCATACAAGCCAATCTTATATGATGATAAAGCACATACTTTGTAAACAATCTTATTTATTTATTAATAAAATATTCATTTAAGATATTTAATTATCTACATGGTGCTGTTTTTATAATATGTAAATAACTCATAGTTTTAAGCAATGCTTTTAGAATCATGATGAGATCATGCTAATGAGATCTAAATTCTTAGAAAGCTTAAAAACTAAAATAGTTCTCAATCGTGGGATTACTAAAATGGAGATTAGTAAATTCTGATAGATTGGTACATATGTTGCTTGCTCATTGGATGAGGATGACTGATCTCATGGTCATTTGTGTGGAGACACTAAAGCAAGTATGTAGGTACTTATTGAAAAATAAGTTCACTGAACGTGACTCGCCATGAAATACCTAATGAAGTTTTACTCGCCTGTCAATATGAATTCCTAATGTGATAATAGTACAAGAAATCCTTGGACTTGAGATCATCATAGTATCTTGCATGTAATAAATTATATACTTTGACTTATTCCTTAAGATCTTTTAAGGTATATATAGGGTATGCTTGGATATAATGAGTTACATATGGAGATAATGTATGATCAATAAAGAATCTACTACCTCTAATAAAAGAGGAGATATGTCCTATGTGATTCGTTAAATGACAACCCAGGAATCCTTGGCCAAGGTGGAATGAAATTAGAAAGAGGTTTCTAATTTGCATTATTTGGAGTTGTGTGTTTCTAATCGAAATACATATGATTAAATAAATTAAGACTTGACAGTAAATCCATGTCTTATATTTAATTGGGACATTGTATGGTGAAAGGATTAAATTGTACGGTAACTATTAACTCACAGGTTCTTTTATGATTAATGTTGAAATCTATATTATCTGAAAAGTCGTTAATCGCTAGGGAGGCTTATCCGTATTATAGAATAAATGTTATTTATTTAAATAGAGTATTAGTTTAATTTATTTATTTAAATAAGATTAGAATTGTTCTAATTGATTTATTCACAACCGGTTTAATATAGAGAACATAAAGGGTCACGCCATAAAAGAAAGAAGAATTATTTAAGAAGAAAATGGCATGATAGTAATAATGCATTAAATATAATTAATTTAATCTATGGTGATAGAATAAATTAAATAGCTTAATATTTATTATTTAATATTTTAGAAATATTAAATATAAATTAACAAGAGGAGTCTTATTCATATTATTATTATTATTATTTTAATTCTAAAGGAGTTTAGGAATTAATTTAATATCAGTACTCTCTCTCAATCCTAATAAGATTAGGATATAAATTAATTAAAAATATTTAATTAATTAATTAAATAAAATCTTATTCTAATTGGATTAGGAGGGTTAACCTAATATCTATATAAGAGAGTTTTATATCATAAATAAGGTACGTGAATTTTTTCAAGGGTTGGGAGTACACATTCTATAGAGATAGAAACAAGGATTAAGCCAATAACTCATCTTCCTGAGTTTTTCATCTTCCTTGGTGGATCACCGTTAGAGGCCAAACATTTGGGTGGCTGACATTGATCAAGGGAAGGAGCCACTACAGAGGAATCAAAAGAATCAAAGAAATCAAATGAGTAGAACTTGTACCTGAGGAAGCTTGAATCTTCAAATGTATAATTTCATCTTCTCCTTCTATGTATTGACTGATAATTGATGCACAAGAAAGATCATGGTTAAGGGTTTGTAAGAAAATTTTAAAATTTGATTTTTCATCCCTTCCGCTGCGTTTATGTAATTTGATTGCATGCTTATGTTTCTAGCAAACCCAACAGATGGGTATGAGATACCATGGCGATTGACTTTAGTGCAAGTGGGAGATTGATAGTAGTGTGCGTACAAGCCAATCATGTATGATGATAAAGCACATACTTTGTAAACAATCTTATTTATTTATTAATAAAATATTCGTTTAAGACATTTAATTATCTACATGGTGCTGTTTTTATAATATGTAAATAACACAGTTTTAAGCAATGATTTAGAATCATGATGAGATCATGCTAATGAGATCTAAATTCTTAAAAAGCTTAAAAACTAAAATAGTTCCCAATCGTGGGATTACTAAAATGGAGATTAGTAAATCAGGATAGATTGGTACATATGTTGCTTGCTCATTGGATGAGGATGACTGATCTCATGGTCATTTGTGTGGAGACACTAAAGCAAGTATGTAGGTGCTTATTGGAGAATAAGTTCACTGAACGTGACTCGCTATGGAATACCTAATGTAATTTTACTCGCCTGTCAATAGGAATTCCTAATGTGATAGTAGTACAAGTGATCCTTGGACTAGAGATCATCATAGTATCTTGTAAGTAATAAATTATACTTTGACTTATTTCTTAAGGCCTTTTAGGGTATATATAGAGTATGCTTGGGTATAATGAGTTATATATGGAGATAATGTATGATCAATAAAGAATCTACCACCTCTAATAAAAGAGAAGATATGTCCTATGTGATTCGTTAAATAACAACCCAGGAATCCTTGGCCAAGGTGGAATGGAATTAGAAAGAATTTTTTAATTTGCATTATTTGGAGTTGTGCATTTTCTAATCAAAATAAATATAATTAAATAAAATAAGACTTGACAGTAAATTCATGTCTTATATTTAATTGAGACATTGTATAGTGGAAGAATTGAATTGTACGGTAACTATTAACTTACAGGTTCTTTTATGAATAATGTTGAAACCTATATTATCTAAAAAATCGTTGATCGCTAGGGAGGCTTATCTCTATTGTAGAATAAATGTTATTTATTTAAATAGATTATTAGTTTAATTTATTTATTTAAATAAGATTAGAATTGTTCTAATTGATTTATTCACAACCGGTTTAATATGAAGAACATAAAGGTTCACACCATAAAAGGAAGAAGAATTATTTAAGAAGAAAATAACATGATAGTAATAATGCATTAAGTGTAATTAATTTAATCTATCGTGATAAAATAAATTAAATAGCTTAATGTTTATTATTTAATATTTTAAAAATATTAAATATAAATTAATAAGAGGAGTCTTATTAATATTATTATTATTATTATTATTATTATTATTATTTTAAATCTAAAGGAGTTTAAAAATTAATTTAATATTAGTACTCTCAATCAATCCTAATGAGATTAGGAGACAAATTAATTAAAAGTAATTAATTAATTAATTAAATAAAACATATTCTAATTAGATTAGTAAGGTTAACCTAATATCTATATAAGAGAGTCTTATATCAGAAATAAGGTACATGAATTTTTTCAAGGGTTTGGAGTACACATATTCTATAGAGATAGAAACAAGGATTCCTGAGTTCTTCGTCTTCCTTGGCGGATCACCGTTAGAGGCCAAACATATGAGTGGCTGACATTGATCAAGGGAAAGGGCCACTACAGAGGAATCAAAGGAGTAGAACTTGTACCTGAGAAAGCTTGGATCTTCAAAGGTATAACTCCGTTTACTCCTTTCTATATTGACTGATAATTGATGCACAAGAAAGATCATGGTTAAGGGTTTGTAAGAAATTTTTAAACTCTGTTTTTCATCCCTTCCGCTGCGTTTATGTAATCGCTTATGTTTCTAGCAAACCCAACATCTTTGGCTTTTTTAGGATATTAGGAGTTTGTTCAATTCATTTTATAATTTAGCTCAACTCATAGATAACCTTTTTTATTTTTATTATATTATTTCTTAAATATACTGTACATAATATGTATTAAAAAAATACCAAAATGTCAAAAAAGCCAGTTAGAATTTTCAGTAGCAATGCACATTCCCAACAGTTAGACATTACTAAACAGACGTGCAGACACACATTTATCTAAACTTCGCACTATGAACAAAAAAGATGTACAAATTTCATGTCACTGTATAATGTGGCTTCCAAGTCTACAAGTCCCCTCCCTTTCATTCTCCCAAAACTAAGTGAAACAAATTGGACATAAAGTCTCTAAAAAGATTGCAGGTATCAAACAGATTAAATCATCTTAAGCACCCGAAAAAAAAATAAGAACATCAGTTATGCCTTATCCCGTTTCCTATATTTCCAATGAAGTTTGGTAAAATTAAGAACATTAAACAATGAAGTTTGGCGCAGTTGCATGAAAACTAAGGGAATAGAGCACGTAACTATGAAGGATCTTCTGATATGTACTGGCCAAAACAAAATGTTAGTGGCAGCAAGTGGTAACGGAATTAAAGCATGATTTCTTTTTTTTTTCTTCTTACCAAAATCAAAGATTTTCCCTAAATATGCTGGTGTAGAGCTCCTTCGCCGTCCATGTGACTTCTGCAAGGCTTCGAAGAGGAATTTCTATATCCGCTGCAATTGTCAGCAACAAGACCTTGCATTCTACAAACCCATAAAATATGATAGCTTCATCAGATATCAAGCTCGAAGAAATATCCCGTAAAGATAATCTGTTGCATTTAATGTGCAAAATTCATGGTACACAAAATTTGTGTTATTCAACTAGATGAACCTAAGTACTAAATAAGGCAATGCCAGCTCACCAAATAAATCAAGATTCTTTCTACAAAAAAAGGCAGGCCATGAAACCAAATAATGACCAAGATAAGTCAATGCTAGCAATTCACAAAATGTTCTAATTTCTCTCTTTGCTCCTGCGTTAGTTGTCTATCCTATAGATATGGGCATGTGTCCAAATTCCCATAGCTATGATTACTTCTTCATGCAACTTGTTAGACTAAAAGCGGATGACCAAAAAGTAAAGAAAGATTCATTATACACTCTTGTGTCATAAAAAACCAATCATCGAGTCTAAACTTTTCTCTATTTGGCACAATAAAACAAAACACCTGAGATACTGCTTTTCTAGTATATACCAGAGCATTTTCAGTACCAGCTTTCTTGTGGTGTTGATATCCGGGTCTCTTCTCTCTTGAGACATAAACGAGCTGAGGAATTTCATTTCCTTCTATATCATGTGCCCCACTATGGCCAAGAAAAACCTGAAAAGGGTTGAATATAGAGGTAATCTTGGACTAGTGATTGCTTATTAGGCTCCCAAAGTAGATATATAAATAATCTGAAAATAACACCTGCTCAAAGATGCATGAAAGTCATATATTGAATACTTTTCCTATTTTGGCTATTTATATATGCTAGTGAAACATTTACAAAGGGTATTATTCTCTTTGGCAACTAATTGTAATTGTACCTTGTCATGGATTAACAAATTCCCTAGAGGAATCTCTTTGTAATGGAAGAAAAGGCCCAGAATGATCAATCGCATAATTATCACAGTCCTGTATGGTTCAAGTTGGCTCTTAGGAATGGGAATTATTCTCGAGAGTGGCTGCGAAGTTTCTGTTGACCTGCGAGTAATAATTACACCCCAACAACATAACAATTAGACAAACACAAGCAAGTCCATTATGCACATAATGAATGTGGCCTAATATATAGCTCCAAAAGATGGATAAAATCGACTCAAGTTTCCGTTAAAAATTAGAAAACTCATCTGTGAACTGAACTATGATAATTCATAGTTTTCCATGCATATACTTACTGCTGCTTTTCTTCCATCTGCTGCTCTTGGGGGATTTGAGCTTCTTTGACAACCTTAGTTGCACCCTTTTTCTTCTTATTCTTCTTCTCCTTCCAACTTTCCACCCTATTCTTCCATATTGGGTTCCTAGATTCATCAATTACATCTTCAAAGAGAGGACCGATAAGTTAGTACTATACTATAATTTTTTTAAATAAAAAAAGGATAATTAATGATTGTGATAAAATTCAATTCACTCACCACTGTCCACTGTAGACACGGTGCTTATATTTCTTGCATGAAGTCCAACCTCTTGTACAAAGAAATAATTATGTGTTAGAGGACTCACTCTTCCAAAATAAGTTTTTCAGAAAAGATTAAGTTTCTATAAGTTGAATCACTCTTGTTATTTAACAACATTCCTAGTGGGGAAACTTTGTAAGATTGGTTTGGACATTTATACCTGAACAGTATTAAGGTGAGCTGCCATTGTACTCCGGCTGCCAGATTCCTTTGTTTCCACATCAGCAAGTGTTGAAATCTCTGTGCAATTAGCAATTTATCTAGCTTTAGACATACTAGTTCGACCATAAAAGCTATCAATCACTTGTCACCAACTCCATATAGGCACATTGTCACTCCAAACACCAAATAAATAGTACTCCATCCATCCATATAAAAAAGGAAGAATCATACTTTCTTTTTACATTTAACAAAGAAAATCATGCTCTTTATTCTCATATGTTCATCACAATTTGATATTGTGTCTTATGATCTGCATAGTTGCAAACCCCTGAAGGTTTTACCAGACACTATGCCGTAACTTTTTGCAAATCTAACTATTGGCATACAATTGAGAAAATTTTCTAAAGGAAACTCACAAAGTAATATTAATTTCATAAGCACCTTATTGATAAACCAATGTCATTCATTAGCAAATTACAATGTTACAAATACACATTGTTATCCTAAATGGAGATTCTCGTTTATCAAAATTTAACAAGAAGCATTTAATAAAAAAATTGCTTTATATATTGCATAATTAACATACTTAGGCAGAGAGACATTAGTAGAAACAACTATAAAAACAACAAAAATCAACCAAGGAATTAAAGTTAGAGATACCATCACAAGGAACACCACATCTTAAGCAGGAACTTCGGCCATCCTTAATCTCGTAATTAAAACAAAATTTGCACATGGGGTAATTACACTCATGGCAAGCCATAAAGACTTCACCATTATGATCCAAACCCACTAGTTTTAAGAAGACAAAAATAATAACAATAATTACTCTAGGGAAAACTAAGAAGAGATTCAAAGTATATAATCATGAAATAATAGCATATGTAACAATAAGTACTCTAGGTTATGAGCGCCAAAACTGAATTTCCCAATTTAAAAAACGAAAACCCCAAATTGAATGCCCCAATTTACCATCTGCAATATATTCTATCAATAAAGAGTTAACTTCAAACTTTTAACAAAGCAAAAATATTATTATATGCATGGTTCAAAGTATTACTTGTGTTAATTCAGAAGTAGGAAAAATTCATTACTGAACCAAATTTAATGAAAATTATGTAACATAATTTTCAACTAATTGTGTTATGCAACTCCAAGCATCACCATTTTCAACTAGCTTATAGATTACAATGCCAAATTTAATGAAAATTATGTAACATAAGTGTGATGGATATAAAATATACATGTACTTCTTTCCAATTGTTCACCGAATGATATGATAGGAATTGCAGATACAAAAAATATATATGTTGTAGGGGCCAAAATCCTAAAAATAGTGATTGTTGTCAGAGATCATAATGGTTGGGAAATGCCCATGTTACACCTTACAATTCCAATACTTAAATGGAAAAGATTAATGATGGTACAATGGAAAATATACCTGATACCTGCCTTGAAACCACCGGTCCAATCTTGTTTGTAGCACATCAACCATCCTTTAAACCCAACATGAAACACAAACATAAAGCCTTCTAAAACAAATACGACGATCTCTTCTTCCTTGAGCTTCCTTTCGCTTTTGAATCTCTGGTTTCGAAGCTTCGAACTCCGACGATCTCTTCTTCCTCGAGCTTCCTATCAGTCCCGACTTCTCCGAATTTAAACCAAATCTGAGATGAAAATAAGCCAAATCTGAGACGAAGGCTTGCAATGATGCGTTGAAGCTCAGCGAATTGGACCTTATTTCCCTTTTTGACCCGATCATCGAGCTCTGGGGTCAAATTCACGCTAGGGAAATCGCGAGAGAGAGCGAGAGCGAGAGAGTGAGAGAGCGCGAGAGTGCGAGAGCGCGATTGAATCCTAGATCGACCAGTTATTTTTGTAGAAATTGAATCCTAGATCAACTAGAGAGAGCGCGAGAGAGAGAGAGAGCGAGAGCGAGAACCGGAGTAATTTGCTTGAAGAAATGGATATAAGCCCTAATGAACCAGACACTAATTGGCATGAAGAGAAGAGAAAATCAGAGTCGAGAGGTAGTACTGTAGGGGTGCTCAAACCGAACCGGTATCGAAAAAACTGAACCGGTACTGAATCAAAAATACCAAAAAATCAAGAACCGGTATCGGTGCCGAAAAATCGATTTCGGTACCGGTTCGGTACAAAGTCGGTTTCGGTTTTACCGAATTCAAAAATTTAAGAACCGGTACCGGTACCTGTACCAAAAAGTATAAAAAAATCAAAAAAACCGGTATCGAAAAACCGATACCGAAAAAAATCGGTACCGCTGGTACCGGTACCAGCCCAGTTCGGTAAAAAACCGAAAAAAAACCAAAAATTTTGAGCACCCCTAGGTAGTAGCATGCATCAGCTCTCCGTGTTTTTTGAAAAGATAATGTTTTCTTGAAAAAACGTTATCACTTTGAAAACAAATATTACCCCTTTCAAATACACAACGCTTTTGTACATCAAACCACAATATTTTCTCAAAAAAACGTTGTGGAAAACTAAATCACAACGTTTTTATAAAAACGTTGTCTATTAAGTGTCATCTATTTACTATTTTGTAGTAGTGTCTGTCCCCTTTCTATCCTTGATTTCTAAGTCAAATTCCTGGAGTAGCAACACCCAACGGATAAGCCTCGGCTTTGCATCCTTCTTCTCAACTAAATACTTGATAGCTAAGTGGTCTGTATAAACCACCACCTTAGTTCCCACCAAGTACGAGCGGAACTTGTCAAATGCATACACAACAACAAGTAGTTTCCTTTTTCGTGGTTGTGTAGTTCAACTGTGCATCTGTCAGAGTCTTGCTCGCATAGTAGATGGCATGAAAGATTTTATCCTGTCTTTGTCCAAGTACTTGTGACGCCCCCAAATTCCAGGACCGTCACGGGGTCGCTCGAATTCAGTTCATCATGTGCTCATGGTAATACATCACAATAATAATAACCAAATAACACACATCACAACGGAAAATCTATTCTAGAATAATTTACAATGATTTATTATAATTATTCCCCCAAGTCTCGCAACCTACAGTACTTAATAGATTACATAATAATATCAATTAACGACTTATTACATAACCTAACTTAATCTTAAACATAATCAAAACTAGTCTTACTACATCATCTTAATACAACATTAAAATATTTAAAAACATAAAAGAGACAAGCTAGTTGGTAGCCTTGCCCTTACCCTTATCAACGTACGAAGGTTCGCCCTGCTCTGCCTTAACTGAAATATTTTAGGGAAAGCAAGAATGAGCACAAATTTTCCAGCAAGTAATATTCAATAAGGGTAAGTGATATAATTCTTAATTCTCGAAAGAACAAAGTTTGATAGTTCAAGGATAACAAGAATATCAACAGTTTTCAATAACAGTTGCTAAGGACAGAATAATATCAATGTGATTCAATAATAAATCAATTCAAGATTTCAAGATAATTGAATACTGAGCAGTCACTAAGGACTATGAACTTCTACTAGAATTAACAGTAATAAACTGAAAATTGAACAGAAACAGGTACAACAGGTGATCAGCCTAAAGCACCATCGTTATGCATAACAATCAATCATTCTCAAGTGTGCACGTCGGTTCTCCGACAATTATATATTCCCTTCAAAGAAGGTTGTTCTTCTCAGTCAAAATACAAGATTCCGCACCAGTCAATTAGTTTGGGTCGCTTTTCAATAACGTAAGTCTAGCCGAATCAAATGGCATAAACGCTTTCACAATATTCAAGAATAATACTAAGTTCAACATGAATAATAGCTTTAAAGAAATAAGAGTCCAAGTATGCTAATTCAATTCAGACGATTAAGTAGGAAACTAGTTCGCAATATACAAAGATAGAATACTTGTACAGTAAAAGAGCGTAAGTTAGGAAACTTGCACAATCATAGATTTCCTTGCATAAAGTAAATGCGTCGGTTAGGATACTTGCCTTATGCGTAGTTTACTCACGTAAAGCTAGCCAACACTTTCGAATTCCTATCGTAATAAGTTACGTATATATATGATATTCATTAGTCATATAATTTAACTTCACATTTTATCTATGAATATATGATCAACACATAAGCTAAGTTTTAACCTAGCTACACAGTTATATAATTTCTATCCTTAACTTCCTCTTTTAGAGTTTAAACACATTCTTATATCACATAAGATCGCAACAATTAGCAAACATACTCGCATATTATTAATATCACATAAGACTACAAGCAATACTAAAATATATTTATTTTAGCAAGTTATGGCATTTTCATAAGTTAA
This sequence comes from Panax stipuleanatus, assembly GCA_020205555.1. Lineage (NCBI taxonomy): Eukaryota > Viridiplantae > Streptophyta > Magnoliopsida > Apiales > Araliaceae > Panax > Panax stipuleanatus. Next base: position 57,706,554 of record CM035123.1, on the reverse strand, counting down.
CCGTCAAAATCGGGTTTAAGTAACATCATATAATATCACGTAGCATGTATGCATATTTAAAGGATACTTTCATGCTTGTATAACTTTTTCAAATCCAATCGTACATGTATAGGTTCTTAAGTTAATACTTAAAGCCATTCAAGGATACGAACTCATATGGTCTAACATGCTCGCTTTTTAAACACATAAGATATTCACATAACTTGTATTAAACATGTTCATGAGTTTTCATATCACATATATGCAACTATCATCGTCATTAGTTTGAAAACATGCTTTATTTACGCAAATTTGGTTTCACTACATGTAACATAGTAGGCAAACATGAATGATACCTTAGCAAGTCTACAAGTTCTATCAAACATGTTTATAAGTATCAAAATTCAAATCTCAATGTAACATGTCGACGTTCACGTTCAACACTTATACTTTCATTAATAAAGTTTGCTAATACGCTCTAACACGTTCATGCTACATTATGAAATTTATATACGTAAGTTAATGTGTCCGACATGTATGTCAAGGCCATATAAACATATCCGAAAATTAGAATACATATGTGATCTTTATATGTCAAGGTTTGCCTTTAAAAACTTATATTTTCGTTCGAAATGTTTACTAATCGACGTTTAGCATGCTCACGTCATACTATGAAACACGTATACACAAGTCAACATTCATTTCATGTGTTTCTCGATGGTACTAACGTGTCTCGAAAGTCAAAAAATTAACATGCTTTATATATGTTATCGTTCGTTCATGAAACTTTAAGTTTACTTCGACGCTATATGTAGTTTCATAATCCTAGCGTGAAATCATAGCTAAAGCGTGTTTACGCTACCTCCATATACTGATATAAGTATGTTAGACTCATTATCATGCTCATCTAAGCCATGTAAACAACCTAACACTTAGCAGCTTTTAAGCAGGAAACAACAATTCAAAATCTGCAGACAGTGTCCTGCGCAGCTGCGCAACATACTAAGGCCAAACTGGCGCAGCTGCGCCACCCCTGGTTCTGGCCAGACTGCAGTCTGCTTCGGCAGACATTATCCCAAATCACAAAAATACTTCACGAAAACTTTTCTAAGCAGCCACATTATGGTTTAAACATGTTTATAAGTCTATATAACAACTAAGAACATGTCCTAATCCAATCTAGCATGAATTGAAATCAAAATCAAGAATTGGAAACTTTGACAGTAAACAAAATGATGAACTAAGAACGAAGGATTTATACCTCTACAAATGCAATGAACTTGCTGCTATCTCAATAAGGCTTAACACAGATATATATATATATATAACTCTTAACTCATTATTCAAGCAATTCTCAGCAAGGTGAAATGAGAAGGGAGGGAGCTATATTTATAGAGAAAACTTGGACTGGGCATTTGTATTGCACTGAGGTTGGAGTTCATGGTGTAATGGAAGAAAACATTGGTTAATTGAGAGTGGTTCAACAACCCATCACCAGCCATCCCCATAGCCATTGGCTTAGCAATCATCTCCTAGTTCATAGCTATTGCACCAAGCTTAGCAGATCACGTAAAGGAGATATAGGTTACTATTTGGTAACTGATTTTGGGACATTGATTTAAAAGCTCAGCAACTTAGTTAAACAATGCTTAGTTTAGTTTCTTTGATTACCAAAAATGAAATTTTAATGTACATTATTACTATAAATGGAAGGTTTAGGGATTATATATGTACTCATATCATATAAGCCATGTACATTTTATCACACTGGTATAATTTTATCAGGCATTCTCACATTACATTATTTCCTTCATTAAATTCTACAATCAACAAGTGATTTCAATATATTCATGATATATCATTTTAATATACACTTCACATACATTTGTCACATACACATTTCATATAACTTTTACAACTTAATAAACTTTACTATATAGTTTATACATACATGCATGGTCACACTTAAGTGTCTCTCTACACTATATAATATAGTTGTATTCCATATACTTTATATATTCAAGTATTGCACATTTGCACATATCAATTAATATAATCTTATTATATTAATAACTCACTTATTTGTCAAATAAATAAATTATTTATCTCATTGATTAATTAACGATAGTATTAATTAATCCATTCCTCATTGATTATTAATTTCTGTAATAATTGATTAACACTTATATGATTAAATATCACATTAATGAATATAAATCTTATTATATTATAGACACATTGCTCATTATTATTATTATCATTTTTCGTGCAATAATAATAATCACATATTATGAATTAATCACCATTAATATTCCATAACCATTAATTAATATTCTACGATAATTAATATAGATTAATGGTTCGCTTACATTAATATACTTATTCTTATACGTCACTGTGCCACACAAGGCTTTCACGAGTTTATCGCAAACTCCACATATTCTCAATTATTATAATTATTCAATTTAATATATAATTGAATTAATCATTCTCATAACACAAAATCATTTATATTTTAATAAATTCTCATTTCCATTAATATATTTATTTAATAATATATGGAAATTCTCGGGTATTACAGTACTACTGCAATCGCAAAATCACTCGCGTCACACATGAGTTCAAATGGCTTGGTCCAATCAGATGCTATGATTACTGGGGCCGTAGTTAACTTCTTCTTTAATTGCTCAAAGGCCACTCGACAGTCTTCATCAAATTTGAATGGGCCATCCTTTTCTAATAAATTGTACAGTGGCTTGGTGATCTTCGAAAAGTCCTTGATAAACCGTCTGTAGAATCCGGCATTATCGAGAAAACTCCGAATACCCTTTACCGATGTAGGCGGTGGAAGATTTTCAATTATTTCTAGTTTTGCTCGGTCGACCTCCAACCCTTTTCCAGAAACACTGTGGCCAAGAATTATCCCCTCTTGGACCCTAAAATGGCACTTCTCCCAGTTGAGCACTAGGTTCGTTTCCACACATCTTTTCAATACAAGACCAAGTTTTCGAGGCACCTATCAAACGATTCCCCAAATACTGAGAAATCGTCCATAAAAACCTAAACACTTCGCTCCACCATGTCTGAGAATATCGCCATCATGCATCGCTGAAATGTCGCCGGTGCGTTACACAACCCAAATGACATTTTTCTGAAAGTAAAAGTGCCATATGGGCATGTGAATGTCGTCTTCTCCTGATCTTTTAGGTGCGATGATGATTTGGTTATACCCAGAGTATCCATCCAACAAGCAGTAGTACTTGTGGCCAGCTAGTCTGGCCAACATCTAGTCAATGAATGGCACGGGGAAATGATCCTTTCTAGTTGCCTTATTCAATCTTCTATAATCCATGCAGACTCTCCAGCCGGTCACTGTTCTTGTCGGTATCAGTTCATTATTCTCATTTTTCACCATTGTTATACCACTCTTTTTTGGTACACATTGGACCGGGCTCACCCAAGCACTGTCTGAAATTTGGTAGATTCCCGCATCCAACCATTTCAAGATCTCTTTCTTCATAACTTCTTTCATTATAGGATTGAGCCGCCTCTGTTGTTCTACTGTGGGCTTGCTATCCTCCTCCATCAGGATCTTGTGCATACAGAATGATGGGTTGATCCCTTTAATGTCTGTGATTGTCTAGCCAATTGCAAATTTATATTCCCTCAACACTCTCAATAGCTTACTTTCCTTCATTTGGTTAAGTGCAGATGCAATAATAACAGGTAAAGTAGATGAATTGCCTAAATACGCATACCTGAGGTGATTAGGTAAGGGCTTTAGTTCAAGTTTAGGTGGTTCCTGGAGAGATGACTTCATCTTTTCTGATGAAGCTCCTGCTATTTCCAAAGGCTCAACTGGTAGTGTGAATCTATTCGCTCTCGGATGAGCCTTTAACAGCTGTAGATACTCTATTATTTCGGAATCCCCCTCATCACAATCTTCCATCAATGCTAATTCTAGTGGATCAGTATTCAGTATCCGAAGTTGCTCATCATCCACCATTGTGTCAAACATATCCACCCGGTAACATTCCTCATCTTCCTTGGGAAAGTTCATGGCCTTGAATACATTGAAGGTGACTTATTGATCTTTCACCCTCATGGTCAACTCTCCTTTCTGAACGTCAATGAGAGTCCTGCCAGTAGCCAAGAATTGGTTGCCCAAGGATTATTGGAATATCCTTATCTTCCTCATAGTCGAGGATGATGAAATTTGCTGGAAAGAGTAATTTGTCCACTTTTACCAAGATGTCCTCGATAATTCCCCGTGGATAAGTTACTGATATGTCTGCCAACTGTAGGGAGATGTTGGTAGGTTTAGGTGTTGGTAACCCTAGCTGAGTATAAACTGATAATGTCATAAGGTTTATACTGGCACTTAAATCACATAGGCATTTGTTAAAGTTTACACTCCCTATAGTGCATAGAATGGTGAAACTACCCGGATCCTTCAACTTTGGTGGAAGCTTCTTTTGCAGAATCGCACTACATTCTTCTGTCAGTGCCACAGTTTCGAAGTCCTTTAGTTTCTTTTTCTTTGACAGAATATCCTTTATAAACTTGGCATAACTAGGCATCTGCTCTAATGCCTCCGCAAAAGGTATATTTATATGTAGCTTCTTGAACACTTCCAAGAATTTTGTGAACTGTTGCTGTAATTCCTGTTTGTGGAGCCTTTGTGGATATGGCGGTGGAGGGTAGACTATCGTTGTAATTACTTGTTCTTCTTCTACAGGTTTTCTCCTGCTTCCCTTTCCACTGTCTATTCCCTATTAGTCTCGACTTGCTCTTCGGTTACCGGCTTCTCCGACTTCTGCTCAGCTAACTGTTTTCCACTCCGGAGTGTAACAGCTTGACATTGCTCATGTCCTCCCTTCGGATTCTTCTTTGTGTCACTTGGCAAAGCTCCTTGGGGCCGGCTATTCATTGCACTTGCTATCTGTCCCATTTGAATTGCTAGATTCTTCATTTTCGCCGCTAGAGCTTTCGTCGCCACTTCATTTTTTGTTCTGACTCTGGCTATAGCCTCTTCCCAACCTAGCTTCTCCTCCTTCCGTGGTGCTGCCTGTTGCTACTGATTCTGAAAACCAAGAGGGTATGCTTGTCGTGGAGCCTTCTGCTGGTTCTGAGTCTGGTTGTTGCTCCATGACAAGTTCGGATGGTTCTTATTCCCCTGATTGTATGTATTCTGGTAGGTGTTGGCTGGTCTGTTATAGTTACCCACAAACTGAATTGAAGCTATGTTAATTGCACACTGTTCTGTCGGGTGTTCCCCTGCCCACTATTCACATATGACTGCTACTTGTTGCACATTTCCCCTTTGCAAAGTATCCATACTCCTTTATAATGCTGACAGTTGTGCCAATATGGTTGTCGAAGTATCCACTTGCAGAACTCCTGCTGCTGTGGGCTGAGTCAATCTTTTAGTTGGCCATTGATAACCATTTGAAGCCATTGTTTCTATCAATGCCCATCCGTCCTCAAATTTCCTCATCAGAAAAGCTCCTTGTGAAGCTATATCAATGCTAGTCCGTATCTGACTCGATACCCCATTGTAAAAATTACTCATCTGCATTCAAGGTGGGAATCCGTGATGTGGGCACTTCCTCAATAGCTCCTTGTATCTTTCCCATGCTTCATAAAGTGGCTCCCCTTGGTACTGTGCAAACAAAGATATCTTCGTCCCAATCTTATGTGTCTTCGATGGTGGGAAGAACTTGGCCAAAAATTTTTGTGCTAGATCATTCCATGTAGTGATTGACCCCGGTGGTTCAGAATGAAGCCAAACCTTAGCCTTGTCCCTGAGCAAGAAAGGAAATAACCTCAACTTGATTGCATCGTCTGACACTCCGTTGCACTTGAAAGTGTCGCAGATTTCTATGAAAGTGAAGATATGATCATTTGGATCATCATTCGGAAGACCCCCAAACTGACAAGTATTCTGCACCATCTGTATTGTCTCAGGCTTAATCTCAAAATTATTTGCATTGGTTGTTGGCCTTGCTATACTCGAGTGAATTTCCAAAATCTTCGGTATAGCATACTCCATTAGTGGTTTGTCTTCCTGTTGCTGTTCAGCCATGTTTGTTCCGGGTGCTTCAAATTCCTCTCGATTCTTTGCAATCCACTTAGTTAATCTCCGAAATCGTTTGACGATGTCGTCCTCAAAGGGCAACAACTCTGGCTTTTTCGATCTAGTTTACATGCATTACTCGAAAGTATCTGAAATAACCAAACAAACAAAAATAAGAATATATATATATATATATATATATATATGTGTGTGTGTTTAATTAAAACTGATCCACTTAAATCGATATTGTAAGTAATAAACGCAATTACTGTCCTCGACAACGGCGCCAAAAACTTGTAATATAATGATAAATCAGATATCGTACCCACTGAGACAATAACTACTATTTAATCAAACAATTACCAACTTTATAATATCTTATCTTTATCAAACTAACAATTAAAGGATGTTTTTATACTAAATCACTACTTAAACCAATCGCGACACTAACACATGATTTTCACAAGTTTGAGAGAATTAAGCCTACAACTTCACTTATAATTTCACTTCAGATAATATCATTTTCTCCAATTTATTTCAATTACCCTAGATTATTAATCAAGAACACTAAAGCAGATAAAACCACCTCTCGATGCATAATATCCATACTCACTCACATCCACAGATGATAGATTTAAGCAAGACACCCTAATTAACTAATTCACTATATCTCTATGTGACTTACAATTAAAAAGAGTTTAATGTCAAGTTCTCTATCAGATTACATATGGCGTAAAGGCAAATCTATATCCTAAACACGAATCATGAATTCCATCTACGCAGAAATCACAAACATATGTCACTATGGCAAGTTCTGATCCCCTGTGTCCTCTCTCGAGTTCAAAAGAGATAACAGATAATTGTTGATCAGGCAATTATATAGATTAAGCACACACATAGCAAATAATCTGGGAATAATACCCATAAACTGAATCTAAGAACGTTTAATCATCCATTACATAAATAGATCAGTCATAGGCTTAAATAAGTAATTAGTCCATAATGAATAAATAAAAACCCATAATCCTCATCATAGAAAACATTATGATTACAAAATATAAAGAAAAAGAGATGGCAAAATCCAGAATTGTATCACCAATCTCTGCTTAATCCTGCGTCTTCACGTTTACTTGATGATTCAATTCTCTGTCCACGTCACAATCCAATGCAAGAGCTTTACGGTGGCTAGGTATATCCTCCATATGTTGTCTTACAATCCTTATATATCAACACAATACACCGCCCCAAACTCTCCCTTCTCTCACACCAAGTCCACGTCGAAGTAAGATTTCAGCAGCATAAGTAGCGTTTCCCTGCCCCAGCGGGGAGTTCCTTCTCAAAACCCCCGCCCCAGCGGGGTAGGGTACTGCCCAGCTCCTATTTTCTCATGCTACCCATGATTTCGTAGCTGCTCCTTATATTGAGTGAGTTCCTAATGAAAAGCTTTGCATGGCTTTGAACAACCCGTGACCCCCACAAAAAAATGAGCTGGACAAAATTACTTGATTGCTAATTCGTGAGCTGCTCCTCCTTTGTTAGCTACTTCATTTGTGACTCCATGTGTTACTTAAAAGTCCTTGCTGCTACGACTTTGCAACCGTGGCCCACATACAATATATTACTTGCACGCATAGCCTGCTACTTGCTGATTTCGTGAGTGGGCTACTCCTAATTCATGCTGGCCCACATGATTCAATTGCCTTTGGACCGTGAGCTGCTTGGGCTTTACCATATATATATATATATATATATATATATTGTTAGGATAGGAAGTGAGCTGCTAGCTTTGCATGGTAATACAACCGTGGCTCACTTGATAATTGGACAAGCCTGAGTTGAACTGGTACTTTAATTACTTGTTAGCGTGAGCCCCTTTTGCATCCATTCCGTTTCCTGCCAATATAACATAAATCTGAGTAAAATGCTAATATAAATACTTGAAAACACAAAAACTCAAGCTATAATAAGTACCGATTCGCAGGTTATAAACCCACTCATCACCCTCGGAGACATCACCAGGAAATCATCAAATTAGACCCCGGAGACAGCACTGGGAAATCATCAATCCAGACCGCCGGAGACAGCACCGGGAAATCATCAAATTAAAACCCCGTAGACAACACTGAAAAATCATCAAACTAGACCCCCAGAAACAGCACCGGGAAATCATCAAATCAATATCCCCGAAGACAGCCCCGGGAATCATCAAGTTAACTTTAGAGATAGCCCTGAAGACAGACGAAAGTCAACAGCAATAAAACCCCGGAGACAACCCCAAGAAATACAGCTACAGCCACGTCAAGCCCAGAACCAACTCGAAAGGGAAAAAGAGTAATTTTGCCAACTCAACATTAAATTATATCAAATTACTGTAAGGAAGGTCACACAGAACTATCACAACAATCCCGAGTGAAAAACTGCGTCAGACAGCTTAACGGACTAACTTCGAAGACTTGAAGATCTGGTCATGGACTCGTCTTTCCAGATTTGGAAAAGGTCAAGCCCCATTTTATTGTATAGCTCTTGGAAAGGGCTTTTCGAAAAGGTAGAGCATGCCTCCATCGGATTCCTGGATTGCAGGTTATGAAGGTTCGAACGAACAGCGCGTTGGTCGGAGTGCACGTACTTCGAGACAATAGGGCCCACCAGGCCCAGCCACAGGTAGACCCGATGCTAATCGGGTCTATATATACCCCCTCCCCCCTTAGCTTACAGAAAAGAGAGAGAGAGAGAAAGGGCCGCGACGAGAGAAATAGAGGCTAGGACGGTCAAACGGAGGCTCTAACGTACTCCGATTCTTGTAAAACTTCATTTGTAAATGTTCATACACATATATACTACAACATATCAAATTTTAACTGGTGGAAAACAAGTATCGGGGCGCCAAAAGTCGTTCGAGAGCCGTTCTCGCGATATACTATAAGATTTCTCCATATCTGTCTTCTTCGCTTACTCTAATACGTATATAAGTGCTATATACATATATCTGGAAGCTTATATTCGTCAGATCTAAAGTTTGAACAGTTTATTTCTTGTAAATAGTCAATATTTGAGCTATATCTAGAAGCTTCTAGATATATTGACTAGATTTGTACTAGATCTAGCTAGATCTAGCTTTTAATCGGTTTAAAAGTTGTAAAACTTGAACTTGGAAGCTAGAATGGCTAAGATCTGTACAAATCTAGTTTTCTTTCTAGTTTTTTTATAAATATTTAGCAACCACGTGACCCTAGATTTGTATCTATTGGGAACTTGAAGCTATGAGCTACACGCTTACAGAAATTTGACTGATGAATCTTTAGTTTAGCGATGTCTAGTATAGTTTTACTTTTTATTGAAATATATTCATTATGCATACTATTTATTTGATATTCTGTGAGCCTATAAGCTACAGGATCTACAATCCAACCAATGGATCTAGATCCGGTTCCAATGATGAACTTGGTTGAGTTGTACCGCCAGCTTGAAAATTTTGTAATTGTAAATATAGGACCTTAAAATGGTTATCCGGATTTAAGGTTCCCGAAATAATGAAAATCCTATCTGTGGTGTCCGGGCATACTTTGATGGCTTGATACCCATAAGAAGCCCGACACTTATATATATATATATATATATATATATTATTTTGTCGAGGATGCTTTGCATCCCGAGAATATAATCAAAACAAGTTGAATATGGAATAAAATGGAAGTATCAAAGGGCTTCAATTCCTATGTGAGCGAAAGGGTTTGAAAACCACTTTTCAAAACATCATGTTTACATTCTTGCCTAAAAATAGACTTTTTAATAAATCAAACCCTTCGTATATAGGTCCAATGAAGCACAGCACTACTTTTAAATAAAGCACTTAGGCTCAATTAACTGTAACACACACATACACATACATAATGATTAAGGAATGAAAAGCGCAGTAACCGTGTTTCACGGAAGTCGGAGGGCGCCTAACACCTTCCCCTCGCTTAAGCAAGCCCCCGAACTCTATGAATCTCGGTTTCCAAGACCAATTAAATAGAGTCCAATAATTGGGCCATATTGTAAAATCTTTCAAAATTTGGTTGAGTTGGTACAACCATTTAACTCATACCAACTAGCGGCTCTGTCTACTTCAGACCAATAAAATCAAATCTTTTTAAATCGTCGACATTTTATGTCGGTCTCTTTCTAAAAATCTCACCCATAAAGCAAGACAAATCAACATAGAAAACATAAAGGGTAAGAAACATATAAAAAGAGGGATTAATTTTTTCGGCATCGACATGTGGCGACTCTGTTGGGGACAGTAGAGGGCATAAGCCACTTTTTCAAACTTTTCAAATTCCCTTCTTTGTGCTTGTGTGTGAAATGACGTCTTTACATTGAATGGATGTGAATGTCTCTTTACCACGCTTTATATTAGTGCTTCGCCTAATGTCATCATTTTGCATGCGGTGAGACGCGATGAATGTATGTTGTGCGTTCCTCCACCACGAGGCGAACCCGTCGGTCACTGATTATTGGACTCCAGTGGCGATTAAGTCCAAGTGAGGCTCAGGAAAGGTACCACTCAGATTCGCTCCAATTGAAAGATCAGATTAGCTTCCCATCTAGTAGATTGCGATGATTTGGGAACCTCCATGTCGAAAAGCCGGTGAGAGTAAACCTACGATAGGTCAGCCTCTGATAAACCAACCGCAAAGGGAAGGCTCTTCATACCTTTCCCTTTTAATTCCATGTCAAATATCAAATGTTGTAAATATCAATTCTTGTCAAATGTTGTAAATTATAAATTCTGTTATATCTATATCAAATCCTGTCATGATATTTTGTCATCAAAACAACTAACCTCTGTGTTGCAGGAGAATATTAAAAAACCCCTAAACCTGACACATTGCATTGCATGCATACTGTTCGGGTCTATCAAGACTAAACTACCTACTTTTATTGTAGACAAGATTGGTCCCACTACTAGATCCAAATCTAAGAAGGCAAAAAGCCTACCCACTAACATGGAAGAAAGTACCCAACATGGGATATGCTTCGTGTCTCGAGAAGAATTCGAGGGACTCAAAAATCAGATAGCAGAATTAACTATTTTCTTGAAAGAACAGAGCAAAAGTACTCAGTGTCAACAAATACCCAATCAAACAGAGTCCTTCGAACAAGGTGGTGGTAAGGGTACTAACAAGAAAAAGGATGCTCAGATACCTGAACCTCGAAACAATGAAAAAACCAACAAAACCCCTGAAATCATCAATCTCAAAGAAGATCGATAGACTGGGGACATCCAAAAGAAAGTCCAACAAATGGAAGAAACTATCTGGTCAATCAAAGGGACTGGATCCTACAGAAGTGTTAACTACTCAGACCTTTGCATCTTTCCCAGGGCTCGGTATCCAGACAAGTTCCAGATCCCAGATTTTGAAAAATATGATGGATTGGGAGATCCCTACACTCATTTGAAAGTATTCATTGGAGAACTCAGATCCTATACAGAGGACGAGAAGTTAAGAATGCAATTAGTTTAGAAAAGTCTTACCGGAGAGGCCAGAGCCTGGTATGCTCGACTGGACAATTCCAAATTCCATAGCTGGGAAGAGCTAGCTCATGCCTTCCTAAATCAATACGACTTCTAATCACAAATGGCTCCAGACAGATACTAGATTACCAAGGTTAAAAAGCTGAACAGTGAGTCATTTAGAGAATATGCCCAAAGATGGAAACGTCTAGCTGCTCAAGTCATTCCATCAATGATAGAGACTGAGATGGTAATGACATTCATCGACATACAAGAAGCTCTATTCTATGAAAGGGACCTAGCAGACATAGGAAAACCATTCTCAAAGATGATCAAACATAGAGAAATGGCTGAGATGGGGCTAAAGTTTGGAGAGATTAAAGACCTTACTGCTTTAGAAGTCGTGGTTGAGCACATTCAGGCTGGAAATTATGGGAATAATCCTCGGAGAGTTTATAAGAAGAAAGAAGAGGATGTATCCTTGGTACTACAAGGTCAAACTCATCGAGGCAACCAAAACCTGCCCATTCAAAGGTAAAATTATTCCCCTTGCCAAACATCTGTACAACCTTCAAATCTGACATTCCAAAGAACTAGAGAGGCTAAACGTCGAAGGACATTTACACCCTTGGGGGATTCACTTGAGAATATACTCAAACTTCTGACAGCACAGAAGAAAATTGCTCAGCTCCTTCCACCAGTCAATCCAAGTGGGAAGAATTTTGACCCAAGCAAGAAATGTGCTTACCATTCTGGGGCTCCAAGCCTTGATACCCCAGAATGTTTGTCTCTAAATCACAAGATTCAAGACCTGATAGATAATGGTGAGATTGTGGTGACAAAATCAGAACAACCACATATTCAAGATAACCCTTTACCTTAACACAATGAGGAAGGAGTCAACATGATAAGTATGGGGAATGGGGAAGGTTCCAAATACCTCAAATACTTAGGGGATTATCCACAAACATATAAGGATAGCTATGACAAATGGGACTATTCAGAATGTCGCTTCTTGATAGAATAAGAAACAAAGTCTATCAAGGATCAGGTTGGTCAACTGGCAGAACTGATGGTATACTAGCACCAAGTGATGCGACAGTTGATAACTCAAGTCAACCAAAGGAGAACAAATCCTCCCACGCCCAAAATTCTTCCAATTGCAAGGAAGGATCACTATTAGTTCCATAAACATGAAACCTAGGCAGACAAAGTTGCCAGGGAAGAAAAAGTCCGAGCACATAGAGAATTTTCTTTCAAAACGGAGTTCACTTCTTTGAATCAGCCTATGGAAGAAATTCTCCATATGTTGATAAATGAGGGAAAATTCACACAGCTATTACCTCCAGTGGACCCTCGATCAAGGAAGTTTAATCCTTCCAAAATATGTCAATATCCTTCCAACACTCCTGGTCATGATACAAAAGAATATTGGGGACTTCGTCACCTAATTCAGAGCTTAATTGAAAGTGGCGAACTGCTAAAAGCAAGTCCAGACAATGGCTTTCGTGGTGAAGAAGTAATATTTCCTCCTCTGGCATGGAGTCTGAAGGAAGTTATAGTAGTCATTTCCTATAAGAAGGGCACAATTGTCATACCCTTGATAATTCAAGGAAAGGGGGACAAAGGAGGAAAGAATCCTTTGAAACTGGCTGCATCAGAACCATTGATGTTGCCATTCAGACCGCAGTATCCCTTGATCAGCTTGAAGAGAGTATCATAGAATTATGGGGAGAATGAGGGATCAACATCAAAATATACGGTTGCTATATCAAAGGAAAACCCGATGTATCTGCCTCAGCGAGTGATACAGCCAGTCACCAAAACCAAGGGTAGAGTGCCCGAGGAAAAGATTGAAGAATTCCTCAGAAAAATAGGGCATAATGAAGCCAAGGTGGTGCAAAGATTAAAAGAGGCACCTCGACAGATATCCATTCTGGATTTGGTCTTATCTTCAGAAGATCATTGCAAAATCTTAATACAAGTGCTGGAAGAAGCGCATCTACCCAAGGCAGTGGACATAGAAAAGTTTTGTCACTTGATAGGGCACATTTTCAACAACAATGTGATATCTTTTACTAATGATGACATACCAGGGGAAGGGACTGGTCATTGCAAGTCATTGCATATAGCAGTGATGTCCTCTGGAAATGTGATAGGGGGAGTGTTGATCGATGGAGGATCTTCCTTGTGAAAGTAGTATGCACAAAAACCAATCATGTTCGATGATAAAGCATATACTTTGTAACAATCTTTTGAAAGTAATATGCATACAAGCCAATCATATTTGATGATAAAGCATTTACTTTATAATAATTTTATTCATTTATTAATAAAAATATTATTTAATTAAAGGCATTTATTTATCTACATTGTGCTGTTTTTATAGTATGTGATAAACCCATAGTTTTAAGCAATACTTTTAGAATCATGATGAGGATCATGATAATGAGATCTAAATTCTTAGATAACTTAAAAACTAAAATAGGTCCCAATCGTTGGATTACTAAAAAGGGGATTAGTGAATTCGGATAGATTGGTACATGCGTTGAATTGCTCATTGGATGAGGATGATCGATCTCATAATCATTTGTGTGGAGATACTAAAGCAAGTATGTAGGTACTTATTGAAGAATAAGTTCACTGAACGTGGCTCGCTAAGGAATACCTAATGGAGTTTTACTTGTCTATCAATAAGAATTCCTTAAGTGATAGTAGCATAAATAATCCTTAGACTTGAGATCATCATAGTATCTTGTGTATGATGAGTTATACTTTGACATGTTCCTTGAGACCCTAAGGGTATATCAAAGGGTATGCTTGGGTGTAATAATTTATATATGGAGATAATGAATGATTAATAAAAAATCTGCCACTTCTAGTAAAAGAGAAAAATGTCATATGTGATTCGATAAATGACAATCCAGTAGTTCTTGGCCAAGGTAAAATGAAATTAGAAAGGTGTTTCTAATTTACATTATTTGGAGTTGTGCATTAGAATCAAAATACATATAAATAAATAAAATAAGACTTGATAGTAAATCCATGTCTTATATTTAATTGGGACATTGTATGGTGGAAGGAATGAATTGTACAATAATTATTTACTCACAGGTTCTTTTATGATTAATGTTGAAATCTATATTATCTGAAAAGTCGTTGATCGCTAAGGGGGCTTACCCTTATTGTAGAATAAATATTATTTATTTAAATGAATTATTAGTTTAATTTATTTAAATAAGATTAGAATTGTTCTAATTGATTTATTCACAACAGGTTTAATATGGAGAACCAAAGGGTCACACTATAAAAGAAAGAATATTTATTAAAGAAACTAATGACATAATCGTAATAATAAGTTAAGTGTGTTTAATTTAATCTATGTTGATAGAATAAATTAAATAGCTTAATATTTATTATTTAATATTTTGGAAATATTAAATATAAATTAATAAGAGAAGACTTATTATTATTATTATTATTATTATTATTATTATTATTATTACTATTATTATTATTATTATTATTATTATTATTATTATTATTATTATTATTTAAATCCTAAAAGAGTTTGGAAATTAATTAATAATATACTCTCTCTCATATATGTATTCCTAATAAGATTAAGAGGCTAATTAATTATAAGAGTTTAATTATTCTCATAAGGATTAGAAAACCTAATTAATTAAAAGATTTAATTAATTAATATGAAAACCTATGCCTAAATAGTTTAGGAGGGTTGCCTACATCTATAAATAAGAAAGTCTTATTATAGAACAAGGTTATACAACATACTATTCCAATAGTTGGGGGAGTATACACATTCTATAGAGATAGAATTAGGGTTTAGCCAAACACCCATTTTCTTGAATAATTCTTCTTCCTTGGTGGATCATCTCTAGAGGCCAAATACTTGGGTGGCTAACGTTGATCAAAGGAAGGAATCAAACCCGAAGAACTCAAGGAAATCACAAAGGATTTAGAGTTGAACTTGTACCCATAAAAGCTTAGTTCTACAAGGGTATGATTCTATAATTTCTTCTCTTTTATTTAATTAATAATTATACATAATGGATGATCCGGGTATAAAGTTTGTAAAATTTTAAAATCCGTTTTTACCATGCTTCCGCTTCTTTGATTGTTACAAACCTAAAGTGGTATCAAAGCCAAACCTTTATGCGTGTTATTAATTATTTTTTATTTGATATATATATATATATTGATATATGTTTAGAACAATTTAATTGGGCATAGTTATTAGCTAGGAATCATGTTTTTGGAGAAAAACTGCACAATTAGCGAAATAGGAAAACAAGTTATGTCTAGCGGCGCCGCAGCGCCTGTCCAAGGCTTAGATGCAGCGCTACAGCGCCGGACCTGGGTCCTTGGCAACCATGAAGCGTCGCAGCGTCGGTTCGGGTCCTGGAAAATGGTGACCCAGCGCAGCAGCGCCTCTTTCTAGTACAAAAGCGGCGCCGCAGCACCGGTCACCAAGAAAAGAAATTTTTAATTTTTAATTATTATTATTTTGATTTCTAATTAGGATAAAAGGTTTATTTTAATTGGAATTAAAATTATATGTTTTTCTATAATTTCATATAATAAAGGAGTTTATTAGATTTAAAATTGGATTAAAATAAAGATGTTTATTTTAATTAGAATTGGATTTCATGCTAACTAATTAGAGTTGGAATTGGATTCCATGATAACTAATTAGAGTTGAAATTGGATTTCAAAACTAACTAGAATTGCCCATTAAATCGATATCTATGTATATATTAAATGTTTTTTTTATTGATGCATATGGTAATATATATGATAATAAATGGGGTTGATTATGGATTATTGACCAATGTGATTGGATTTTTTTAGTTGAATAATTGAATGTATGAGTTTTATTAAATGGGTTTTGCATACCTCGTCTTCTCTAATTTTTCTTGATGTAAAATTCTATCTCTCTCCTATGTACTTCCCCTTGACTGCTGATAAAAGTTTCTATTTAAATTAAATAGTTTATGTAATAGGACTAGTTAGAATTATCTTGAAGAATTGGAAACCAAGGAGCAAGGATCATTTGAAGACCTGTTTGTATGGAGCCCGAGATTTAAATGTAATAATTATGTTTAAATTTAATTTTTGCACTCTTAGATTTGATCTTTTAGTTCACTTGGTGGCTCTAGTGTACCAAACTAGAATAATAGTCCATAATCAATCTAGGTAGAATATAGTATTCTATATGCATCCTTATAATATATATATATATATATATATATATATATATATATATACTATATTATGTAATATGCTTCGCATGTTAATTAATATGAAGTGTATTTTATATATATACGTGCATGCACGCTAAACAAGATGAGACAATTAATAACAACCCCCTCAAAGATTTTATATTAAGTCCTAAGCGTTCAAAGATATTTGGAATATCGAACGTCTCCTTCTAGCATGATAAATTAATAGAGTATTAAATATTTAATATGAGTTTGTTGTGTCACCACAAGGCGAGTATTAAATATTTAAAATATTAATTTATCACATTTGATGCTTATAAAGAAATTGAACAATACTGTTTTGTTGTGTCACCACAAGGATGGTATTTTTTTAATTTGAATATATGAAAGTGCTAGGTTGGATATTTGAATATTTGAATCAGATGTGTTACCACTTGATCAAAATAATCTAAGAGGCAAAAGGAGTTACATGATGATGTACTTGACAAGAGTTGTCTGCCTATTTATTTATATATAGTTTGTTGTGTCACCACAATGCTATATACATTTGAAATAGGATCCTTATTCTCACTAGCAAATCTTTAATTATATTTGTCGAACTATATATTATGAGGGTAATATAGTTTAAAAAAAATAGTGGAAGATACCAATTTAAAATAAAGGCTTAATTTATTTTAGTAATTAATTAAATGAATGTTTGCTAAAAATGTTATTTTATTTTACATGAAAAAATTGAAAATGTCACACTCACTATCACTGCGTAGCATACTTGATGTTAACAAACTAACCAGACCAAATTACACGGACTGGTTAAGTAATTTGAGAATTGTTCTCACTGCAGAAAAGATTTCTTATATCCTAAACTCGTATGTCCCTACAAATGTTGCAGAAGAAGCCTCTGAGGAAGTGATTGCAACTTTTAAGAAGTGGCAAGATTATACAATTGTGGCTCAATGCATCATGCTCGCATCCATGAGTAACGAGCTTCAGCGTCAGCATGAAACTATGGATGCTCTTGCTATATTATTGCACCTTCAAGAGTTATATGGTGAGCAAAGTAGGACTGCTAAATATGAGATATCTAAAGAGCTATTTCGATCTCGAATGACCGAGGGCACTACTGTTGAGACTCATTGTTGGGTTTGTAAGAAATCATGGCGCAATTAAATTGCAAAAACTAGCGGAAGCATGGTATTTTAGGGTTTAAAAATTTCTATAAAACCATTACCCGGATCATTCTTTATGCAAATTATTAATTTAAAACGATAAATAAGAAGTTATACGAAGCTTCCATAAGTACGAGTTCAACTCTTCGTGATCTCCTTGAATTTCAAGGTTAGATTCCTTTCTTTGATCAACTTTAGTCACCCAAGTGTTTGGCCTCTAGAGGTGATCCATTAAGAAAAATGAATTATCAAGAAGGAGGGTGTTTGGCTAAACCCTAGGTTTCTATCCACTATAGAAAAGGAGTACTCTCCAACAATTAGAATTGCATCAACTGATATCTAACATAAGACTCCTCTTAAATAGATATTGGGCAACCCTTCTAATCCTATTAGACATAGGTTTTCATTTAATTAATTCAACTCCTTTAAATAATTAGGCTTCCAAACATATTAGGATTAATTAATTAAATTTATTTAATTAATTTGCCTCCTAATCTTATTAAGAATAAATGAGAGTATTAATATTAAATTAATTCCTAAACTCCTTTAGAAATTAAAATAATAATAATTATAATAATATTAATAAGACTCCTCTTATTAATTTATATTTTATATTTTCAAAATATTAAATAATAAACATTAAGTTATTTAATTTATTCTATCACCAAAGATTAAATTAATTATACTTAATGCATTATCACGATTATGTCATTACCTTCTTAAATAATTATTTTTCCTTTTATGGTGTGATCATTTAGGTACTCCATATTAAACTGGTTGTGAATAAATCAATTAGAACAATTTTAATCTTATTTAAATAAATAAATAAAACTAATAATTTTTTTAAATAAATAATATTTATTCTACAATAGGGATTGTAGCGCCCCAAATCCGGGTCCCCAGAACCTCGGACATGGTATGTTACGATACATCATTTTTATAACTGCTTGCGGAGGATATAAACATAAATTGTTTATACAATAAACTTTTACACATAATTCCCAAGGTCTGTTAACCTTAACTGATTACCTGCATTCAATATCCTATACGACATACAATGCCATTTGTGTCCAATACTATTACAATTTTAACCGTACAATAATCCAATCTTGGAACTTATCTTTGCCTTTACCTGTGTCCGAAGTTTCGTCTTAATCTGAAATGGTTATCATGATATAGCAAGGGTGAGCAACAAGTTTGCCAGTAAGTTTAAGTTCAAAAGAATATATATTATGATGGAAAAGAATAATATGCTAACAAACTTTCAACAATATAATATTGGTGAAAGAACATGAATCAATTTACATAACTGAATGACCGATACAATAATGATTAATGGCCAATAATGAACATGTGCAAATTTAACTGAACCAAATGGTAAGGAAGGTGATCAGCCTTTCATACTCGATGAACATATGCAACATGCACTAAGTGCAAATCAATAATCAGTATAGATGTGAATAATTAAGAATAATTATTCACGAACATGCTTTGAAATATAACTCAAAGTTGAGTTAGAGAAAAACTTGTCTGTACCGTCGATTACTACTACGCAATATAATTTAATCGCTTTATTGTAATGACCTATTAGTTATAAGATTGATCTTTCAATTAGTATAACATATTTATTCCATCATACTATTACTTTAAAAGTAAACCATCTAACACTTAACCATATAGTCAAATATTAGATAATCTTAACACTAAACATATTCACAAGTCTAAACCTAGTACAGATCGAGTCTTTAATAGTATTCAATATAGTATACTGAGTGGTTTCCCACAAACAACTAACAAATTAGTTTTCGTCTTGTCTACACTGTTTTCACAGTGAGTTAGATCGGTTACTAATTCATATATACCTTCCCCATATGAAGGAGTCGTTTAGCCCAGCTACTATACATCAACCATTAAAGCGTACGATTGCACTACCTTAGACTTAACAATTAATCGTTCCTTTATCAGTTATTATTATAACTCGGTAAACTGTTTACTATTCAAGAGGCTTAATATCTCATTTCAGTAAGCTGAAACCAAACTGTTTCTTATTCCTGACACTTTAGTTTCTATTTTAGCAACCTGAGATGTTCATTTCAAGAAGCTGAAATTCTTTTTTCACGAAAATTCCAAAACAGCTTATTATTTTCCTATCCTTTGGCCAATCATATATACATATATTCCATACACAAAAAGTGTTTTTCTGGATTTTTTCAACTCCCTTAAGTATTTTTCAAAAATCCATTTTTAGTTATTTCCTTAAGAAAATAGCTACCTCACGCTTAACTCCAGAAATTCCCAACTCTTGGCGGGATCTTACACATGTTAATGTGAGCCTCTAGTTTAAATTTTGTGGCCATCGGAGTTATACAACTCCGGTTATAGCGATTTTTGTCAAAAAAATGCAAATATTTAAATGATTATAACGTGCTCAATTTAAGTCGGAATGAGCTCAATTTTGGCACACGCTACATTATCTCATATATTTGCATGTCCCAAAAGATTGGATTTTATTACATTTATTAAGTGGCTGAAACTGCCCTTGAAATTTTTGGACAGATTGTTTTTCTTTAATTTTTAGATTTTGCTTCCTTTTCTAAAATCAGTCCACACAAAAATCTATAACTCCTTTTTCAGTGATTCCACTTGAAAAAGTTAGAAGACTTGTATATATAACTCCAAAAATGTACCACACTCAAAAATTCAAAATACACTAGGAGATATGGTCATTTGAATTTTATGTTGTGTTTTCTAAAAATCTGATTTTCCAATTTTTTGTGATTTCTAAGAAATCTTTATATTCTCACCTAATCATCAACATAATCCATCATCAAAAATTATAATACTGATTAAGACCTCATATACTCATGGATCTATCATGATCCATGATCTATTTCATCAAATAATCACAAAATAAACACAATCAAGGATAAGAAAAATTAGGTTTTCTTACTTTTAAAAAACTTATTTTTCATTTCTTGCTTTAAATCCAATTTCTAACACTTGAATATGTTAGATCCATATATGAATCTAAAGGAAATACATAGATTAAAGAGTTTTAAACTTCCAAATCAAGAACTCTCTTTTTCATTAAACTCTTATAAGAAAGAAGAGTAAGGATATAGATTTTCTTTATACCTTTGCTTTTATTTTCTTCTTCTTCTTCTTCTTCTACCATGGAGATATTTTTCTCCTTCTCCCTCCTTGTCCGAACTCTCCCTCTTCTCTCTTGTTCTTGCTTTTTTTTTTGTTCTCTTTCTAGATTATCTTAGGAGAATAAGGTAAGAACAAAAGAGATATTAGTAAAAATAAATGAGTAGATATATTATATCTTATCTATCATTCTCTAGAAAATCCTTATCTCCTCTTTGTGTTTGCCGTCCATATCCTCCTTCCTCTCTCTTCATGATGTAAGTGGTAACTTGTAAGTATACACAAAGTGTTGGCTAAATAAAAATTCAACACCTCATAAAGTAAATACCTACTAAAGTGACTTTAATTATCACAGTCACCTCCCTTTCTCCTATCCTTCCATAATCGGCCACATAGCCCTTCATTGCCCATCCATTTTATTTTTATTATACTTAATATAATGACTAACATGCCCCTCCCTAATTGGGTTTAAGTCTTGTGCTTTTCTTAATTCCTTTGGGCTTGAACCTTTTTCTTAATTTACTTACTAACTAAAATACACTTGGGCTTCCACCCATAATTAAATTGGGCCATCATAATATTTATCCTATACATATTATATTGGCTAGTTTAATAATTTAATTACCCTTATATCAATTTATCTACATGTCTCATGCTTAAATAAATAATTGACTATCCAAATAATTCTTTGGGCCATAAAATTAACTTAGTTCCATACTTTTAATTTTTATCTTACCCTAATCATTTAGTTAGGGTTCCATTATACATCTTTGTAAATAAATTTCTTACTAATATATCTTTAATTCCATAACCCAATTAGACCTGCTATACTTAGATTATAAAATTAATTATTTAAGATGTATAAAATAAATTTCTTAGAGTATTTAATTACTCTACCTAATATATATTACGTTATATTTATTTATTCTTATTTAAATAGTAAACCTTATAGATTCTTCTTAAAAAATTTAAATTATTACCCTATTTCCACTCTAGGTTTTATCCTTTAACCTTTATTTTAATCATTTAAGATCTTGTAAATTTTCGGGTTGTCACAGGGATAAGTCTCCCTAGCGATCAACGACTTTCCAAATAATATAGATTTCAACATTAATCGTAAAAGAACCTGTGAGTAAATAGTTACCGTACAATTCAATCCTTCCACCATACAATATTTCAATTCAATATAAGACATAAAATTACTGTCAAGTCTTATTTTATTTAATTATATGTATTTCGGTTAGAAAATGCACAACTCCATATAATGTAAATTAGAAACTCCTTTCTAATTTCATTCTGCCTTGGCCAAGGACTACTGGGTTGTCATTTAACGAATCACATAGGACATATCTCTTCTTTTACTAGAAGTGGTAGATTCTTTATTGATTATTCATTATCTCCATATGTAACTCATTATACCCAAACATACCCTTTGATATACCCTAAGGGTTTTTAAGGAATAAGTCAAAGTATAATTCATTATATACAAGATACTATGATGATCTCAAGTCTAAGGATCACTTGTACTACTATCACATTAGGAATTCCTATTAACAAGCAAGTAAAACATCATTAGGTATTCCATAGCGAGTCACGTTCAGTGAACTTATTCTCCAATAATCACCTACATACTTGCTTTAGTGTCTCCACACAAATGATTATGAGATTAATCATCCTCATCTAATGAACAAGCAACATATGTACCAATCTATCCGGATTTACTAATCCCTTTGTAATAATCCAACGATTGAGAACTATTTTAGTTTTAAGCTTTCTAAGAATTTAGATCTCATTAGCATGATCAACATCATGATTCTAAAAGCATTGCTTAAAACTATGGGTTATTTATATATTATAAAAACAGCATCATGTAGATAATTAAATGTCTTTAATAAATGAATACTTTTATTAATAAATAAATAAGATCGTCTCCAAAGTATATGCTTTATCATCATACATGATTGGCTTGTATGCATACTACTTTCATTAGCAACAGTGGCTTCTTTGATCCATATATCCGATAGGAGAGGAATTCCTGATATCAAATTTACAAGCCAGAAGGAACCAACCTATGGAAATTACATTGGAGAAGTGTAAAATGAACTACCTCCTATCAAACAGCGTTGATACCAGGACATCAAATAATATCTTCGAGATGGATCTACGCCCACTGGGTCAAGTCAAGCTGAAAGAAAGCGGATCCATAGAATCGTTATGAAGTTCTATTTGAGCGAAGATGCACTCTACAAAAGAGATGCTGGAATAAGCTTGCTAAGGTGCCTAGACAAAGACCAAGCCCAAAGACTTCTGGATGAAGTCCTCGGTGGAGTATGTGGTCCACACATGAGCAGTTCTTTACTTGCCAAGAAGATATTAAGAACATGGCATTACTGGATCTCCCTCAAAGCCGACTGTGATGATCACGTCAGGAGATGCTATCAAAGCCAACTCCATGGAAATGCCATCCATGCTCCTCCAAAAGACATGCACAATATGAGTTCACTATGGCCCTTTTCCATGTGGGGGATGGACGTGATCGGGCCAATAGATCCCAAAGCCAGCAATGGTCATCGGTTTATCTTCACAATGATCGACTAATTCACCAAATGGGTCGAAGTTGCTTCCTTTCCCAAAGTCACCAAGGAGGTAATCATTGGTTTCATCAGAAACAATGTAATCTATCGATACTGGACAACCGGAGGTGATCGTATCAGAAAATGTTAAGAATTTGAACAACTAGTTGATAAAGGAATTATGCAGCAAATTCCATATCAAACATCTTAATTCCGTCTTCTATCGTCCTAAGATGAATTGTGTTGTCGAAGAAACCAACAAGAATATCAAGAAGATCATGCAAAAGATGTCCGCCAATCACAAAGAATGGCCTGACTTATTGCCTCTGACTCTGTTAGCGTACAAAACGTCAATGCGCACTTCTACTGGGACTACCCCCTGCTCATTGGTCTATAGCATGGAAGAAGTACTCCCCATAGAAGTGGAAATGAAATCATTAAGAGTGTTGATATATGCTTAGATGGAAGAAGACTAATGGATACAAGCCTGGTACCACAAATTATCTCTGATAGATAAGAAAAGGGCGGCATCCATCTTCTATGGTCAATTGTATCAGCAAATGATTGCTCGGTCCTACAACAAGAAAGTCAGATTTAGGAAATTTAAAGAAAATGATTTGAATGAATTATTTTATCAGATTATACACTAATAATATAATATTATAATAATATATTTGAATGAATTATTTTATCAGAAAAGATAAAATATCAATTTTCAACAATTGTCTCTTTTGCTAAAAATTTCTCCTTTTATATCAAAATTGAATAAATATTTACTTATCATATTTATCAACAATCAATTATTATTCACAAATAATTTTACAGAATCACAATATTAACAACTAGATCATTCTCAGGAAAGAGAAGGCTTTCCGATAAGGATTTTTCCTTACTGGCGCGCAATTAAATAACCTAACCCCTTTTCTCAACAGAATTTTCTAGACATTGTCAATAATGTTATCTAATAATATTACTCAAATAATATGAATTATTGATTTGATAATGTAAAATACTGTGTAGTGACAATTATTGAATCAACAATAATATAAAATACTGTGCAATATCGTGTGCTACTGTGCAACAACACGTATTACTTTATTTAATCACCGGGTATTTCAACAGTTTAACGGTAACCATTATGCCGTTATTTTTAGAAAATTTATTCTTGTCGTTTTCTTCATCCGACATTTTTTCGTTATGGGGCCCACAAATGGCTGCGCCGTCGTACGAATATTCTCTGACAATAAGAATATTCCACTGACCAAATGAATATTCCCCGACAGCAATGAATATTTTATAACCATTTGCTTATTTTAAAATATTTGCGTATATTACCCATAACTTACCACATTTATCAAATTAATCCCTTACTATTTCAAAATAATATATAGAGGAAATTCAATTTTATTCATAAAAAGTTGGGGTTTTACAACGATCGCCAACAAAAGATTCTAACTAACATACAACCTAGAACTATTAGTCTAGATTTAATACAATAGAAGCATTAAGAATGAGAATTAGATTATTCCAAGCAATAATTACACAAGCAGGAAATATTTAACTTGTCTTCTAAAAACCTTAACAATATTTCAAAGCTTGAGCATAATAAAATATCATTAATTGTTACTTAGATTACACACACTTCGTTTGCTTAAAATATGTCTTAATTTAACAGATGATATCAATTTACTAATTTAATCCTGCAAAAACCAAATTAGTCAATTGAATAACATACATGAAAGTTTATATGGATAATCAGAATAAATCTAATATGAAAGAATAAATATTATAAACTTAATCAAACCATAAATTGTTGATCAAGTTCAACATCCATTCAGAATTGAAATAAAGAACTTAGCCTGACATGCTTTAATCTTCAAAATAAAGGTTTGTAGCCTCCAAGCAATCCAAGAGAATATAGAATAAAAGATTAAAAAGATAAAAGATGAGATCCCCTTAACCTAGGAAAGCAACTCCTATTTATAGCCTAGACAAACCCTAATGTAATTAAAGTAAGTTTAAATCCTTTTCCAAGTTAACTTGTGATTTAAAACCCTAAAATTGGCCAATCCCTCTCTGTCCGGCACCCCCCGTGCTAGTCCCCTTCACATCCTGGCGTGCCCTGCGCTCGACAATCAGTGTCTTCAATCTTTGTACGACGTGGCCCGCGCTTGAATCCTTCCTGGCCGGCACGCCCCACGCTTTGCTGTCAGCAATATTGGCCTAATTGTCCTAATTTCTTTTCCTTTGCTCAGCTTCCGCCTCTACTCTGTAAATCCACATAAAAACATAAAAAGTAACATACACACTTAAGTAAATACAATATATCAAGCTAAAACATACCTATTAAGTAGGTTAAAAACCTACTTATCAAATACCCCCAAACTTGAACAATTGATTGTCCTCAAGCAAACAGACATAATGAATGCAATAAACAGAATGAATGCAACCTAACAAAACTGAGCAGAAATCTCAGTAACCAAACACATATTGTATAACCCTTACGATTTAACACTTCATCTTATAAGTTATCTTGACTCATGACCAATCATCGACTCTCGAATCATCACATCACTTATAAGACTCTAATTCCCTCTCGTGCGTGTGTGTCCAATTGTATATCAGCAGTTCAAAGTGATTCATGTGATTATTCCCAACAAATAACTTACTTTTACACAAATAATTACACAAACATGACATCCACATAAGCGTTATGGAAATCAGGCTAAATAAGTAATAAATGAATAAACATCAAAGCTCATGCTTCGTGGGTGCGTTTTAACGCTCCATCCCACCAATTATTCCATACTCTTAACTTGTGCAATGTTCAACCCCCTTAGGCTTTTTAATGTTACCCGTATAACTGACTTTCGGCCAACGACTCCCAAACCAGAAGGCTTTAGGGCGCTAGATGTTAAGACATCCCTAGGGTTTACTTGTCCGAGTAACAAAGGCCACGAGGTCAAACTAAGTTAGTGTTTATTTCATAAGTATATATTTTTCTTTTCAATTTCTCTTTTCTTTATTTATTTATTTCTGAGCCTTAATTCCCCCAAACTAATTTTCAGCCAAAGTTCTCTTTTTAATTTGCTATCAAGTAAGTGTCCGTGTTTCTAATACATATGAATTCCTAATCACTATTGACCGTCAATCGGTGTGCTTGAAAGTTGAGAGAAAACCATAATCATGCAATGAGGTTACTATGTTCGAGACTAATCAGATCATGAAGCTCAATTCTATGCAAGATTTAGTGTAAACATCAAAATCATCAACCATGTACTTCATTACCCTGACTTACTGCTCAATCTCTATGTACTATGCATGCTTCTATTAACAAAATTCCTAAATGAATGTAACATTTTTTTTAATAAGATGCATATGCACAAAATCTACTCTACACGCAACCTAAACTATATGGTAAAACACAAAAATTTTGAATTTGTTTCCCCCCACACTTAAATCAAGGAATGTCCTCATTACTTAACATATGAAATAATAAAGACGAGGACTTCCTTGAGCGACGAGTTAAAACTCATCAGAATCGTCACCCTCGGGTGGAGGATAGGTAGGCAGAACTGGTGGAGTGGGCATCTGAACTGGATCATTCGGAGAGAAACTGCGAGAAGACATCGACTAATGTAGTGAATGCTCTAACGTTGTACATATGCATAGAAGCTTGACGTTGGGCAAGTCAGCATACTTCGTTGCTAACAGCGTCACTGAAAAGTGGTTGGTGACTCTGGTGGTGACTCTGCTTCATCCACATCAGACATCGACTCATCCGGTTGAGGTGTTGATGAGGGTGGTGTGGATGTCGGTATCATGATAAACCTCTCGCCTTGCGGATGGGACTGTGCCCCTGTCCATAGTTTGTATGACTCAATCATAGCCTGGTCAATGATGGCCATTGGTTGTTGGATCGGCTCATCAGCGTGCCATTAAACTCCCACCTTTTTGCATAACTCCATGATGAGGAAACCATGTAGTAACCCACCTGTGGTTCCTCCCATCAGCGATCGTGCAATGGACTCTTGAATGCACTGTCCGATGTCGACGCTCAGAATCTTGACCTCATTATTGGACCCTTTTTCATGATTTACAATACCATAGAGTAGTCGTACCCTTTCTTTAGTGACGTCATTTTGGTGACGCGTTGGCATACGTCGGTCACATATAAAGGCATATCAGGCTTTGCCGTATCTACTCAAGGCGGCGTGTGGAAAAGAAATCTTTTCATCGGTGCCTACTCTGGTGACCCACTGAGTGCCTGGCTTGCAGAGCTACTCTATGATCTCATCGAGATTTGGGAGATGGTCCTCGTAGCGGTTTGTTTGTTGTGTCTCCAACCCAAAATAGTTGTTGATCGTTGTTGCTCTGAATGACACTGGCTTGCCCCGAACCATGACCCCGTGATCAACATGCTCTATTGCGTTGGTGTAAAACTGCTTCACAATGTTGATCATCGCTGGTCTTGGTTGCTCTACCAGCTGAAACCATCCACGCTCCGCAATCATCTGTGACATGTCGCCGTCGAGTTTCGCATCCGGCTTCAGCCCTCTTTCTAGTACCAAAGTCTTTTTATTTATGACTTTGGCGTAGCGTGTTGTCGTGCCCTCGGTCATAAATCGAGTAGAATCATATCGTGGAGGAGCACTAGAGGATGAAGTCCTCGGCCTTTTGGATGCCACAGTTACGCTTGCTCGTTGAATTGGTCTTCAAAAAGTGAGGATAACCTGTGAAAACCTATTGAAGCAATTTGTCGAACACTTGGTGGGCGACAATGTCTCTCCCCCAAGCTTAGTACAATTTGTTAGAGCAAATATCCCAAATATAAGAAATTCAATTCAACGTTGGGTCTTCAGTAACCAAGAATTCCCAATATAACAACAATCAATTCAGTGAAAAATATGATCCTGTAAGTAATGTCACTGAAAACCTTCGTTACCTCTTGATTGTTGATGCAATTTGATGTTTGATGATTGAATGCTCGATGTTGGGCCTCTTACTTCTAACTACAATTATGTCCAATTACTCTTGCTTCCAATTTGTTGTGTGTGATTGAGGAAATTCGGCAGTGAGGTGGATGAATTTTTGATGTTGATTGTGTATGGGAGAATGGGATTTGTATGTAGAGAGAGAGTAGAGGTAGGCTAGAATTTGGATTTGGAGAGAGGTGGATTTGGATTAGGGTTAGAGAGATTTGTATAAGGATAGGAGTAGTAGGGTTTGCTTAGGATTAGTTTAGTTTGAGAGGAAGTAGATTTAGATTAGGTATTGGGAAAGAAAAGACATGATTTAAAACCTTTTTGAATTTGGAAACCGCCGACTGGTGCACCTCGCCCGGTCTTCCCTCCTTGCAGCGCGGCCCGCGCTGGCGTGTTCTTTCGAGGCTGATTCCTTGCATCACTAGCGCGCTCCGCGCCTAGTGCAGCTCGCTCCGCGCTTGCAGTGCGCCTTGCACCTTTAAGAGCGTGCCCCTCGCCAAATTGGATTTTTAAGAACCATTAACGCTGGTGGGGTAGCGCGCCGCGCGCCTTGTCCTTCTTTCTATGGGCGCGGCCCGCGCCAGCCTTTCTCCCTCCCAAGCCTTCCCGCCACAAGTGAATTGTAAAGTCCTTTAGCATAGAATAGTTTACATATTCTAAAGTCCTAAGAATGAAATCTATATAAAACTAAATTAATAGAAACTCTAAGTATTAAGAAATTGGGTTGCCTCCCAAGTAGCCAATCGTGTTTAACGTCGTTGGCTCGACTGTACTCTAATCAATTATCCAGAAATTGGATCCATCAGCATCACGACTTCGACTTCCTTTACTTGACTGCTATCCAGAAACGGCTTTAGCCGATACCCGTTCACCTTGAACACATTTCTTGTTTTTGGATTCTGGATATCGACTGCACAATGAGGAAAAACATTAGTGATAATAAATGGGCCTTCCCAGCGAGAGCGTAACTTTCCTGGAAATAATTTTGAACGTGAATTGAAAAGGACTTTCTGTCCCACAGTGAAATTTTTCCTCAAGATCTATTTATCATGGAAATCTTTCGTCTTAGTCTTGTACAATTTAGAACTTTCATATGCTTCGGTACGCATCTCCTCGAGTTCTTGTAACTGCAACTTCCTATTGACTCTCGCTTGATTCATGTTCATATTGCACTACTTGATCGCCCAGAAAGCTTTATGTTAGAGCTCTACAGGTAGGTGGCATAAGTTCCCGAACACGAGCCTATAAGGCGACATACCTATCGGAGTTTTGTATGTCGTCCTATACGCCCATAGCGCATCACCTAATCTCAGACTCCAATACTTTATGTTTGGGTTGACTACCTTTTCTAAAATAGACTTGATTTTTCAGTTGGATACCTCTGCTTGGCCATTGCTCTGCGGATGGTAGGATGTAGATACCCTGTGAAGAACGTTGTACTTCTTCAACAAAGCTGCTAACACCCTGTTACAGAAATGTGTTCCACGATCACTGATGATGGCCCGCGGTGCTCCAAACCTGAAAAATATATTAGTCCTGACAAAATTTGCAACAACTTTAGAATTGTCAGTTCTGGTGGCTTTAGCTTCCACCCATTTTGAAACATAGTCAACTGCCAGTAAGATGTAAATATTTCCAAAAGAAATAGGAAAAGGTCCCATGAAATCAATACCCTAAACATCAAAGATTTCTACAATTAGTATAGGGTTTTGTGGCATTTGATTTCTATGAGATAAATTACCAGTTCTTTGACAATTTTCACATGATTTACAAAACAAATAAGTGTCTTAGAAAATTGATGGCCAAAAGAAACCGCTCTCTAGCACCTTACGTGATGTTCTCTTTGGGCCAAAATATCCACCACAAGCATAAGAATGACAGAAAGTTAGAATAGAGTTGAATTCATTATCAGGTACACAATGCCTAACTGTCTGATCAGCACAAAATTTCCACAAATATGTGTCATCCCACATATAATGTTTTACATCACTCCTAAGCTTTTTTTTTAGGTTTTAGAAAATTCACTAGGTAAATACTTACTTACCAAATAATTCATAATATCAGCATACCAGGGAGTTGTGTTGCCAATGGCAAATAGATGCTCGTCCGAAAATATGTCATGCAATGGTAGTGCTTCTTCCTCTTTTAGAATTCTGCTCAAGTGATCCGCCACCAAGTTATCCGCACCCTTTTTATCCTTAATCTCCAAGTTAAATTCTTGCAGCAGTAAGATCCACCTTATGATTCTAGGTTTGGACTCCTTCTTGGTCAACAAGTACTTGAGAGCATCATGGTCAGAGTAGATATTACTTTAGTACCAAGTAAATATGATCTGAATTTATCTAAAGCAAATACAACAGATAAGAGTTCTTTTTTCCTTGTTGAATAATTTATCTGAGCCGCATTCAGTGTTCTTGAAGCATTGTAGATGGCATAGACATCTTTGTCAATCTTTTGGCCCAAGACGGCGTCGACAGCGTAGTTGCTTGCATCACACATTATCTCGAACGGGAACTTCCAATTTGGTGGTTGAATGATAGGGGATGACGTCAACAATTTCTTCAAGGTATCAAAAGCCTCATTGCATTCATCATTGAACTGGAATTCCTCATCTTTTTGAAGTAACTTGCATAAGGGCAATGTTATCTTGGCGAAATCTTTGATAAACCTGCGATAAAATCCTGCATGTCCAAGGAAAGAACGTATCTTTCGCACACTGACGGGGTAAGGCAATGCAGATATAATATCAATCTTAGCTTTATCAACTTTTAAACCATTAACTGACACTACATGACCAAGTACAATTCCTTTTTCTACCATAAAGTGACATTTTTCCCAATTTAACACAAGGTTTGTTTCTAAACATCTATCTAGTACACGTGTCAGGTTATCTAAGCAGGCATCTAATAAGTCACCATGAACTGTGAAATCATCCATAAAGACTTCAATGAATTCTTCTAAAAGATCTAAAAAGATACTCACCATGCATCGCTGAAAAGTACATGGGGCATTGCAAAGTCCAAAAGACATTCGCCGGTAGGCAAAGGTTCCAAATGGACATATCAATGTGGTCTTTTCCTGGTCTTTGGGGGCGATCATAATCTGGTTATTGTGATAACCCGAATAATTATAGATGGTGAATTACGTAGTATATTAATTTGACGAGTAGAGTATATGGTAATGATCCTTAGAAAGGAATGAACGAGTTAAAGATATATAATATTTGATATGTGATTATGTTTGATTGAAGATTGTGTAATAAAACCTAATAGTTGTTGAAGAAATGAATGAAGTATATATATATGTAAAACTTTTTGCTAAGTTAACGTGTTGAAGTTATTCAACGACAATTATGAAGAGATTTTGCGAAAACTGAGTAAGTGAGGTTTCGTTGATTCCGAGGACGAAATCCTTATAAGGAGGGAAGGATGTGACATCCCGGATTTTTAAGAATTAATAAATGAGAATTTAATAAATAAAATTCTTATTTTAAGATGTTTAAGTACGAGTATGTGTGTATGTGTTATATATTGTAAAATATGTGATTTGGTGTGAAGAGAATTTATATATTTATTGAATTAAATAAATATATTAATTAAATTATTTATTGAGTTAAATAAATAATTATGTGATTATTATGGAGTAATTTAATTAAGTGTTATATGTTAATTAAATGAATATTTGGTATTTAATTTAATTGACATAACAATTTTATGTTATAGTTCTAATTTAATTGGGATAATTAAATTAGATGAGTTATGTGGTGAGAGTAACATGAAATTATAATTAGTGAGTAATTATAATTATGTGATAATTTTATGTGATTAATTGATGTTAAACTTTTAATTAATTAAATTAATGTTGAGTTTTAATTAGTTAAAGGATAACATTAAAAAGTATGTGTTAAAATGATTTATTAAAAGAGTTTTCAAAACTATTTTCCCAAACAAGGCCCTAGCACCGTTTTTAAATTCGTTTTGCCAAACGGGGCCTTAACTATTAAAACATGTTTTTAAAATGATGAGTTTTACCAAACAAGGCCGTTGTACTTGTTTAATCTTATTTCTTCCAAACAATGCCTTAAACTCAAGAAGTTAGTTTTTAAAAATAATGTGGTTTTGCCAAACATGGCTTTTGGCTTTTCAAATTTTGTAACCTATGTAATAAGTGGTAGTTAGTATAGCAATTAGTATATTATTTATTAGATATATTAATAATATAAGTTACATATATTGTATATGTATATTGTATATTGTATAATATATGCTAAGTTAAAAGATACGTTAGTTTTCTAAAAGCCTAAGTCTAAACAAAACAAAGAAAGAAGAAGAAGAGGGTTAGAGAGAATTGTCAGAGAAGAAGAAGAGAGAAGAGGAAGAAAAGCTTGAGAAGGCAAGAGAGGATCATCATCTCTCTCTTAAGTCAAAACTAGTAAGGTTATAATTTTAACCCTAGAATTAATTCATATGTGTTGTGTTTTCTTCTTTATCAAATTAGGTTTTTACAATTATAAAATTATATGAATATATGGTGTTCATATGTTTTCATATGTAATTGTATGCCATGAAAGGGTTTTCAAAATCAATTGTTGTAAAAACATGTTTTCAAAGCATATTCTTCTATGTTTTCATGGTTTTAGAATTCTATGTGGAAGTCTCTTTGTGAAACTTCATAATTTTGTTATGAGAATGGGAAATGTATGTATATATATATATATATTTACATGAGAGTTTCATAGTTGTTTAAGAATTTCAATTCACAAGTATATGATGAACACCATGAAATTCATGTTCATAGTGTTAGATTATGGAATTATGTTGAAAATTCTTTAAATCCTTGATGTGAGCATGAATTATGTGTAATATGTGATATAACATGATTATATATGAGTTATATGGTTGTTCTAGCAATTCAATCCATGAATTTTTGATAAACAATAGGAAGTGTGTTCTTAGTGATTTTATGTGAAGTAATTTCTGAAAAAAAATAACTTTTGAAACTATCAAAATTGATGTTGATTATGAGTTATTGTTAAAATTGATTAAGTATTATGTTAGTATGTTAAGAATAGAAGTGATTACAGTTGGAATCAGTTGAATTGATTGAAAAACGAGTTCGTAGTAGCAATTTCCGTCAAGAACGCTTAAAGTTATTTTTTTCTTCGAATTCCATGAAATCTTGGTTGTGATTATGTGTTTATATGAAATTTTTATGTTATGAGCATGTTAATAAGCTTAAAATATTGTTTGTCACATGTTTCATGTTTGTCATGTTGGGAAAATTCGAATTCTGTGTGACGGAATAAGCCAAATTGGCTTATTTCTCCACCAGTTCGCGACCCAGCACCTCCACCAGCCCCTGGACCCGCCCCAGCGGGTGTTTATGCCTTGGGGGACCCGCCTCAGGGGGTATACTTGCTGCCCGGGGTAGTTTAGTTGTCGTAATGCAAAACTATTTTGACCTCTGTTACTAAAATGGCCATAACGTTTTCATAAGAACTCCGATTGAGGTGATTCAAGATGATTCGGAATGAGCACGAGTAGACCTACAACTTTTGTGTTTTTGACTTTTTGATTTGAGGTCGTTATCTAGGGTCAAAATGGTCATTTTTGGGACTGATGCGTATTCTGAGGCAATCGGAGGGCGTCGGTCATGCGCATACACAAGTATAGTGCTGTCGACGATATTAGATGTTGTTATAAGTTATAAAACATGAATGTTAGTAAAAATATAATTATGTTTAACTTGAAATGTAATTTGATTGACGTAAGATGTAATTATAATTGGTTAATTATGTGAAATGTAATATGATTATGTGAGGTGATTAAATTACGTGGTGATTAATTATTAACTTATTAGTTAATGAAGAATGAGTTAATCTTAATTGGTTAACTAACAATGAAGATTAGATATGTAATAATTATACATATGATTTGACAGCGAGTGTCAAACGAGTGAATGGAAGAGAGTTACGAAGTCTAAATTAGAAAGTCTAAATTAGAATTTACTTAGATGTTTGATAAGCGTTGCTAAGTGACTAATAATTGATGCATATGGTGATACGTTATGTAGGATCATGAAGCAGATTATATTAAGCAATTTTTTCGGTAATTGGTAATCCACGAACCAGGCAAGTCTTTTGGTTTCTACTTGTCTACGTGAATTTGGTGAACTGTTTCAAATTGCAAGCGAGCATGATATGTTATACATGTTGTAATCATGAAATGTCAAAGTCAATTTATGACTACACTATTTGGTTAAATAATGTTGATTGAGTATGGAACTCAATCTTTATATTTGTTATGTGAATTAAAGCATGTATGCCATGTTACTTTAATTATTATGAGATTTATGTTGAGCATATTTATTATGTGATACGTGATGCATGAAAACTGTTAGAACTTGTTGAGCTGTCGAGCTCACTCTTGTAAATAACCATTTTTGCAGGTTAAGGACGTAAGGTAATGATACGTGTTAAGAGATTTATAGAGATCAATGTTCAAGAATATTAGTTATGTTCAATTTTAAATTGTAGTTAATGTTTTGAATGAAATATGTCGCTGAGTTATAAGTAGAGTTATCCAATATAGATGGATATTATTTTATTATGTAAGACTTTGTATAGTCATTTTGTTGTAATGATTCATGATATAGATTTGAATCAAAGAGATGTAATGTAAAGGTTGCGATTCAGGGCAATATAGAAAGAAAGTTTATAAAAGTTTTAAATATTCCGCATTTTTAGTGATTTTTAATATCGAATAATGATGTAATGAGAGATTAAAGTTGTAATATTAACGATCGAGAAGGAGAATATTATTGTATGAATTTTGGGGTCGTTACAGTTGGTATCAAAGCTGTAAGTTATACACCTTAGGTAAGAGTACCTTAGGCTATGACTTTAGAGAATGAGAATCATACGTAGAAGTATAGGATGAGTTTAGTCCTAGAAATGTTGTAAGAAGAAGATTAGAATGGCGAGGAATAAAACTCGAATAAAATATTGAGCAACAGGAATGGAATTAGAAATTCTTAAAGAACGAGAATTGATTAATAAATAGGAAGATTCAAAGAAGAATCTTGAAGAGATGTAGAGATAAAAACCAGGAGTTGCCTAACTCTAATGATCTAGATGATGAATAACGATGAATAGACGAAGTCTATGAGATTAAAAGCATAATGAATTCATGATATAATATGATGTAAGGTAGAGATAAGAAGTTTTAAAATAAAACGATAATGAGCTAAGGAAGAATCATAAGGGAGATGATTATAGAATAAGATCACGACGTGATATCTTTTAGAGTTGTAAAAGACAGATGGTCTGTAATGATTGAATGGTTATAGTTTGAGACTATAACGAGAATGTACTATGAGATAGTACGAGATTAACTCACGAGGAGTTATAAATGATGAGATACATAAGTCTGTATCGAGTATAGAGCAAGAAGTTATAAGTAAGATAGACTTAAGTGGGTTTTCAACTGAGGACTCATGTGGTGGCTGATTTGTACAAATCTTGTATGGGCAGGGTTTTGTGCTTACACTTGGCTTATCATATTGATAATCGTTGGAAGGTTGGTGTCGCGCTATATATATATATATGACGAGAAGGTGATTCTTTTCTCATATTATATTTGATAGTTAGAGTTAATAGAGGATAGATTAGATGATAGTAAGATTACATTAGATGATCTTAAGGTTAGGCGAGTTCTTAAAACTCATACTTATGGTAAGTTAGTGACTCATAGTCGTATGTATGTTTTTGAACCCCTAAGCATGTGGACAGTCTCTGATCAGTTCTTTGACTACGTATTGCTAGGACAAGTTCTTAAACTCATATTATTGTGACAAGTTCCTGAACTTCCAAAGTGTGGTAAGTTTGATGAACTATACTGGGTATAGAAAGGTTATGGTATAGAAAGCATTGATGTTGTTAAGATAGATAGAATGATGAAGTAATAATGGAGTAATGATTTAATTGATGGAGAAAGTTTTATATTCTAAATCTCCTAGCTTTGCTAGTTTTTGAAATTTATTGACTTTGTGCTGATGTTGCACTTCTGTTTTCTTGAAAAACATTGGATCGAATGATGGAACCAATGAGTTTTTAAAATACGTGCTATTATTCACATGTCTATGCTAATTGCTTCAGCTAGACAAAAATAATTTCAAAATTTCAAAATGTATTTTATGTGTTCTATGCATCATTTGATATGATGTACAAACAATAATCGAGGAAGTTATCAATGCAGTTAAACCTAGTGTTGGATGTGATCGTATGATCGTCAGCCCACTATGGTATGATGTAGTATAACGACGTCATGTAATGACGAAGTCTTCAACGTATCAGTACTATGATACGGTATCAGGATATTGTGAAAAGATTTATTTATTATTTTTAGTTTCTTAAAATATATATATATATATATATATATATAGAATTTTATTGAGTTGGTTACAAATATATGTATATATATATATATATTTCGTTTGATGTCCGAATTTTTACTAGAAGTCTATGCTACTTGATTCAGCTAGACAAATGTTGAAAGATGTTTATGAAATTCGAGCATTTTTGGTTAAACTATGCCAAACCAAATTATTTTGGTGCGGATTCAGATGTTAAGAAGCTGAGGTGAACAACCCTATAAAAGGGGGACATGTTATCGGAGACTATAATTCCGAATGTAACGCATATAGTCGTTACGATGTACTATGTTATCGGAGACTATAAGTTCCGAATGTAACATATATAGTCGTTACGATGTTAAGATGTAATACGTTGTGCACGACGTAGGGGTACGATAGGCTGATCACCTAGAGTACTTGCAGAGAGTGTTTTCAGTCTTTGTGATTGCTAAACATTCTGTTAAAGATGGTTTACAGTGGTGATGCACTATTAAACCTGGAGAAGAGTTCAAGGTCTTATGACCCCTCAGCATGAATTGGAATCTTTTAAATTCCTGAGTTATTTATATCGCTTCCCAATCATTGAACAATTGTAGAAGATTCTTATTATTCTGAAGGAGGATGTGGGAAGAAGGATATTCCTTAAAAAGAGTTAGTTGTAGAACGCTTTAATCCAGTGAATGGAGATTAACGTAAAATCTATTTTGATAGATTAATATATAAAGATTGATAGACTAAAATTTCGAGGACGAAATTCTTAGAAGAAGGGGTGAATGTGATAACCCGAATAATTATAGATGGTGAATTACGTAGTATATTAATTTGGCGAGTAGAGTATACGGTAATGATCCTTAGAAAGGAATGAACGAGTTAAAGATATATAATATTTGATATGTGATTATGTTTGATTGAAGATTGTGTAATAAAACCTAATAGTTGTTGAAGAAATGAATGAAGTATATATATATGTAAAACTTTTTGCTAAGTTAACGTGTTGAAGTTATTCAACGATAATTATGAAGAGATTTTGCGAAAACTGAGTAAGTGAGGTTTCGTTGATTCCGAGGACGAAATCCTTATAAGGACGGAAGGATGTGACATCCCGGATTTTTAAGAATTAATAAATGAGAATTTAATAAATAAAATTCTTATTTTAAGATGTTTAAGTACGAGTATGTGTGTATGTGTTATATATTGTAAAATATGTGATTTGGTGTGAAGAGAATTTATATATTTATTGAATTAAATAAATATATTAATTGAATTATTTATTGAGTTAAATAAATAATTATGTGATTATTATGGAGTAATTTAATTAAGTGTTATATGTTAATTAAATGAATATTTGGTATTTAATTTAATTGACATAATGATTTTATGTTATAGTTCTAATTTAATTGGGATAATTAAATTAGATGAGTTATGTGGTGAGAGTAACATGAAATTATAATTAGTGAGTAATTATAATTATGTGATAATTTTATGTGATTAATTGAAGTTAAACTTTTAATTAATTAAATTAATGTTGAGTTTTAATTAGTTAAAGGATAACATTAAAAAGTATGTGTTAAAATAATTTATTAAAAGAGTTTTCAAAACTATTTTCCCAAACAAGGCCCTAGCACCGTTTTTAAATTCGTTTTGCCAAACGGGGCCTTGACTATTAAAACCTGTTTTTAAAATGATGAGTTTTACCAAACAAGGCATTTGTACTTGTTTAATCTTATTTCTTCCAAACAATGCCTTAAACTCAAGAAGTTAGTTTTTAAAAATAATGTGGTTTTGCCAAACATGGCCTTGGGCTTTTCAAATTTTGTAACCTATGTAATAAGTGGTAGTTAGTATAGCAATTAGTATATTATTTATTAGCTATATTAATAATATAAGTTACATATATTGTATATGTATATTGTATATTGTATAATATATGCTAAGTTAAAAGATACGTTAGTTTTCTAAAAGCCTAAGTCTAAACAAAACAAAGAAAGAAGAAGAAGAGGGTTAGAGAGAATTGTCAGAGAAGAAGAAGAGAGAAGAGGAAGAAAAGCTTGAGAAGGCAACAGAGGATCAACATCTCTCTCTTAAGTCAAAACTAGTAAGGTTATAATTTTAACCCTAGAATTAATTCATATGTGTTGTGTTTCCTTCTTTATCAAATTAGGTTTTTACAATTATAAAATTATATGTATATATGGTGTTCATATGTAATTGTATGCCATGAAAGAGTTTTCAAAATCAATTGTTGTAAAAACATGTTTTCAAAGCATATTCTTCTATGTTTTCATGGTTTTAGAATTCTATGTGGAAGTCTCTTTGTGAAACTTCATAATTTTGTTATGAGAATGGGAAATGTATGTATATATATATATATATATATATATATATATATTTACATGAGAGTTTCATAGTTGTTTAAGAATTTCAATTCACAAGTATATGATGAACACCATGAAATTCATGTTCATAGTGTTAGATTATGGAATTATGTTGAAAATTCTTTAAATCCTTGATGTGAGCATGAATTATGTGTAATATGTGATATAACATGATTATATATGAGTTATATGGTTGTTCTAGCAATTCAATCCATGAATTTTTGATAAACAATAGGAAGTGTGTTCTTAGTGATTTTATGTGAAGTAATTTTTGAAAAAAAATAACTTTTGAAACTATCAAAATTGATGTTGATTATGAGTTATTGTTAAAATTGATTAAGTATTATGTTAGTATGTTAAGAATAGAAGTGATTACAGTTGGAATCAGTTGAATTGATTGAAAAACGAGTTCGTAGTAGCAATTTCCGTCAAGAACGCTTAAAGTTGTGTTTTTCTTCGAATTCCATGAAATCTTGGTTGTGATTATGTGTTTATATGAAATTTTTATGTTATGAGCATGTTAATAAGCTTAAAATATTGTTTGTCACATGTTTCATGTTTGTCATGTTGGGAAAATTCGAATTCGGTGTGACGGAATAAGCCAAATTAGCTTATTTCTCCACCAGTTCGCGACCCAGCACCTCCACCAGCCCCTGGACCCGCCCCAGCAGGTGTTTATGCCTTGGGGGACCCGCCCCAGCGGGTATACTTGCTGCCCGGGGTAGTTTAGTTGTCGTAATGCAAAACTGTTTTGACCTCTGTTACTAAAATGGCCATAACGTTTTCATACGAACTCCGATTGAGGTGATTCAAGATGATTCGGAACGAGCACGAGTAGACCTACAACTTTTGTGTTTTTGACTTTTTGATTTGAGGTCGTTAGCTAGGGTCAAAATGGTCATTTTTGGGACTTATGCGTATTCTGAGGCAATCGGAGGGCGTCGGTCATGCGCATACACAAGTATAGTGCTGTCGACGATATTAGATGTTGTTATAAGTTATAAAACATGAATGTTAGTAAAAATATAATTATGTTTAACTTGAAATGTAATTTGATTGACGTAAGATGTAATTATAATTGGTTAATTATGTGAAATGTAATATGATTATGTGAGGTGATTAAATTACGTGGTGATTAATTATTAACTTATTAGTTAATGAAGAATGAGTTAATCTTAATTGGTTAACTAACATTGAAGATTAGATATGTAATAATTATACATATGATTTGACAGCGAGTGTCAAACGAGTGAATGGAAGAGAGTTACGAAGTGTAAATTAGAAAGTGTAAATTAGAATTTACTTAGATGTTTGATAAGCGTTGCTAAGTGACTAATAATTGATGCATATGGTGATACGTTATGTAGGATCATGAAGCAGATTATATTAAGAAGTTTTTTCGGTAATTGGTAATCCACGAACCAGGTAAGTCTTTCGGTTTCTACT
Organism: Panax stipuleanatus; assembly: GCA_020205555.1. Classification (NCBI taxonomy): domain Eukaryota; kingdom Viridiplantae; phylum Streptophyta; class Magnoliopsida; order Apiales; family Araliaceae; genus Panax; species Panax stipuleanatus. The sequence continues at coordinate 57,665,652 of CM035123.1, read as the reverse complement.
TGTTTACGTGAATTTGGTGAACTGTTTTAAATTGCAAGCGAGCATGATATGTTATACATGTTGTAATCATGAAATGTCAAAGTCAATTTATGACTACACTGTTTGGTTAAATAATGTTGATTGAGTATGGAACTCAATCTTTATATTTGTTATGTGAATTAAAACATGTATGCCATGTTACTTTAATTATTATGAGATTTATGTTGAGCATGTTTATTATGTGATACGCGATGCATGAACACTGTTAGAACTTGCTGAGCTGTCGAGCTCACTCTTGCAAATAATCATTTTTGTAGGTTAAGGACGCAAGGTAATGATACGTGTTAAGAGATTTATAGAGATCAATGTTCAAGAATATTAGTTATATTCAATTTTAAATTATAGTTAATGTTTTGAATGAAATATGTCGCTGAGTTATAAGTAGAGTTATCCAATATAGATGGATATTGTTTTATTATGTAAGACTTTGTATAGTCATTTTGTTGTAATGATTCATGATATAGATTTGAATCAAAGAGATGTAATGTAAAGGTTGCGATTCAGGGCAATATAGAAAGAAAGTTTTTAAAAGTTTTAAATATTCCGCATTTTTAGTAATTTTTAATATCGAATAATGATGTAATGAGAGATTAAAGTTGTATTATTAACGATTGAGAGGGAGAATATTATTGTATGAATTTTGGGCTCGTTACAGTTATAACCTGAAAAACCATCTAGAAAGCAATAATAAGAATGTCCAACTAGTCGTTCTAATATTTGATCAATAAAAGGAAGGAGAAAGTGATCTTTTCTAGTTACGATGTTCAACCTTCTATAGTTGATACACACTCTCCATCCTATTTGCATTCGTGTGGGCACTAACTTATTATTGTCATTCTTAACAACCGTGATTTCGAATTTCTTAGGAACTACCAGCACCGGACTTACCCATTGACTGTCGCAGATAGGGTAGATGATTCCTGCATCAAGCAATTTAATTACCTCTTTCTTCACTACCTCCATCATTAGTGGGTTCAATCGTCTATGTGCATCTCTCGTCAGTTTAGCTCCTTCCTCTAACAAAATTTGATGCATGCACATCGCGGGACTAATACCCTTGATGTCTGCTATAGTCCAACCAAACACTGTGATGTGGTCCCTAAGGACTCTCAATAATTTTTCTTCCTGCACTTTGGTTAGATTACTAGAAATTATCACAGGTAAAGTTTCTTTAGTCCCTAAATATGCATATTTCAAGTGTGCCGGTAATTGTTTCAATTCAAGAGTTGGAGCTTGCTCCACAGATGGTAATAGTTTTTGATGAGTTATACGTAATTGTTAATTGGACTGCAAACTTATCTATGTGTTTAGGCAATGAATGTAGTGCAGCCACAGTTTCCTTCTATTCTTGACTGTGCTCAAGTTCATACTTTCCATCCATGTCCAAACTGCTGGAAATAGCAACCTCCAAACTGTCTCTTTGAATCTGTTCAAAAGTTTTCTGCACTAAAGAGTCACACACATCAATTGCAAAAACCTGACAAATATTACTAGGGTACCTCATGGCATCATAGATGTTAAATTGGATCTTTTCGTCATCAAATTCCATTGTCAAGGTCCCGTTGTGAACATCAATCATAGTCCTTGTTGTCTTTAGGAAAGGTCTTCCTAGCAAGATGTGTGATAGGTTCGGGGATGTATCATCTTCCATATCCACTATGTAAAAATCTGCAGGAAAGATTAGTTCGTTCACCTACACCAAGACATCTTCAATTACCCCTCGGGGGTAGGTGTTAGTACGATCACCCAATTGAATAATAACACCAGTATTTTTCAAAGGTCCAAGATTCAGAGACTTATAAACAGATAGTGGCATAACATTAATTGAAGCACCTAAGTCTAACATGGCCTTCTCAAATTTAGTGTTTCCTATTTTACATGGGATCGTGAACATGCCTGAATCTTTACATTTAGGTGGTATTTTTCTTTGCAGAGCTGCTAATAACTTTCTCATCATTTTCCAATTTACGTTTATTAGTGCACAATTCTTTCAAAAATTTAGCATATCATGGCACTTGTTTGATTGCAACAAGTAGTGGAATGTTTACTTCTACTTTCCTAAAGGTTTCTAGAATTTCTTTATCTTGTTCATTTTTCTTTGAATTTCTAGAATTTCTATGAGGAAAGGGAAGTGGAATATCATTAATTTGACAAGGAGGGTTAGGGTTTACCTTAGGTTTCTCCGGTTCCTCCTTTGCTTGCTTTTTTTCTAACTCAACTGTAGCTATAGGTGTATCCATCTATTTTCTGCTCCGCAGGTTCATGGCACTGGCATTCTCTTTTGGATTCACAATAGTATGTGATGGAAGTTTTCCTAAACCTTGAGAGTCCAACCGACTTACAGTAGCGGCTAATTGGCTTATTTGACTCTCCAAGCTGTGGATGGAAGACTTCGTCTCTTGTTGGAATTATTGTGTCTATTGCATGAATGCCTTGAACATGTCCTCCAAGGATGTTCCATGATTGGCCGGTGCTGCTAGTCTGGGTTGGTACTGTGGCTGATTTGGCTGAAACTGCGGTTTAACTGGGTAAAAACCTTGTGCCTGCGGCATAGCATCCCCATAACTCAAATTAGGATGATCCCTCCATCCTGGATTGTATGTGTTTGAGAAAGGATCATATTATCTCTGTGGCTGAGCTTAGTAGTTTCCCACTTCATTAACTTGATGTGTACTATCTTCCTCTTGTAATGTCGGGCATGCATTGGTGTGCTGTCGCAGACAACCAAAAATAAAACCTTACTGCGAAAGATAATTATGTAGTAGTGCAAGTAAGAGTCGATCCCACAAAGACTGATTAATCTATTTTTATACTTTGCATTCCAAAAGAGGTGGATTTTTGAATGTTATTAACTAATATTAAACTAATGCGTAAAATAATGTAACGAAATAAATCAGGAGAACAAACCTTGGGTTAAGTCAACTTCCACCTTAGAAACATACACTGATCATTGACTCAAGCATACACAATTAATACTTTGAATATTCATCGTTAGAATCACTTCCATGTCTTTCCTTAATTTTAGTTAGATAGAAACAAGTGATCTAAATAACCCTAACTACTAAACAACTTCAGACAAGCGCTAAAAGTTTAATCTAGTAGAAGCTTTAAGAATCAGAAAAATCGATGAAGCTAAACAACACAAGCACAAGCGGTTACATTTAATTTAGTTGAATATTCTTCCTAAGATATAATAATCTCATGATCTACAGTTAATTATTAATCTCAGTTGCTTTGCAAATTAGAGTGACCAAACAATTACAGATTCGATATCTAATTTAGCAGTAGATTTCAATGAATAATAAACTAGTGTGCACCCTAGCAATTAAACAAATCAATCATGTAATTCAAGCACAAAAGAATAATCAATACACACAATATTAATTGAATAATTATAATTAAATAGATCTCACAGTGTATTAATCCAAAGCTTCCGTCTCCTTAATCCAAGTACAAGAAATTAGCTATCCATAGCCATAAAAAAATACCAAAGAATTATAGAGAGAAGTATTTTATTGAATATATCAGATGAGATATCAAGGTATGAGTTGTGTTCCTCCAAGCCCCCTATTTATAACATAAGCCTCCATATGCCCTAGCTGCTTTCTTTATTTCTCCTTATTCTAACGTGCTAACGGAAATCAACAACAAAAGTACCGCCTCCCCGCTGGGGCGGGTGTCCATGTGTAAATCCCCCGCTGGGGCGGGAGTTCACACTGTCCAGCTCCTTATTTTCATCCCTCATTCGCAAGCTACTCAATTTCGTTTACCAAGCTCCTTATTTTACCAAGCTGCTTCATTCCTTTTTCCTTTGCAAGCACCTCAATTCGTGGCCCACCTTTATGCAAGCTGCTGATTTTGTTAATAGGCTGGGCTTCTTTAATGATTTGTACGTGAGCTGCTCCTCCTCAAGCTGCTAAAATTCCTTTCCCAAACCGTGAGCTTCTTAATGGACTTAAAACCGTGGCCCACATGAATTCTACGCAAGCTGATTTCATTTGCAAGCTGCTGGACTCCTAATTCGCAAGCTGCTTAGCCCAATTGAAAGTTGACTGCTATAATTTCGTGACCCACTTGCATGGTATGCTGAAAATACATCTTTTCTTACCATTTTTGCATTCATTTTACTTTCTTGGTTCAATTGTACCTAAAATAAAATTATAAGAACAATGAATGTATTTAGGTACAAAATAAATATAAAACAATAAGTATTAAGGGATTAAAATATAACATATTTCATCCTTATCATGCATCTGTAGGGTGCCCCGCCATTAAATAACTTTTGGCAAGCTTGTGCAGCTGGTGCATTACCTGTAGCTAATTGTTTCACCAAAGCAGTTAAGTCAGAAATCTGTTGTTCTACATTCGTCGTGCTTACCTCACTTACCCTTTGTGCTGGATGATCATTCCGTGTTCCATACTGTTGTGCATTAGCGGTCATTTTTGCAATCAGATTCTTTGCAGCATCCGATGTTTTATCCACTAATGCTCCTCCACTAGCAGTGTCGATCATACTCCTATGCATTAGTAAGAGTCCTTCATAAAAGTAGATGATGAGGTGTTGATTGTCGATCTGGTGGGGTGGACATCTGGAGCAAAGCTTCTTGAATCTCTCCCAGTACTCATATAGTGTTTCACCACTGAATTATCGGACTCCACAGATTTCCTTCTGTATGTTAGCTACTCTCGAAGCGGGAAAGAACTTCTCCAAAAATAGCCTCTTCATGTCGTTCCATGATTGTATTGATCCCGATGGGAGATAATACAACCAATCTTTTGCTAAGTCTGCCAGTGAGAAAAGGAAAGCTCTCAGCATTATCTGCTCCTTCATAATATTGTGTGGCTTCATGGTCGAGCACACAATATGAAACTCCTTCAAATGATTGTACGGATCGTCACCTGTAAGACCACGAAAAGTAGGTAAAAGGTGAATTAGTCCATATTTTAGTTCAAACGCAGCATTCAAAGCAGGATATTCAATATAAAGAGGTTGTTGAGTAAGATTAGGAGTTGACAACTCCTTCAAAGTCTTGTTATTTGGCACCGCCATCTCCTCTTCTGATTCGCTTGAAGAAGATTGGTCCGAAAGTAGTGTGAGTGCAATGTTGAGGCCCGGTGATGTAGCTTCTTCAGAATTTGCAAGTGAACCTTGGTTTTTTCGAGCTTTCGTCCTAAGCCTTCGCACGGTTCTCTTTATTTCTGGATCAAATTTCAAGTCAAGAGAGTGAGAGGATCGAGGCATAAAAATAAAAATAAAAATATGAAAACAATCGAATAAATAAAAATAAATAACACTCCTTGGCAACGGCGCCAAAATTTGGTAGCTGTCGTCTAACACTACAAAATTTACCTTACTCCTTAATCAACTAACTCAAGAATTAGTATAGTTATAAACAAGGATCGATTCCACAGAGATTGAATTGACTTTTAGTTATCAAATGATTTCCAATGATGTGATAACCCAAAAATTTAGAAAATCTTGAATGATTAGAATAAAGGTTAAAGAATAAATCCTAGATAAGAATTTGAGAATTTATTTAAAATTTTTAGATAAAACCTATATGGTTTACTATTTGAATGAGAATAGAGAAAATATGGGTTACAAAATTCCAAACCCTAGAAATGAGTTATATGTATTTGAAGGAATGTTAAGAATGAGGTATTGTGATACCTATAAATTCGATGTGAACTGAATAATGTAAGAAATGTTATATTGATGCATGTGAAAATTTTATTAAGGGAATAAAAACTCACATGAAGAGATACTATGAGGTTAAACGAAGATGAGTATATGCATATATATATATATATATATATATACACTTAGTAAGGTGCTATATATTTTAGCAAGAGGAATGATGAATTAAGTTAAGGATATGAGAATCAAGATAAAACTATGTCAGTAATTAACATAGTCTGAATGTTGGCCTTGACTGACAAATAAGAAGGGGAATTAGTGGAAAGTTATTAGCTAATATAATTAGCAATAAAAATGGAGTAAGTTAAAACTCAAAATTTGAGTTAGAGATAGAATTTTAAAGCACGAAATGCTCGGTTGCATCCGGAACGTCAAGTTTAGTCAGAAAGGACAATAAACACAAAATGTGTAAGGGTTGACTTTTTGGTCAAAGTCAACAGTTGACTTCTTTGGAGAAAAGTCTAATTGGGTTATGTAAGTTAATTGATATTATTAATATATGAGAATGTGTTTATATTAAGAATAATGTATAAGGGTCCAAATGATAATTTACTTCATGGACTAAGGAGAATAAATAATTTAAACAAGCCCATTAGTTTAATTAAGCATGGGACTTGTAGACAAAGTGATTAAGGGCAATTAAGTTATTAAACTAGCCTAATATGTCATGTATGGGACAAGTATTATAATGGTCCAATTTAATTATTGGTGGAAACCCAAGTTCATTTTAACTAGTAAGCAAAATAGAATTAATTTGGAAGCTCAAACGGTTAAGTGAGTAACCCAGACTAATTCCAACAAGTGTAGGACTTTTTGGGACATTTGATTAAGTAAAATGGGCATTAAAAATTAAACCAAATAGGGAGGAAGAGCCCAAAAATTCGGCCACTAAGGGGCAACTTTGTTAAGCTTGTCCAAAATCTTAGTTATAATCTTTTGAATCTATCAACCAAGCCATGTGTCACTCTCCTAGCATGTACAACACTTATAGTTAAGTGAGTAAGCAACCATTAGAATGATGATGAGAGAGAATTAGTGGAAGAGTACTTACACTTTCAATTATACTTACTCCACTAACTTTATTTCATTTCATTACACTTCCAAGCTCCTTAGTTAGAGAAAAGAAAATATATATAGAGAGAGGGAGAGCATTTCGGCCATATAAGGAGAAAAGGAAGAGCCTTGAGCTTCATGCATGCTAAGTATCTAAGCTACTTTGGAAAGATAAGAAAGATAGCAAGAAGAACTAGGTATTGATTCTCATCATTTTCAAGTTTTGATTTCATATTTGTTAGATTTTGATGAAACAAAGAGCATTAAGTTTGATCTTTAAAAACTATTCATCTATATGTGTATAAATGTTTTGTATGGGGATCAAAACATTTTTGAAGTTAAAAGTTAGATCAAAAGAGAGATTTGTACCAAATGGGTGGAGAAAAGCTAATGCATGCATGCACTAGGTAACTTTATGTTAGATTCTTGTGATGCATATTGAATATGGTTAATATCATGATTAGAGTGTTAGATCTTGAGTTTAACAAATGAGACTTGTGGATTTATATGAGTTCATGTGATGAGATTTGGAAAAAGGAAGTTAGATGGATTTTTGAAGAAATTTCTATTTAACTAGTGTGCTATAATATGTGCATGTTGAAATATACAAGTGGTATTTGAGGTTTTATTTCTTGGTATGCTAGATACATGAGGTAAGGGTAAAACCCCTTTGGAATCACTCAAATATGTTTAAAAATGAGCAAGTTATGAATTAAATCCCAAACTATCCAACTGTTGTAAATATGCTACTGATCAGTCACTTTTGGACTATTTTTAGTAACCAAAACAAACTCAAATTTGGTGTTTAATATATGGAAAATGTATATCGGGGAAATACGAATCCAACAATACCAAATGGACCTAAATCCGAGATGTAGATCTCGAGATATAAGCGTTTCCGTAAAGGACCCCAAATTTGGAAAACGAATCAACTGTTGTAAACGTCCCTGCTATTTAGTCACTTTAACACTGATTTCCGGGATCTAAACAGGGCAGAATTTGATGTTTGATAAATGGAAATTAGAGTTCAGGAAGATACGAATCCAACGCTATTGACAGAACCTAAATCCGAGTTGTAGACTTCGTTCTACAAGCGTTTCCGTGAAGGACCCCAAATCTAAAATTTTGGGCGAAAATTGGAGTAACAATATGAAGTGAAATGAAAGTGAGTTATTATAATAAATAACTTTAAAGCCACTAATGGGCTAGTAAGTTAATTACATACAAGAGTCCTTCTATGGGGACATGGGAATTGGACATGAAAATTGGATATTTCCAATTTTTTTATTTTTTATTTTTTGGTTTTTGTTGTGAGTCCTAAAAAATGCGTAGTATTTATTCTAACTTGAATTTTTTTAAAAAAAATATTTTAGGTGTAATTTGGATACATGTAAAAGAACAGTGTTATACAGACTGTACAACACTGTTCTTATATATGTATCCAAATTACACCTAAAATATTTTTTTTTGTAAAAATTCCAGTTGGAATAAATATTATACATTTTTTAGGAGTCACAACAAAAACCAAAAAAAATATAAATGGAAATGTCTAATTTTCATGTCTGCCAAGACTTATTGTACATACAAAGTGAAATGTAATTAATTATTTAATTATTATTTAAATAATGTTATGTAATAATTAAAATGAGTTAGTGTTAATAAAATAACTATTTATTATTTAATTAAGATTAAATAATAATTTGAGTTAATTAATTAATTAATTATTATTTAATTAATATTAAATAATGATTAAAGAGTATTTAAGTAAGATTAAGTAATAATGAATTAATTACTTACTTACTTTGACATGAAAGTTTATAGAATTAATTATTTATTATTTAAATAATAAATAAGGACGAATGTTAATTAATTATTCTTTTAATAATAATAAGGAATGATTAAAGAAGAATGAAGTGAATAAATCAATTATTATTTATTCAAGGATGAGGGATTTATTAATTTTTATTTAAAGACAAATAATAATTTAATTGTCCATTATTTAATTGATATTAAATAATGAAGAGTTATAATTGGTTATTAGTGGGTAATAACTAAAGGTAAATAGTTAATTACTATTTAACAAATATTAAATAGTAATCGAAGGAAGAGGGAGTTAACAACTGAAAGAAATTAAACAACTCCTTAATTAAACAATTATAATAAATTGTTTAAAGAACTATTAAGTGGTTATCTCTTAAGGAAAGCCTTATTAATTATTAAATCATTAACCTAAGATCAATTAAATATCTTATAGGATTAATGATAGTACATTAGATGTATGTACCTTGTGATTATATTATTGGTTAGATAATAATACGAGTAAGCGTATTAATGAACAATTATACGCAGTACTAATTGATAGATCTACAGTATCAATGTTAGGTCATTCAAAGAGTGTTAATTAAAGCTAGTAAGCCGTAGCTCGTCAAACAAGCAAGTTTCCTAACTCAAACTCAAGTTATTATTTTTCAAGCATGTTGGTGGATAAATATTATTGATTATTCCACATACTGATGAATTATTTTGAATCGCACTTTGTGCAATTGAATTCATGTTCTACTATTTATTGAACTGCGAATGGATTAAAGTTCTTTTATTCATGAACTGCTTATGAGATGGATCTATGCTAGTTGTGTCAGCTTGATCAAGCATGTTTAAAATTTGTTTACTCAAATTCGTTTTAAAGACTTAGTGCATGTTGCGTATGTTTATCAGGTATGAAAGGCTGATCACCTTCATTACAATAGGGTTCAGTTGAAATTGTTCATATTCATTGTTGGCCATTCATCATTATTGTCTCGGTCATTCAGTTATGAAAAATTGATTTATATTCTTTCACAACTATAATATTGTTGAAAGTTTGTCAGCTCACTATTCTTTTCAATCATGATATATCTTCATTTGAACTTAAACTTACTGGGCAAACTTGTTGCTCACCATTGCTATATCATGATAACCAATTTCAGATTAAGACGAAGGCTTGAAGAAGGGCACAGTCAAGAGCAAAGTACAATAGTATAATATTGTTATGCACGGATAACTATTTAGTTATCTTATGTAAACCTTTTTGATTGATAAAAGTATGTATTTAGTTAAGGTTAATAAACCTGGGAAAATGTTATAGAATCATGTAAAATAAACAATATATGTTTATATGTTCCGTAGTAGATGATAGAATGTGTACGAAAATGAAGTACCGCAACGCACCGAATTCGAGGTTAGAGGACTCGGATTTGGGGGTGTCACAATTGAATTGGGGTTTTTTAGTTTTGAAAACAGTTTAAATTAGCTAAAGTGATTTAATAAGAAAATATCAATGAGTAAAATAGTTCAATTTCTCAGTTCAATATCCCATTTTCACAATTATGATTTAGTCAAGTTATTATACTATTTACCCTTTCAATGAGATTAATAACCCTAGATAACCGTGATCGCAAATTACCTGAAATTCTTCTTACGTGTAGATCTAATGCGATGATCGCCAACAAAAGATTCTAACTAACATACAACCTAGAACTATCAGTCTTGATTTAATACAATAGATGCATTAAGAATGAGAATTAGATTATTCCAAGTAATAATTACACAATTAGGAATTATTTAACTTTTCTTCAGAAAATTTTAACAATATTTTAAAGCCTGACCACAATAAAATATTATTAATTGTTACTTAGATTAGACACACTTCGTTTGCTTAAAATATGTCTTAATCTAACAGATGATATTAATTTACTAATTTAATCCTGCAAAAATAAAATTAGTCAACTGAATAACATACATGAAAGTTTTTATGGATAATCAGAATAAATCTAAATATGAAAGAATAAATATTATAAACTTAATCAAACCATAAATTGTTGATCAGGTTCAACACCCCTTCAGAATTGAAATAAAGAACTTAACCTGATATGCTTTAATCTTCAAAACAAAGGTTTGTAGCCTCCAAGCAATCCAAGATAATATAGAATAAAAGATTAAAAAGATAAAAGATTAGATCCCTTTAACCTAGGAAAATAACTTCTATTTATAGCCTAGACAAACCCTAATGTAATTAAAGTAAGTTTAAATCCTTTTTCAAGTCAACTTGTGATTTAAAACCCTAAAATTGGCTAATCTCGTCTGTCCGGCGCGCCCCGCGCTAGTCTCCTTCACATCCTGGCGTGCCCCGTGCTCGACAGTCAGTGTCTTCAATCTTTGTACGGTGCGACTCGCGCTTGAATCCTTACTGGCCGGCGCGCCCCGCACTTGGCTGTTAGCAATATTGGCCCAACTGTCCCCTTTTCTTCTCCTTTGCTCAGCTTCGCCTCTACTATGCAAATCCACATAAAAACATAAAAAGTAGCATGCACACTTAAGTAAATACAATATATCAATCTAAAATGTACCTATTAAGAAGGTTAAAAACCTACTTATCAAAAGACTTTACCTATACAATCAAATATCCAATTAAATACCAGTCTCAAGACACCAAACCTTATATAAAACCCAAATCCTATAAAGCCTCCATGATCAACGAATCTTTCTGAAAGACCCTCCGACATCTCAATGTGAGTCCATCAAGGAAGAGCTCGTGATACATCAAGACAACAAGTCACAAAGAAAATGGTAATCATCAAACAAAATTAAGACATATGCAAAAGGGGAGTGAGTTAAAATATATTTCCTTGCCATATAATACAATTTAATATATAAAATGTATCCTGTACATGATAAAAATGGCTAACCTAGTCTATGCAGAAAAATGAAAGCTAGTCAATAAACCCGCGGTCAAACGGGACATCAAATCCAACATAGCATCCCTCTCTGGAGACGGAGGTACATCTCTGAGCTCTTGGCATGCAGCCTCAATACGAGCTAAAAGATCTTTCGCCATCTGCAAAGGTGCTACCATGGTCATCCGTAAAGGCACTCATATCTACAACACTGCCCTCTATATAGGATTGTTGGGTCAAATCTAATACGCGCAACACGCAAGTATACGTGATCAACAAGTAATATAATGATAAGAAAAGTATCGATCCCACAGAGACACTAATTACAAGTTATCCTAACAATTACCAATTTTATACTATCTCAATTTTATTAAACCAATGATTAAATGGTGATAACTTATGTAAAACTACTACTCAGACTATAACTAACACTATTCAAGAATTTAACAAGTTTTCAGAGAATTAAGCCTACAACTTCAATTATTGTTTCACTTTGAATGACATACTTCCTTTCAACTAAAATCAACTATTCCAGATTATTAACCAAAACACGAAAGTAGATATAACCATCTCTCAATGCATTACATCCATACTCAAATCCATAATTGATAGAATTAAGTAAGACACCTTAATTAACTAACTCACTATATCTCTATGTGAATTATAATTGAAAAAAGTTTAATATCAAGTTCTCTGTAGATTACGCATGATGTATAGATATCTCTATCCTACACATGAATTATGAATTCTAACTAACTATCGAAATCACAAACATACAGCCACTATGGTTAGTTCCAATTCCATATGTCATCTCTCGAGTTCATATGGAATAACAATTAATTGGTGATCAAGCAATAACATAAATTAAGCACAAACCATAGCAAATAATATGATAATAATCTCAATAAGCTAAAGTGAAAGCATGTCAATTCTTAGTTACATAATAAGCTCTGTTGTAGACTTAAATAGTAGATTAGTTCATCATAGACAAAGTAAAAACTATCATCCACAAAGTAAATAACATCCTGAATATAAGGTATAGATGAAGAGAGAAAATAGAATATGAGATTGTATAGCTACTCGTCTTTACGCTCGCCTTGTGTTCGTCGTGCTTTGCTTTGATTCAATTCACTTCACGTGTCAACTCCTATAGATTAGGGTTTGTCAATGTCCAAGAATATCTCATATCTGCCCCTCTGTTAGCCTTATATATCCTCCTAATTGTGAGCCAATTATCGCAGCTTTGTTCCAGAAGAATCCCAATTAAACAACGAAATAAAATCCATCATGTAGCGAACTTCGCCTAGGCGAGTTTTTCCCCTTTAATAGTGTGCTCCAGCGAACTTGCGCCTAGGCGAGGTTTGCAAGCTATAAAACTGCGCCCTGACACACCTTGCAGAACTTATGCAGATTTCTTCCTTGAAGTCCTCATTTCCCTGCGCTTATCATCCCGGCCATTCCCTGCACATAAACCAATGCAAATGCATGAAATAGGACCTAAAAAGTACTTGAAGTAGCAACATCTTCGGTTTAAAAGATATCAATTCTTAGGTATGAAACCTACTTATCAAATACCCCCAAACTTAAGACTTTGCCTGTCCTTAAGCAAAAACAACAAAGTTATAAATATAACAAGCAAACTATCTATATAAATACATATGCATGATCCACTTCCTACATGCCTACGAATCGAGCAATTAATCAATATGATGTCCAACACATGCCTCAAAGATATCATCAGATACTTAAACAATAATTCAAATTAACGTACAGTTCATCAGTAACCAATTAGTCAATCCAAATCAGTCATCACCCATGTTATGCGTGTGTGCTCATTAACCATTCTAATCACCAATAATTCAAGATTATCACATAACAACCTTCTTAGAGGGAAAATTTTAGTTCTATTTTAGTTATGCTGTAATCATAACAAAACCGGCTAAACATAGCAATTACCGAGTTCAGGGATCTCAAATGAGGCTTATTTATCTTACTATTCATTTACGGGTGTGTTTTACGCTCCATCCCGCGTTCACCATCGACTGTGCAATGTTCAAATCTATTAGGCTTTTCAATGTTACCCGTTTAGCAAACTTTCGACCAACGACCCCCAAACCAGACGGTTTTAGGGCGCTAGGTGTAAAAACATCCCCAAGGGCTTACTTATTCAAGTAACAAAGGCGACAGACACAAACTAGTCAATGTGTTTATTCTCCTTTTTTTTTCTTTTTCTCAATTTTATAATTTCTTTCCTTTTTATATTTTTTTCTTCTTTTGTTTCACCCCAATGACTCCCCCAAACTCGAGTTATTACTTCATTTTAACCTTTACTGTTAGTATACCAATGTCATCAAAATTTAACTAAGATTTCCCCCAGAAACAAATTATGAGCCCTTGAACTGTGTTGACTAGAATAGTTAAACTCTACGTGCTAACCAATTGCATAAGTTTCAGACAGGCTCATATTTTCATCTCGATTAACATTAGAACTCATCATCAATCTTCACATTGTTCGAGTTAACATGTAATACTAATCCTATCATAGGCCCAGCTAAATTCACATCAATCTATTGCTTAAACTCATGCAACAACCTATATGCCTACATGCAAAGAAAAATATTTTTTTATGATTTGTCTCAATTTTTACTTTTTTTATATATAAATACAAACTATATAACTGATGTAAATTTAAACTAATGACAATATGCTATAATCTAGAATATAAATAAATAACATGCAAAATGAACTACTATATGAAAACTAACTAAATGACTACTCCTACCCCCAAACTTAAAGTATGCAATGTCCTCATTGGATACAGATATATAATTATAAAGTTTGAGGACTTCCCTGAGCGGTCAAGCATCATGCTCGACCAGTGGATCCTCGGTAGGTGGGTCATCAATCGGGTCCTCAACAGGCGGGATTGGGAGAAAAGCTGGTAATGGCTGGGGAACTTGGAACTGAAAATCTTCACCGGTGGTATTAAGGCGGGCAAAAGTAGCTGCCAGAGATGCGTTAGACTCATTTTGGGTGGCGAACATGTGATCCTGCCTGGATGCCAACCCATATAGTCTCTGATCAAAGTACTGCTGCATATTACGGAATTGAAAACTGAAAGTCGCTGTTGTGCGAGATGAGTTCGAAGTCCCTGCTTGTTCTTGTTCTTGCTCTCTTTCCACATCAAAATTGACATCCTGTTCGTCTGGCCCTTCATCCTCCTCAAAATCTAAAAATGTAAAGCCAAGTTCGCGTGGGTGCGAATGCCCACCTTTCCAGCATGAGTACTTCTGAATCATATTGGAATCTAAGCACAGTAGTGGCTGCTGGATAGGCTCAGTTGTGCTCCATTGTACCCCTGCTCGGGCACATAATGCACAAATAAGTGATGAATGAGGCAATCCGCCCTGTAGCGGCCCACAGCAGATTTCAGAGAATGGAATGATGAATGATGCGGCCCACATCGATCGATTGGTCTTTGATAATTGTATATAGCAGAACTGACTTCTCCTTCATGACATCGCTCGTGTGTGTGGATGGTAGCAGTTTTGCACATAAGAACGCATGCCATATCTTCTCATATAAACTGAGATGGCTAGTTTGAAAGTGTAATCCATTCGATGACCATGTAGCATCGGGCTTGCACAACTCAGTCAGAATCTGCTCATAATTCGGCCCGCTTTCCTTGAGGGTCGAAAATGAACAACTCAGTTGCGGCAGATTATAGTAGTCGTTGATCTCCTACACAGTAAACAATACCATCTTACCCCTCACAAATGCAAAGAATGTTGATTTATCGGGGGCATTTGTATAGAATTCCTTCACCACCGCCACCACAACGGCTTCTGGTTGTGCCATGAACGTTTCCCATCGCCTCTCGTGAATCTGTTGAGGCATAGCCCTATCAAACTCATCAGGCACCAAACCACGCTTCGATGTCAATGCCTTAGTTGATAAATACTCGAACCACTTCGCCGTCTCGGCGTTCAAAAATTTTCGTTTGTCAAATTGCCGAGCGGGGGTGGATGAACTCTCCCCGCGTTGCCATTTCTGATGTCTGGAAGTCATTATGCTGACGGTATGAACCTAATTTGTAATTAAAGGAGGGAACGATTGACGGTGGTTGAGCCTTTTTATCAAACACCTTGAGTGCAACTGTGAGTGCTTGATTATCTTACCCCCAAACTTCATTTGTGAAGCCCAAATTATAAATTCTCCAAGCACTTGTGTAGAAACATGAAATATATGTTGACAATCACCCACAAATTGATGTTACCTATAACTGGTGTGAAGTAACCTCAAGGATGTATTGTCGTTGTGAAGAAATCCCATTTATCCTCTGACAATGGGTGAATTTGAAACCCTAGATGGTGAAGATTGATTAGATTTAGTGATGAACCATTGAAATTGCACTTGAAGAGTGTTTGGGGTAGTATGTGATCAAACTCTAGTGTTCGGGGTAGTATGTGATCAAACTCTAGTGTTCCTCTTTGTTTTCCGTAGAGAGAGGTCTCACAATTGTATTAGGATTGTTATTTGGAAACTAAAGAATCAGGTTTTTTAAAACATAAAAATGACACCTGGGCCTAGGCGAGGTGGTTTGCTCTTTAAATCTTGTTGGGGTGAGTATTCCCAGAAGACTCTGCGCCTAGGTGCGTGATTTTCTTCACAAATATGCGCCGGGGCGGATGTCACCCGAGAGATCTTGCCTAGGCGAGATTTTTAAGCCTTCAATCTGCTCCGGGCGCAGATGTATTTTCTGCAGTAATTTGTTTCTTTCTTTGGAAGTTCCTCCTGTAACCACAACCTATAATCTTGTTAGTTCCTCTTTGTTCTCATGTGCATTTATGCTCCCATCCTGAAATCATAAACCATAACACAATTAGTATCCATATTGAATCGAAGCTTGGACACAATTTCTATGCTACGACACGTCCTAGTCTACTACTACTTTACTTAATGAAATTAGAAACAAACAAATTTCAAAACTTAAAATAATCAAATGACTAGGTTGCCTCCCATCAAGCACTTAATTTAGAGTCTTTCAGCCTGACTACTCCCTGTTTTTAAACTAGATCGGCGAGGTCAATTGAGGTTGCTTGGCGATCGAGATCACCACCCCAGTAATGCTTTAAACATTGGCCATTGACTTTGAATGTTTTCAGACGAATCCCGGCTATATACTTCAATTGCCCCGTGTGGAAACACTGTCTTGATAGTGAATAGACCTGACAACCTCGATTTTAATTTTTTGAGAAAACGTTTTAACTGAGAATTGAATAACAATACTGATTGGCCCGGTTTAAACTGTTTATCCACTATCTTCTGATCATGCCATTTCTTGACCTTTTCTTTATACAACTTTGAGTTCTCGTATGCCTGCAGGCGAAATTCATCTAACTCATTGATTTGTAAAAGTCTTTTCTCCCCTGCTATTGATAGGTCAAAGTTGAGTTTCTTGATGGCCCAATAGGCTTTATGTTTGAGTTCCATTGGAAGGTGACACGCCTTTTCATAGACCAACTGGTATGGAGACATGCCGATCAATGTTTTATACGCGGTCTGATACGCCCAAAGAGTGTCTTCTAATTTCAATGACCAATCTTTCCTATTCGAGTTGACTACTTTCTCCAAGATTCTCTTCACCTCTCTTTTCGATACCTATGCTTAGCCACTCGTTTGGGGGTGATAGGCAGTAGCGATTCTGTAGTTTACCCCATATTTAGTCAAGAGCACTGTAAAGAACTTGTTGTAGAAGTGGCTCCCCTCGTCACTGACGATTGCCCTCGGGGTGCCAAATCGTGTGAAGATGTTATTTTGCAAAAAATTTAACACAATCTTTGCGTCATTTGTTCGTAACGCAACTGCCTCAACCCATTTCGACACATAGTCGACTGCCAACAGGATATATAAATTGTTGAATGACGATGGAAATGGTCCCATGAAATCGATTCCCCATACATCAAAAACCTCGACTTCCAAAATCATGTTAAGTGTCATCTCATTTCGGTTAGAAATATTGCCCACTCGTTGACATCGATCACAGTTTTTCACACACTGATGTGCGTCCTTAAACAAGGTGGGCCAATAGAAACCTGCCTGGAGTACTTTTGCGGCCGTTCTTTCACTCCCATAGTGTCCCCCATATAATGAGGCATGACATGCCTGTAAGATGCTTTTTACTTCACTTTTCGGCACACATCGCCGAATCATTCTATCGGCACACTGTCGGAATAGAAACGGTTCATCCCACATATACCACTTCACATCTTGTAAGAACTTCTTCTTTTGTTGTCGTGTCAAATCTGGTGGGAGGATATTGCTTACCAAGTAATTTGCAAAATCTGCATACCACGAGAACTCACCGTGAATCAGAAATATCTGTTCATCAGGAAAAGACTCATTGATCAATACTTTGTCCATCTTGTCATGATTCGGATTCTCTAATCGTGAAAGGTGGTCAGCCACCTGATTTTCTGTCCCCTTCCTATCTTTAATTTTTAAATCAAATTTTTAAAGGAGCAAGATCCAGCGAATCAGTCTCGGCTTTGCGTCTTTCTTCGCAATTAGATATCGGATGGCAAAGTGATCTCTGTATACCACCACCTTATTCCCAACCAAGTACGAGCAAAACTTATCGAACGCATACACAACCGCAAGTAATTCTTTTTCGGTGGTTGTGTAATAACCAAGAATTTTAAGTCACTTTGTAAATAGATATATCAATTATGAATGATATTAAAAACTTTGTGGCATATGGTGGTTGAGTGATTAAATTTAAATAACAAGTGTGTTATGAGAATTTAATAGGAAGTCCCTCTTATGAAATAATTAAAGTAGTGGACTAGCCTAAAAATGTTAACAATCAAGGAAGTAGATTAAGATGATGAACCCTAATTAAATATTCAATTTACTTATAGGTGGCAAGTCTAATTGGGTTATGAAAGTATAGTGGTATTCTTGATTTATGGGTATGTGCAATAGTCTATATAATATGTGATACTAGTGGGCTAGCGCAATTGAATGATTAATCAAGTCCACTAATTTTATTGGGATATATAATTTAATGGCATTAGTGCAATTAATTAACTTAGCCCAACACGTGGAATTAATAATAGTAGCCCAAGTAATATATAACTAAACTTGACTACTAATAGCCCAAACTAATTAATTGTAAGCCCAAACATTAATTAAAGAGGCCCAACCCTTGGTCCACGAAAGAAAGGACATTTAATCATTATTGTAAGTATATAACACAATAAAAATAAATCTATAATGGGTAAAATGGGGGGTTTGGCCGGCCACTAAGGGGCAATATGGGAAGGATTTTGAAATTTTATTAAGCTTATACAATATCTTGGATATAATCTTTTGAGCCCAACACCCATGACAAGTGTCACCTTCCTAGCATGTCTAACACTTCTATATAGTGACTAAGCAAGCAAGTAATGATTAGGGGAGAGAGTTAGTGGGAGCATGCTTACAATTTTCAATTATACCCATTTCCACTAACTACAATTCATTTGCATACTTACGCTTCAAAGCTCCTTAGTTAGAGAAAGAAAGAAAATATAGAGAGAAAAGTGGGAGAGAATTTCAGCCAAGGCGGAAGAAGAAGAGAGGTCTTGAGCTTCATGCATGCTAAGTTTGTAAGCTACTTTGGCAAGATAAGGAAGATAGCAAGAAAAATTAGGTATTGATTCTCTTAATTTTTAAAGTTTGATTTCTTATTTGGTGGGTTTTTGATGAAACACGAGTCTTAAGTTTGATCTTTGATAAACTCTTCATCTATTGGTGTATAAATGTTTTATTTGATGATCAAATTTTTTTTGAAGTTGAATGTAAGATCAAAAAGGGGGATTTGTACCAAATGAGTATAGAAAGGCACATGCATGCATGAACTAGGTGATTTTATAATAGATTCTTGTGATGCATGTTGAATATGGGTAATATCATGATTAGAGTGTTAGATCATGGGTTTATCAAAGGAGACTTGTGGATTTTTATGAGTTCATGTGATTGAGATTTGGAAAAAGATGTTAGATGGATTTTTGAAGGAATTTTCGTTTAACTAGTATGCTTTATCATGTGCATGTTGAAATCTACAAAAGTTATTTGAGGTTTTGTTTCTTGGTATGCTAGATGCATGAGTTAAGGGCTAAATCCCTTTGGAATCAGTTAAATATGTTTTAAAATGAGCAAGTTATGAATTCAATCCCAAACTACCCAACTGTTGAGAATATGCTACTGATTAGTCACTTGTGGACTGTTTGCGGTAACCAAAACAAACTCAAATTTGGTATTTGATTAATGGAAAATGTAGTTCGGGAAAATACGAATCCAACGATACCAAATGGACCCAAATTTGAGATGTAAATATCGAGATATGAGTGTTTCCGTAAAGGACCTCAAATCTGGAAAACGACTAAACTGTTATGAATGTTCTTGCAAATCAGTCCACTTTGACACTGATTTCCGGGACCTAAACAACGTAGAAACTGATGTTTGATGAATGGAAATTGGAGTTCGGAAAGATACGAATCCAGCACCTCTGACGAAATCAAAATTCGAGTTGTAGACTTCGTTCTACAAGCATTTCTGTGAAGGACCTCAAATCTGGAAATTCTGGGCAAAAATATGAGTGTCAATATGAAGTGTAATGAAAATGGGTTACTGTATTAAATAACTTTAAAGCCACTAATGAGCTAGTAAGTTAATTACATATAAAATGAAATGTAATTAATTATTTAATTATTATTTACATGATGTTAAGTAATAATTAAAATGGGTTAGTGTTAATAAGATAACTACTTATTATTTAATTAAGATTAAATAATAAATTGCGTTAATCAATTAGTTAATTATTATTTAAATAATATTAAATAATGATTAAAGTATAATTAAGTAAGATTAAGTAATTACTTACTTAATTTGACATGAAAGTTTATAGAATTAATTATTTATTATTTAAATAATAAATAAAGATAAATGTCAATTAATTATCCTTTTAATAATAATAAGGAATGATTAAAGAAGAATAAAGTGAATAAATCAAATATTATTTATTCAAAGATGATGGAGTTATTAATTATTATTTAAAGACAAATAATAATGTAATTATCCATTATTTAATTAACATTAAATAATGAGGAGTTATAATTGGTTATTAGTAAGTAATAACTAAAGGTAAATAGTTAATTACTATTTAACTAATATTAAATAGTAATCGAAGGAAGAAGGAGTTAACAATTGAACGAAATTAAATAACTCCTTAATTAAACAATTAAAATAAATTGTTTAAAGATCTAATGAGTGTTTATCACTTAAGAGAAGCCTTATTAACTATTAATTCTTAACCTAAGATCAATTAAATATCTTATAGGATTAATGATAGTACATTAGATGTATGTACCCTGTGAATGTATTATTGGTGAGATAATAATACAAGTAAGCGTATTGATGAAATATACGCAGTACTAATTGACAGATCTACCTTATCAATGATAGGTCATTCAAAGATTGTTAATTAAAGCTAGAAAGTTGTAGCTCGCTGAACATGCAATTTTCCTAACTCAAACTCGAGCTATTATTGTTTAAGCATGCTGGTGGTTAAATATTGTTGATTTTTCCACATCCTGATGAATTATTATGAATCGCACTTGGTGCAAATTGAATTCCTATTCTACTATATGTTAAACTGTTTATGATATGGATCTATGCTAGTTGTGTCGGCTAGATCAATTATGTTTAACATTGCTTATGAGATGGATCTATGCTTAGTTGTGTCAGCTAGGTCAAGCATGTTTAAAATTTGTTGAAGAGATGGATCTATGCTAGTTGTATCAGCTAGATCGAGTATGTTTAACATTGCTTATGAGATGGATCTATGCTAGTTGTGTCAGCTAGATCAAGCATGTTTAAAATTTGTTAAATCAAATTCGTTTTAAAGGGCTGTGCCTATTCAATTGATTTGATAAGGACTCTTGACCGAGAAAAGAATGTTATTGAGGCATCATATTGGAAACAAGGAAACAATTGTTGCTGTCAAGTAAATGTTTATGCATATTACACCGGGTACGAAAGGTTGATCCCCTTGACTACCAAACCATAAAGGACCAGTTTGAATACTGGCACCCTTTACAGATGTTCATGGTCACGTTGGACCACTCAGTATCTATGGTTCATGGTCATGGTGGACCACTCCGAACTTATTTGTATCTATGGTTCATGGTCATGGTGGACCACTCCAAACCTATTTGTATCTATGGTTCATGGTCATGGTGGACCACTCCGAACCTATTATTCAAATGTTCGAATAATAAGAAAGCAATTTATGTTCTTCTACAATCATATTCTGTTGTTGAACTTTGAGCGATAAGTTTATTTCTATCATGATATATCTTCTTGTGTTTATACTTGCTAAGAAAATTTTGTTGCTTACTCTTGTTATATCATGACATTTATTTAGCTAAGCTAGGATCGTCTAAGAGAGACAAAGGAAAGGGCAAGGCTCAGGAGTAGTTTGATTATGAACTAAGAAAGTATTTAGTTTTAATATTGGATGTAAACCTTTTGTAATATTAAGGGTATGTGTTATGTTAAGGTTGAGACCTTGGGATTTATGTTGAAGACTTTATATTAATGAACAACGTATGTTTATTATTCCGCAATAGTCTGAGAATGTTTATATTGTTGATGGATCATGAGCACCGAATCTGAGGTAAGAGGACCCGGGTTTGGGGGCGTCACAGGTTGGTATCAGAGTTGTAGGTTATAAACTTTAGGAATGTGAAACCTAGGTTATAACCTTAGAAGAAAACTCGTATAGAGTATGTTAAGTGGTGAATTATGGAAATTCATCAATTATGATAAGAAGACGATAAATCAGATTCAAAGAAGAATCTTGAAGAATTATAAGATAAGAATCTAGAATTACCTGACTCCAATAGTAAAGATGAAAGCTAAAGTGGGGTTATTAGAGTTTCACCTGGGTGAGAGAACCCTAATGAATCAGGTGTTGAAGTTTGAATTTGATCTAGAGATTTTAGATAAGATCAGAATCGAGGAAGCATAGATTAGAGCAGCCAATAGGGTGGACCATCCGGAGTTACTTCTAGAAGAGAAGGACGTCAGACTAGGGTCTTTGGGACAAGCATTGGATGCAGCATATGCAGGTCTTAGGGTTGGTCAGGTGAGATCGCAGTACGAGACTGGAGAGTCTAGCCGATCAGTGCGACGCCGTGTGATGGGAGATGCACTGCAGGAGCAGGAGCATGCCCGTGGGACACCTGGCAGCCAGTGAGGCGATGGTTGGTGGTATTGATGCAGTAGTACCCTTTTGTTGGTAGGGTTAATTTAAGAATGATGTAAACCTCTAGCTGTGAGAGGATGTATGTAAGTATGATGTACCCCCATCTTAGTTGTGTAGGGGAGTATACCTTTTGATGGATCCCATGTCTGGATGTTCATAATAGGATAGTTGGCATTTAAAGGAATATGCCAGGCATGTGTATGACACTAAAACATTTGGTTTATGAATACAAGTGCGCTATTATGACTAAATGTTTAATTACATAGATAATCTTGTGAATGAAGGTAGTAAGCATCTATGTGATTATTGAAAGTTTTATTAAGCTGAAAGGAATGTTTCAGCAGGCTGAAATGATAGTTCGGCAAAATGAGAATGATGATAATGCTATTATTAAAGTTAAAATTATGTGTTGTATTTTAAAGACTTATAACATATAATAAAACTCGAAGTGATAATGTAAGATGTTGTTTAAACCAGATAATGCCGCCTAGACGCCAAACCCTTTATCGAAGGGAGCAAGCTGACCCTATGGAGAACTTTGCTGACATGATAGCTCAGGCTATGCAGACTCGTGCAACTGCAGCAAGGAATCAAGTGGATAATAGATTAGCCAATTTTAAAGATTTTAAGGTTGTGGGACCGCCAAATTTTAGTGGAACCACGGACCCCATGGAAGCTCAAACATAGGTGAAAGAGATAGAAAAGACTTTTATCATTGCTAGGGTGGCGGAAGAGCAAAAGACGGCTTTTGCTACCTACTTAATGAAAGGTGAGGCTAATCACTAGTGGGAAACTAACCAAGCTAGAGCAGGAACAGAGATAGTTGCATGGACGAGGTTTAAGGAGTTGTTCTTCGAGAATTATTTCTCGGAGGCTACGCAAGCTAGGATGAAGGTGAAGTTTCTGGAATTGAAACAAGAGAATATGACGGTTGCCGAATACGCAGCTAAATTTAATGAGCTAGCCAGATTTGCACCTCATCAGGTGGAGACTGAAGTGCGGAAGGCACGAAGGTTTGAAAATGCACTGAGGCCGGGGATTCACAGCAGGGTTGCAGTGCTGCAAATTCCTACATTTTCAGCACTGTTAGAAAAAGCCATTATTGCAGAGGGTAGTAATGAGGCTATATCAAGATTCAACCGAGAGAAGAACATGAAAAGATTGAAGGTGGACACCAAAATGCCAGCAATGGAAGCAGTGACAGTAAGAAGCGTAAGTGGGACAGTGGTAATAACTTAGGAATGCAACAAGGAAGTACACCACAGAAGAGGTCAACATGTAGTAAGTGTGGAAGATATCACTCTGGGGGATGTTTGAAGGAAAAGACTGTATGTTTTAACTGTGGCTAGCTAGGACATATCGTACCAAAATGTCCTAACCCAAAGAGGGAGGGCCGCTATTCTTGTGGAGGATCGGGACATCGTTATAGGGACTGTCCATCTAAGAAGAGTACTGACGGGGGAAGTGGAAACAAGAACGGTACACCAAAGTTAGCAATCAGAGGGCCAACTCAGCAGAACAAGCCAACGGCCCGAACTTTCAACATGACTGTGCAGGACGCAGTTGTATCCAAGGACGTGGTGTCCGGTATAATTTCGAGCAATAATATAAATGCATATGTATTGTTTGATTCGGGAGCTACCTATTCTTTTGTGTCTGATGAATTTGTTAGAAGATTAAACTTACCCTGGGAAAAGCTAAAGAACCTTATGAACATAGAAGTTGTAAACAAAGAAGTGATCCTTGTAGAGTTTATCCATAAAAATTATGGTGTGAAAATAAGGGGACATAAGTTAAGCGTGAATTTTATTCCGATACGCTTAGGGGAGTTTGATGTTATCCTAGGTATGGATTGGTTGTTTAACCATAAGGTGGTTATAGATTTCCATAAGAAGAGTATACACCTTAAAACCCCAAATCAGTCTAAGGTTGTATTTTATGGTAGTAAGTCGCCAAGACAAACGAGTTGTCTGACGATGATGCAGGCCAAGAGAATGTTACGAAAGGGATGTGAAGGTTATTTGGCTCATGTAGTGGATACACGGGTGGTAAATTCAGACATGGGGCAGATACCTATAGTGAATGAGTTTGGGGATGTCTTTCCAGAAGAACTTTTGGGACTCCCGCCAGACAGAGAGATAGAATTTGTGATTGATTTAGTACCGGGGACATGGTCGATATCGAAAGCACCGTATCGAATGGCTCCGATAGAATTAAAATAATTATTACTCCAGCTACAAGAGCTGTTGCACAAGAAGTACATCCAACCCAGTGTGTCTCCATGGGGAGCACCTGTGGTGTTTGTAAAGAAGAAAGATGGCTCGATGAGACTATGTATGGACTATAGAGAGTTGAATAAGGTGACAATCAAGAACAAGTATCCGTTACCAAGAATAGACGATCTGTTTGACCAACTTAAAGGAGTGAGATGTTTTTCTAAGATTGACTTAAGGACTGGTTATCATCAATTGAAAGTAAGGACGGAGGATGTACCAAAGACAGCATTTAGGACTCGTTACGGTCATTATGAGTTCCTAGTGATGTCGTTTGGACTGACGAACGCACCAGCTACTTTTATGGATTTGATGAATAAAGTATTTAAACCGTACTTGGATAAATTTGTGGTTGTGTTCATTGACGATATTCTGGTATATTCGAAGAATGAGGGGGAACATGCAAAACATTTAAGGATAGTACTGAAGACGTTAAGAAAGGAGAAGCTTTATGCAAAATTTTCAAAATGTGAGTTCTGGTTGAAGAAGGTTCAATTTTTGGGAAATGTCATCGACGACAAGGGAATTTCTGTTGCTCCAGCAAAAGTAAAGCGGTGAGAAATTGGGTACAATCGAAGACACAGACAGAGGTCAGAAGTTTCTTGGGATTGGTAGGATATTATAGGAGATTTATTCAGGATTTCTCGAAGATAGCAACACCATTGACTAATCTGACAAGGAAGACTGTTAAGTATGTGTGGACAGAGAAGTGTGAATAGAGTTTTCAGGAATTAAAGAAAAGATTAAGTGAAGCACCTGTGTTGTCTCTACCAGATAGCACGGGGGGGGGGGGGGGGTTTACAGTGTATAGTGATGCGTCACACAAGGGACTGGGTTGCGTATTAATGCAGAATAGTAAGGTCATTACGTACGCATCACGACAATTAAAGGACTATGAGAAGAGATACCCAACCCATGACCTGGATTTAGCAGCGGTAGTGTTTGCCCTTAAGATTTGGAGATATTATCTCTACGGAGAAAAGTGCGAGATATACACAGACCACAAAAGCCTGAAGTATATCTTCACACGGAAAGAGTTAAACATGAGGCAGAGGAGATGGTTAGAATTGATCAAGGACTATGATTGTGAGATCCTATATCATCCAAGAAAGGCCAATGTGGTGGCAGATGCTTTAAGCAGAAAGAGCCAAGAAAGATTGTTCGTATTGACAGAACAAGAAGAATTAGTCAGAGAAATGGAGAAAATGGAGTTGGAGGTGAAAAATCCGAGGAATTCGGATGAAGTAACAAGAACGGAAGCAAGTCCGACTTTACTCGACAAGGTGAAGGAGGCACAAAAAAATGACGAGGAATGTATTGACCTCGAGAATCGGTTAGCTAAAGGTGAACAGTTAAAGTACAAAATTTACAGCACTGGATTGCTGAGATTTGAAGGGAGGATTTGGGTACCCGCAGTACCCGAGTTAAAGGAAGAGATTTTGAAAGAGGCCCATACTACGAGGTATTCATTACATCCAGAAAGCACCAAGATGTATCAAGATTTGCGCCAACATTATTGGTGGCCTAATATGAAGAGAGAGGTTGCAGAATGCGTCAGCAGATGTTTAACCTGTCAGAGAGTTAAGGCAGAGCATCAACGACCAAGTGGACTGTTACTGCCATTGGAAATTTCGGAATGGAAATGGAAGCATGTCACAATGGATTTTGTGGTGGGACTTCCAGCAACACAAAAAGGTTATGACGCCATATGGGTGATTGTTGATCGTCTCACAAAGTCAGCAAACTTTTTGCCGATCAGGATCAGGTATACTTTGGATCAGTTGGCCAAGTTGTATATCAAGGAAATAATTTCGAGATATGGAGTGCTAGTATCAATTATGTCTGATAGAGATCCGCGCTTCACGTCTAACTTTTGGAGGAGTCTTCAAGAAAGAATGGGGACACAGCTAAGGCTAAGTACCGCATATCATCCATAGACTGACGGGCAAAGCGAGAGAATTATTCAAATGCTAGAAGATATGCTCAGGGCATGTGTGATGGACTTCAGAGGAAGCTGGGAAGATCATCTTCCATTGGTAGAGTTTGCGTATAATAATAGTTATCATGCAAGCATTGGAATGCCGCCATACGAAGCCCTGTATGGAAGAAAGTATAGAACACCCTTGTGTTGGGACGTGGTAGGTGAACAATGACTGTTAGGACCAGAGTTGGTATAGCAGACCGTGGAGATCATCAAAGTGATAAGAGCTCGGTTAGTAGCAGCTCAAGATCGACATAAGAAATACGCAGATATTCATCGTAAGAAAAGAGACTTCAAAGTGGGAAGTTATGCATTCTTGAAAGTATCTCCCTGGAGGGGAAAGATAAGATTTGAAAAGAAAGGGAAATTGAGTCTGAGATTTATTGGACCGTTCGAGATATTGAAGAAGATAGGTGAAGTGACGTACGAGTTAGCTTTACCCCTTGAACTCAAACATATTCATAACGTATTTAATGTGTCAATGTTGCGACCATATAAACCTGATTACAAGCATGTAATATCGTACGAGCCGATTCAAGTCGAGAAGGACTTATCATATGAAGAAATTCCTACTGAAATTTTAGATAGGAAAGAGCAAAGGTTAAGAAATAGGGTTATACATTCAGTCAAAGTTCTGTGGAGGAACCACAACACTGAAGAAGCTACATGGGAACTCGAGAAAAAGATGAGGGAAAGTTATTCGAATCTTTTTGAGTAACCTTAGGTTGAATTCCAGGGACAGAATTCTTATAAGGAGGGGAGAATGTAATAACCAAGAATTTTAAGTCACTTTGTAAATAGATATATAAATTATGAATGATATTGAAAACTTTGTGGCATATGGTGGTTGAGTGATTAAATTTAAATAACAAGTGTGTTATGAGAATTTAATAGGAAGTCCCTCTTATGAAATAATTAAAGTAGTGGACTAGCCTAAGAATGTTAACAATCAAGGAAGTTGATTAAGATGATGAACCCTAATTAAATATTCAATTTACTTATAGGTGGCAAGTCTAATTGGGTTATGAAAGTATAGTGGTATTCTTGATTTATGGGTATGTGCAATAGTCTATATAATATGTGATACTAGTGGGCTAGCGCAATTGAATGATTAATCAAGTCCACTAATTTTATTGGGATATATAATTTAATGGCATTAGTGAAATTAATTAACTTAGCCCAACACGTGGAATTAATAATAGTAGCCCAAGTAATATATAACTAAACTTGACTACTAATAGCCCAAACTAATTAATTGTAAGCCCAAACATTAATTAAAGAGGCCCAACCCTTGGTCCACGAAAGAAAGGACATTTAATCATTATTGTAAGTATATAACACAATAAAAATAAATCTATAATGGGTAAAATGGGGGGTTTGGCCGGCCACTAAGGGGCAAATGGGAAGGATTTTGAAATTTTATTAAGCTTGTACAATATCTTGGATATAATCTTTTGAGCCCAACACCCATGACAAGTGTCACCTTCCTAGCATGTCTAACACTTCTATATAGTGACTAAGCAAGCAAGTAAGGATTAGGGGAGAGATTTAGTGGGAGCATGCTTACAATTTTCAATTATACCCATTTCCACTAACTACAATTCATTTGCATACTTACGCTTCAAAGCTCCTTAGTTAGAGAAAGAAAGAAAATATAGAGAGAAAAGTGGGAGAGAATTTCGGCCAAGGAGGAAGAAGAAGAGAGGTCTTGAGCTTCATGCATGCTAAGTTTGTAAGCTACTTTGGCAAGATAAGGAAGATAGCAAGAAAAATTAGGTATTGATTCTCTTAATTTTTAAAGTTTGATTTCTTATTTGGTGGGTTTTTGATGAAACAAGAGTCTTAAGTTTGATTTTGATAAACTCTTCATCTATTGGTTTATAAATGTTTTATTTGATGATCAATTTTTTTTTGAAGTTGAATGTAAGATCAAAAATGGGAATTTGTACCAAATGAGTAGAGAAAGGCACATGCATGCATGACCTAGGTGATTTTATAATAGATTCTTGTGATGCATGTTGAATATGGGTAATATCATGATTAGAGTGTTAGATCATGGGTTTATCAAAGGAGACTTGTGGATTTTTATGAGTTCATGTGATTGAGATTTGGAAAAAGATGTTAGATGGATTTTTGAAGGAATTTTCGTTTAACTAGTATGCTTTATCATGTGCATGTTGAAATCTACAAGAGTTATTTGAGGTTTTCTTTCTTCTTATATTAGATGCATGAGTTAAGGGCTAAACCCCTTTGGAATCAGTCAAATATGTTTTAAAATGAGCAAGTTCTGAATTAAATTCCAAACTACCCAACTGTTGAGAATATGCTACTGATCAGTCACTTATGGACTATTTACGGTAACCAAAACAAATTCAAATTTGGTATTTGATTAATGGAAAATGTATTTCGGGAAAATACGAATCCAATGATACCAAATGGACCCAAATTTGAGATGTAAATCTTGAGATATGAGTGTTTCCGTAAAGGACCTCAAATCTGGAAAACGACTAAACTATTATGAATGTTCTTGCGAATCAGTCCACTTCGACACTGATTTCAGGGACCTGAACAAAGCAGAAGATGATGTTTGATGAATGAAAATTGGAGTTCGGAAAAATACGAATCCAACGCCACCGACGGAATCAAAATCCGAGTTGTAGACTTCGTTCTACAAGCGTTTCCGTGAAGGACCCCAAATCTGGAAATTCTGGGCGAAAATTTGAGTGTCAATATGAAGTGTAATGAAAATGGGTTATTGTAATAAATAACTTTAAAGCCACTAATGAGCTAGTAAGTTAATTACATATAAAACGATATGTAATTAATTATTTAAATGATGTTAAGTAATAATTAAAATTGGTTAGTGTTAATAAGAAAATTACTTATTATTTAATTAAGATTAAAAAATAAATTGAGTTAAACAATTAATTAATTATTATTTAATTCATATTAAATAATGGTTAAAGTATAATTAAGTAAGATTAAGTAATTACTTACTTACTTTGACATAAAAGTTTATAGAATTAATTATTTATTATTTGAATAATAAATAAAGATAAATGTCAATTAATTATCCTTTAAATAATAATAAGGAATGATTAAAGAAAAATAAAGTGAATAAATCAAATATTATTTATTCAAAGATGAGGGAGTTATTCATTATTATTTAAAGATAAATAATAATTTAATTGTCCATTATTTAATTAACATTAAATAATGAGGAGTTGTAATTGGTTATTAGTAAGTAATAACTAAAGGTAAATAGTTAATTACTATTTAACTAATATTAAATAGTAATCGAAGGAAGAAGGAGTTAACAATTGAGCGAAATTAAATAACTCCTTAATTAAACAATTAAACTAAATTGTTTAAAGATCTAATGAGTGTGTATCACTTAATAGAAGCCTTATTAACTATTAATCCTTAACCTAAGATCAATTAAATATCTTATAGGATTAATGATAGTACATTAGATGCATGTACCTTGTGAATGTATTATTGGTGAGATAATAATACAAGTAAGCGTATTGATGAAATATACGCAGTACTAATTGACAGATCTACCTTATCAATGATAGGTCATTCAAAGATTGTTAATTAAAGCTAAAAAGTTGTAGCTCACTGAACATGTAAGTTTCCTAACTCAAACTCGAGTTATTATTGTTTAAGCATACTGGTGGTTAAATATTATTGATTTTTCCACATCCTGATGAATTATTGTGAATCGCACTTGGTACAAATTTAATTCCTGTTCTACTATATGTTGAACTGTTTATGATATGGATCTATGCTAGTTGTGTCGGCTAGATCAATTATGTTTAACATTGCTTATGAGATGGATCTATGCTAGTTGTGTCAGCTAGGTCAAGCATGTTTAAAAAATGTGTATGAGATGGATCTATGTTAGTTGTGTCAGCTAGATTAAGTATGTTTAACATTGCTTATGAGATGAATCTATGCGAGTTATGTCTGCTAGATCAAGCATGTTTAAAATTTGTTAAATCAAATTCGTTTTAAAGGGCTGTGCCTATTCAATTGATTTGATAAGGACTCTTGACCGAGAAAAGAATGTTATTGAGGCATCATATTGGAAACAAGGAAAAAATTGTTGCTGTCAAGTAAGTGTTTATGCATATTACACTGGGTACGAAAGTCTGATCCCCTTGACTACCAAACCGTAAAGGACCAGTTTGAATACTGACACCCTTTACAGATGTTCATGGTCACGTTGGACCACTCAGTATCTATGGTTCATGGTCATGGTGGACCACTCCGAACCTATTTGTATCTATGGTTCATGGTCATAGTGAACCACTCCGAACCTATTTGTATCTATGGTTCATGGTCATGGTAGACCACTCCGAACCTATTATTCAAATGTTCAAATAATAAGAAAGCAATTCATGTTCTTCTACAATCATATTCTATTGTTGAACTTTGAGCGATAAATTTATTTCTATCATGATATATCTTCTTGTGTTTATACTTGCTAAGACAATTTTGTTGCTTACTCTTGCTATATCATGACATTTATTTCAGCTAAGCTAGGATCGTCTATGAGAGACAAAGGAAAGGGCAAGGCTCAGGAGTAGTTTGATTATGAACTAAGAAAGTATTTAGTTTTAATATTGGATGTAAACCTTTTCTAATATTAAGGGTATGTGTTATGTTAAGGTTGAGACCTTGGGATTTATGTTGAAGACTTTATATTAATGAACAACGTATGTTTATTATTCCGCAATAGTTTTAGAATGTTTATGTTGTTGAGGGATCGTAAGCACCGAATCCGAGGTAAGAGGACCCGGGTTTGGGGGCGTCACAGGTTTTGTAATTCAGCTGTGCATCAGTCAAAGTTTTGCTCGCATAGTAGATGGCATGAAATACTTTCTCTCGGCGTTGTCCCAAAATAGCTCCTACCGCATAGTTACTGGCATCACACATTAACTCAAACGACATTGTCTAGTCCGGTGCTATGATCACAGGTGTTGTGGTTAGTTTATTCTTCAACTGCTCAAACGCCGCTAGACAGTCTTCATCAAATCTGAAGGGTACGTCTTTCTCCAATAGACTGCATAGTGGTTTTGTGATTTTGGAGAAGTCCTTGATGAATCGGCGATAGAATCCGACATGACCGATAAAACTCCGAATACCTTTTACTGAAGTTGGCAGTGGTAAATTCTCTATTGTCTCCAATTTTGTTCGATCCACTTCCAACCCATTTTTCAAAACTTTATGCCCAAATATTATCCCCTCTTGAACCATAAAGTGGCACTTTTCCCAGTTTAGTACCAGATTAGTTTCTACACATCTCTTTAATACCATGACCAGATTTTCGTGGAACCTGCCAAAAGACTCCCCAAATACTGAGAAGTCGTCCATAATAACCTCAACACTTCGCTCCACCATATCTGAGAAAATCTCCATCATGCATCTTTGAAAGGTCGCAAGAGCGTTAGCCCGAATGACATCCTTCTAAAGGCAAAGGTGCCATATGGGCATGTGAACGTCGTCTTTTCTTGGTCCTCCTGTGCGATTACGATCTGGTTGTATCCCGAATACCCGTCTAGCAAGTAGTAATACTCATGTCCAGCTAGTCTATCCAACATCCGATTAATAAACAGCAATAGGAAATGATCCTTTCGGGTTGCCTTATTTAGCTTTCTGTAGTCCATGCAAACCCTCCAGCTGGTCACTGTCCTTGTCAGTATCAATTCGTTGTTTTTGTTTTTCACTACTGTCATACCACCTTTCTTCGGGACACACTGAACTGGGCTCACCCATGCACTATCTGAGATCAGGTAGATAATTCTAGTATCAAGCCATTTCAAGAGTTCCTTCTCCATTACCTCTTTCATAATTAGATTGAGCCTCTGTTGATGTTTCACTGTAGGCTTACCATCCTCCTCCATCAGAATCTTGTGCAGCTAATTCCTTTGATGTCAGCGATAGTCCATCCAATAGTAGACTTGTACTCCCGCATAAGTCTCAACATCTTACTTTCCTACAATTCATTATGCGCAGATGCAATAATAACAGGTAAAGTAGATGAATTACCCAAATAAGCATACCTGAGATAGTTAGGTAAGGATGAGTTCGAGTGTAGGTGGTTCCTCTAGACATGGTTTCATTCGAGTTGATGAAGTTCCGGCCACTTCCAACAGCTCAAATGGTACTTTGAACCTGCTCAACCTAGGTTGTGCATCTAACAATTTTAGATATTCCATCAACTTTGGATCGTCGCCATCACAATCTCACCTCAATGTTAATTCCAAAGGCTCGGTACTCAATATACAATCTTGTTCATCTCCCACCTTTTCCCAATTACATACATACGATAGCACTCCTCATCCTCTTTGGGGAAGTTCATGGCCTTGAAAACGTTGAAGGTTACCTCTTGGTCTTGAACCCTCTTGGTCAACCCTTCTTTCTGAACATCGATGAGAGTCCTACCGGTTTCCAAAAACGGTTGCCTGAGGATTATCGAAATATCCTTATCCTCTTTATAGTCCAAGATGATGAAGTCTGCTGGGAACATGAATTTGTCAACTTTGACCAGAATATCTTCAACAATTCTCCGTGGAGATGTCACAGATCTGTCCGCAAGCTGTAGGGATATATTTGTTAGTCTAGGTGCCGGTAAACCCAACTGAGTGTAAACTGATAGTGGCATGAGGTTTATACTTGCACCTAAGTCACATCGACATTTATTAAAGGACAAACTACCTATTGTGCATGGGATCATGAAACTGCCCGGATATTTCAATTTAGGTGTAAACTTCTTCCGCAATATATCGCTACATTCCTCAATTAATGCCACCGTCTCAAAGTCCTCTAACTTCTTTATCTTCGACAAGATATCGTTCATGAACTTGGCATAACTAGGCATCAGCTCTAATGCTTCCGCGAAATTAATGTTGATATGCAGCTTTTTGAACACCTCTAGAAACTTAGTAAACTGCTTCTCTAGTTTCTATTTTCAGATTCGTTATTGAAAGGGTGGTGGCGGGTAAACTGTCGGTGCAACTACATGTTCCTTTACTGCTAATTTTTCTCCTCATTTATTCCCTTCCACTGTTTCATCCACACTTGTCTCGACCTGCTTTTCTGTCGTCAGCTTTTCTGACTCTTGCTCAGCTAACTATTTTCCACTCCGAAGTGTGACAGTTTGACATTGCTCATGACCCCCCTAGGATTATTTTTAGTATCACTCGACAAGATTCCTTGGGTTTACTATTCAAAGCACTTGCAATCTGTCCCATCTGAGTTTCCAAATTTTTGATCGCAGCCGCCTAAGATTTCATTGTCACCTCATTCCCTGTTATGTACTTTGCAAGTAGCTCCTCTAAATATGTCTTCTTCTCGTGATGCAGAGTTTCCTGTTGGTGTTGATTCTAAAAACTGGGGGGGTATACTGGTCGTGGAGCCTGCTGTTGATTTTGATTATTGCTCCATAAGAAATTTGGATGTTTCCTCGCCCCCTGGTTGTATGTATTCTAATATGTGTTTTGTAGCCTGTTGTAGCTACCCACAAACTGTACTGAAGCTTGATTTATCGCACAATGGTCTGTAGGATGTTCCCCTGCAAAAAGCTCACACACAACTGCTACCTGCTGCAAATTTCCACTAGACATGGCATCCATCTTGTCGACGTTGGAAAATTTAAAAAATACCGCGGGTCGGTTTATAACCCGATTTTCCTCAAATTAATCTTCCTAAGTTATCTCTACCCATATTCTTTTTATTGCAAAAAAGGTTTTGAAGGGTTTTTTAGGAAAGAGGTCAACATGTGTATTTGTTGACGATTTGATTTAAACAGAGTCGCTAGTTGGTAGTTTTGAAAATGGTTGTACCAACTCAACCGAATTTGATTTGAAAAGAGGCCCAATTGCTGGACACTGTCGAAACATGATCTTTGAAATCAGAGTTTTGAGTTTGAGGGCTTGGTTAAGTGTGGGGAAGGTTGTAGGTACCCCACGACTCCTGTGTAAACACGGTACCACAATCTTTTCAATATTTCCCTTAAAAACTAGAATGCATGAGTGAATGCAGTTTGAAAATTGGGCCTTTTGATTGATTGAAAGCTTTGACAGGCTTCGTTGAGCCTATATATGAAGGGTTTGATTTGATTTGAACATCAATCTTTGATTTGATTTGCAAAAAGCATCATTTAATTTGATTTGCAAAAGCTTTTAAGTTGAATTGACAGTGATGTTTTGAAAGCTGGTTTTATCAAACCCTTATGTTGACATACGAATTGAAGCATATCGCTACTCTCAATTTTATCTTTATAGCCTTAAGGCTGCATGTGAATGTTGATTTGCAGGGCGGTGAAGCAACCTCGACCACAAGAATAGACAAGTGTCGGTTTCCTTATGGGTATGGAAACCATCGGAGGGACGCTGACACGACAATTAACATTTTTTCATTATATTGAGACCTTAAATCTGGATAACCATTTTAAGGTCTGTGTATGTACATTTTACAGAAAAATTGGCAGGGTACATCTGTAAATCGGAGTTTGTCCATCGTGGGAATCAGATTTTGATCGTTTTGATCGTGAATCCCGGTCCGCACTGTCGAAGCTTCTCGTGTCCACTAGATAGCAATCTAAGGGACGCGAGGTTGCTTTTTAGACTGAAACTATAAAAATAACTAGGTTTAAAGAAATCTCAGCCATTATAGCTTCTAGGTTCTGTCGGGACCTGTTTAAACCGTTTGAAAGCTAGAAGTGGCGAGATTTGGATAAATCTAGTTCGCACGCAGATATGTCAGTGCAGATTCATATACAAATGAATATTAAATGCAACAGTTGAATAAATTGAGCAAAGCAATATATATAGTTAAATATATATAAAAGCTGTAAAAAGGGCGATAGGTTTTCACTTGCAAGCCCGGACTGTAATTGAAATATATATATTTATAAAATAATTGTAAATAGCCACGAAATAATCCAGGCTATGACAAAAATGAAATATATATAGAAAAAAGTAAAAAGGGCGATGGATTTTCACACCGGTGCCCGTACTGGAATTGAAATTGACATAAAATAGTCACCCAGTGACTGGGGAGAGCACCTAGTATGGGGAAGTGTGCAAAAGCAGTAACATGGCCACGAAGTAATCTAGGCCAGACTAAAAATATATAAATATATATATATATATATATATATATATATATATATATATTGACAGAAATATAGTCAACCAGGACTGATATGAGTACCAGTGATGGTGAAAGTCAATTATATATGCGTAAATATATATAAAAGCGGTAAACTACCACGGATTTGACATTTGGGCTTGACAGAATTGAAATGTTAGTCCATTTGCAGTTAAATATATATAAAAAAGGGCCAAACCCAGATTGGAAAGATAACCCAGTCCGACGAAGTTGCCAAAAAGGTGTGTGCTAGTGCATTGAAGCTACTGGAGTTGACAGATCGTCAATCTGAGTTGTAAAAAACGGAAAACACTACGTTTATGCACAGAAATGTATAAAATTTTGACGAAAATGGCCACGGAACTAAGTTTCGGGCATATTTAGAAGATAAAACTTGATGTGCAGGTGTAAAACAGTGCAAAGTAGTAGTATTGACTTGCTGATCGTAAAAATACTTACAATGGGCTGCACTACGGGCTTTTTACCGAATCGTAGGCTTTAAACGTCTAAATCTACCAGTGGTTTTTTTGATATGTGGTAGTATATGGGTATATATACGTGTTGGAGTGAAAATATTTGGGTTTGAAAGAGGTGTAAAAGTCGGAATATCAAATTAGCAGGGCTTCGCTGCGTTTCTGAATTGTTAAACATGAACGGGGGTGCACCTCTATATATAGGCCAGGGAGCCTCAGCTCTACCTTTTGCTACCGCAGGTAGAGGTGCGGCTCCCTAGGGTGGGGCCCATATGCCCAGTTTGGTCATCTCGAAGTGCGTGCATATCGGGCGACGCGATGTTAGGTTCGAAACTTCATAACTGTTGATCGGAGCGTCCGTTTGGGGTGTGCTATAGCTTTCCAAAAGGCCCTCGCTAAGAGTGTCACAATGACATTAGTTTTAACCCTTTTTAAGTCCCCAAAAGTGGGTTCATGACCGAGTCTTCATTTCCCCACAGTTTGCCCGATGAGCCGTCTGGTGTTGTTTTCACCCGAAATCACCGTTGTGGTTCTTTCTGACTTTTGAGGCATCAATTTGGCTTTATTTTGACTGAATAGGATGAGAGTTGGTAAAATGACCATTTTCCCCTCCCGGGGTTGCCATTGGTGTCGGCATGGCCTCTAGTTGACTTTCAGGAGCTGTTTCCAAGACTTGGATCCCATTTAAGTCCGTTTGTCCCCAGTATTGCTTCTGTGGCTGACGTGGTCGTTCCAGGTTTTCTTATGGAAGTTTTGTGATGCTTTAGGTTTATGTCTGAAGTCGTCCTGACTTCTTGGACTGATGTCGAGGTTGACCTGTACTTTTCGGGTTGCTGCTGGGGCTGATTTGTAACTCTCGGGTTACTACCGGGACTGCGTTGTACCTTCTGAGTTACTGCCGGGGCTGCATTGACATCCCGATATGGTTGATCGGTGCTGTGGTTT
Source organism: Panax stipuleanatus (assembly GCA_020205555.1). Lineage (NCBI taxonomy): Eukaryota > Viridiplantae > Streptophyta > Magnoliopsida > Apiales > Araliaceae > Panax > Panax stipuleanatus. Next base: position 57,628,008 of record CM035123.1, on the reverse strand, counting down.
TCCCAATATCAGTGATTGAGTTTTAGCTGATGTCCTGATATTGACGGTTCGATTGACTATACGAGCTGGATAGACGGTCCTATTGACTATCGGAGCTGGATTGACTATCAAAGCTGGATAGACTGTTCGATTGACTATCAGAGCTGGATTAACAGTCTGATTGACTATCAGAGCTGGATAGACGGTCCGATTGACTATCGGAGCTGGATTGACAATTCGATTGACTATCAGAGCTGGATTGACGGTCTGATTGACTATCAAAGCTGGATTAACTGTCCGATTAACTATCGGAGTTGGCTGAAGTACCGATATTGGTGATCGGTTTTGACTGGAGTTGACCAACATTGGGTATCGGATTTAGGTTTACCAATATTGAGGATCAAATTTAGGCGGAAGGACCGACATTTAGATTAGATGTCTGGTGTCGGGACCGGGGTTGGCTTGATTGATAATTTTTCCCTCCTACAGTGTTAGTATTGGGGCAAGGAAAATTTCGAGTGTCTACAGATGCCCCTCTTTATCTTGTTTATGTAATGTAATGGAATGAACATGATAAAGATTGCTAGGCACTTGAAATATGACAAGATATTAATGATGCAAATCGCAATGAAATGAATGTTAACATATTTTCGTAAATCGCATATCGCATCACAAATCGCATCGCACTGCAAATCGCATCGCATCACAAATTGCATTCATATTGCATCGCATCGCAAATTGCATCGCATCGCATTGCCTTTACCGATGCCTGTGTTGGGGCTGATCTTAACGGTTGACTTTCATTAGTGCTGCTGATGTCTTTACTGGTGTTGACTCCAACGATCTGATTTCCATTGGCATTGTTGATGCTTGTTTGATGAAGATAAACTGAAATGTTTACCAGATTTCTGCTGGGGATGACATTGTCGGTGATGTTCATTGGTGCTACCTTGGTTTAAACCCAATGGTTTCTCACATCTGCTACTACTCTTTGCGGGGTATATTTTCTGATGTCGTTTGTACATTTCTGAAGACTCCCCTGCTAGGGATATAACTTCTTTTGCTGAGTTACCTCAATGGGTGCTCCTCGATGCCTATCATAATGATAACTTACACCGCTAGTTTGCAATAGTGCCTGGTAGGGGCAATGGTTGATCATTGGACTATCTCGATGTGTACTCGAACGGTAGCAGACTTTTTCATCGAGTTTGTATGTTAAATGTGTATGCATTTTTGACTCTATTAGGGATGTATGCCTAATGTTTTGATGGAGATGTGCTCTGATGTAGCGCTTATTGCACATGTGTAGACTAGACATGATATGATGATCTTAATTTGTCCTAGGCTGATGCATATGCTTAATTGAATTGATGTAGAACCATACCTCACCCTTTTTTGAGGTGATTTGGAGTTTCTTTCCAGACATGGATTTTGATAGGCTTAGCAGCTCTAACTCTCGTATGGCTCTTTTTGTCATTTGCAGAGCAGATTTGGATGTTCCTCTTTCATGTGCCATTTTTGGTGAGGATCTCGCAGGGGCTGCTATTTTCTGGATCTTGATTTGGTGCCGGTCCCTTTGGTGGTCCAAACACTGATGGCTTTATTAGGAGATATCCTGATATCTTCACTGAAGTAGCATTCCACGGCCTACATCACTGGATCCTTCCCAATGCCCCTTCTAAAGATTTGTATAACAGATTCCATCATCTGTCCTCTATTGGGATGGATCAGAGTTGGTCTGACGGCCTGATTGGAGATCAGGGTTGATTTGATAGTTTACCGGTATCGGGGACCGGATTTAGGGTAAAGGATCGGCATTGGTGGTCGGATTTGAACTGGAGGACCGGCATTGGTGGCCGAATTTAAATTTGGTGTAGAGGCCTCGACTGATGAGGACTTGGCGCAGGTTGACATGTTTGATGATGCAGATTTCATTTGTTAGGCCATTTGTCATTGAGCATCTGTTCTTCCCAAGTTAAGGACTCTGTTGAGAACTTTTCCATTTTTGTAGAGGGACAACTGATGTTGCCTTAATTTCTTTCAGGAACTCTCCCTCCTCTTTTAATGAGGAACTTGGTCCTGCCGTAGATCCTTTCCATTTCTTGGAATGGAGAAATGCCCTAGTCCTTTTGCATATTATTATTGGGGTTCACAGAAGAAACTCGCTTTGTTGACCATGTCCATGGTGAGCAATATCCTGCACATTCAGACAAATAATAATATGTGCCGAAAGCTTGATGGCTCGGGCTCCCAGGGTTAATATGATCTTGTGGATGAGGCATTTAAAGTTTATGAAATTGAATGCTTGTATTTAATGCGCTCCTATCTTATCTCTAAGGATCTTGAAATTGAGCATGAAAATGAATTTTTCCTAAGGAAATCCAAATTTTTGCTTGACAAGTTATGAAATCGTAAGAAAACTTTTAAGCGTCCATGGTCATTTTTCATTGGTAGGATTAGATTCAAAAGACTTATCTCCCTTCATCAGAGTCACCTCATCTTCGCTCTAGACACTACTCTTCACAAGATTAAGATCATATGACATGTGCACTATGTGTGATGCAACCCTTAGCAGGGGTTTCTCTTCTATAACTTCTAGATGATCTCATTTTTATCTTTGCAATTTTTTTTCATTTTCTTCTTTTTTTTCTCACTTAACTTTGTCTCGTTTTGTTAGGCTATTCAGGGTTACCCATTTAACGAGTTTTGGACCAATGACTCCTAAACCAGACGATTTTAGGGCACTAGGTGTTAAGACACCCCTTTGGGTTTATTGGCTCGAGTAATAAAGGCCACAATTCGAGACAAGTCAGGCGGACTACTCTTTTTGATCCTCGCCTGAGCATGTACAAGATTCGTTTTCTTAGGCTCTAAATTACCCGTGTAGCGAGTGTTGGGCCGATGACTCCTAAACCAGACGACTTTAGGGCACCAGGTGTAGAGACACTCCTCAGGCTTAATTACTCGAGTAACCTAGGCCACGATTCGGATCTACTCAGGTTTTGACTTCTTGTAATGCTCGTTTTCTTAGGTACTGAGTTACCCATGTAACGAGCATTGGGCCGGTGGCTCCCAAACCAGACGGCTTTAGGGCACCGAGTGTAAAGACACCCCTCGGGCTTAATAACTCGAGTAACCCAGACCAAGATTCGAGACATTAGACTGGCTACTAATTATTATCCTTGTCGTCATAGTTTTAAACCCCACAACTAAGAGTCAGGTCAATCGCAAAGTGCAGAGATGCATATGAAGTCAAGTTTACTCTAAAAAGTGCTTTGAACTAGGACATCGTACCTAATAAAAAGGTTGAATAGTCTTAATTCTCTAATCGCTTTCATGATACTTGCTTCACGGACGCTTATAAGAATTAATCCAATTCATAACAAGTTATGCAAAAATCTCTTTTCTTTTTCTTTTTCCAAGATTCTAATGCAAGATTTATCTATACTTAACACGTATACCCCTGGAAGTTGAAAGTAGATAAAGAGATGAAAGAGTTATACCTTATCAGTGGATCGCAGTATTCTAAGAAAATTATGATTGGAAAAGACCAATTGATCATGCCGGATTGCCAATGATGGAAGGTTGGATGATGATGGACCATGCTGATGGTGCCGACTGATGCATTTTCATTGTATGGCTGATAAATGCCCCAGTGTTGAGTCACGCTATTTCCAAAATTCATCCAGTCTTGTTTGTAACGGTCCCGACATTGGGTTGTTGTTGACTTTGAACTTGCCCCAGTCTTGCTTGTCATCTAGGAGGATTGCTTGGTTGTATGTTTGACCGATGGGCTGATAAGATGCCGAGATCGCAAGAGTCTTTAATAGCATAACCCCCATGGTGAACATGTAGTGGATTTTAATGCTTGGATGCCCCAGTCATTATTTTTAATTTGTAGAAGCAATTGACTTTGATAACCTTTCTTCTGGTTTGATGAAGGTTTCAGATTGAGGCTTCAGCTCTTCAAAGGTCCTTGCGGATGTTTATGCTTGATATATTGCTGTGTTGTTGTTCCAACTTTGACGATTGATGTCGAGATGCCTTCGAACTCCAATGAATTGGACTAAAGGGCTTGTGATGGTTGGTGGTGATGGCTTTGATTGCGACTTTGGTTGGTGACCTACCGAGTATCCCTATCGGGACAGATCTGGCTATGGCAGATTCGATGGCTCGGATGACCTTCGAGAGATCTCAGGCCAGGGCGTTGATGGTGATGACCTATTCTAGTAGAGATATGACTTCTATTGATAGAGGAGAGACTCGAGCCACTCGGGAGGCTGCCTTTTCTGAGAGGGATGAGGCCATAGTGTGCAGATGGCAGTGGATATTCTGGCTCATATAGAGACCGAGGGTTAGCAGCTTGCAGCTACTTCTCTATGGCATTATTATCCCGCTTATCAATGGGTTCAGAGACTAGCTTTGATTTTCCTCAGCAAGGCCTGTTGACCAGGTGGTTTGATAGAATTTGGCTTTTATTTGTCTTCGGTGTCTTGGAACTAGTCTTTCCCTTTTTTGTTTTTCTTGAAGGTCAAACCGCGTCGTAGATGGCTGCCTACGTACTCCCAGGTTGAGGGAGATCAGGTCATTCGTAGTTCCTGCTAGTTTGGTTGGAGAGGCTTGAAAGGAGTTTATCTTGGATTTTGAGTCTAGTTTGATATGTTTTTAAAATTTGAATGGTGGGATTTGCAAGTTCTTTGGATTTTTGCTTGGTTTGACCGCACCATAATGGTTACCTACGTACTCTTGAGTTGAGGGAGATCAGGTCATTCGTAGTTCATGTTTTTGGCTTGAAACGTTTGATTTTTGATTTTTTTTCTTTTTGATTTTTTTGATTTTTTTGATTTTTTAATTTTTTTTCTTATTTTTTTCTTTTTGGTCTTTTGATTTTGTATGCATGGAAAATAAAAGGCATAATGCTAGGAAAAGATAACGTTCCATAATCATCTAGAACTCGTAACTTTCCTCGAGATCTACGTCCCCCTGGCTAGCTGAGGCCTGATAGTCCAGTTATCCGTGATTATGTCGCCTTCGAGGCTTATGATAGAGGTTCCCTCTTGGCTCTGAATATCTTCGATCCCTGCTATAAATTGATCGCCTCCTGAATCAGCATATCCCTTAAGGAGGCTTAAACTGGACTCATCGCAGAAAGGTATGAACTCCAGATTCCTCGAGGGGTTGGCTTCTTTGAGAACTTCGCCACCTTTTTCTTCGTCTGCTTCTTCACCTTTCTCATAATCTTGAGAGGATTTGAGTATGAAATCCCCCTCACACTAATGTGGTATCTCTCTCAAGGAACTTTCCTTTTGGGTTTTTTCCATACGGGGAAGGATTAGTATCTTCTCCTCATCTTCCAGAAGGATAAGGTCAGGTATGTAGTTGTTGGCTTTAGTCATCAAGATATTTGATGATGGTGGATGAACTTCATTGGGAGATTCTTTTGTTTCTTCTGTCATTCCCAAGATTAGGGTCGGTCCACCTTGTGTTATGCCAGGATTGATGCTCATAGCCGTCACATCCTTAGAACTGCCCGCTTTTAGTGGACATCTTGAGCTCTTTATCTCCCTCTCGCCTTTTCTGGTCATGGGGAATTCTTTTTTCAGTGCTCCATTTTCAATGAGGTCCTGAATTTTGTGCTTTAGAGACCAGCATTCCTCAGTTGCATATTCGGGTGAGTTAGAATGGTAAGCACACCTCTTGTTGAGATCATATTGCCTTCCTTTGGGATCCATCGGTGGAGCGAGCTTAATGATCTTTTCTTGCGCAATCAACAAGGCTAACATATTTTCCAATGAGTACTCTAAAGGTGTGAATACCCTTCTCCGCGTACTTTCCTGACTCTCGGTGTCGTAGGATTTTGAGGCTTTGCTCGTGTTTGGAATGTCTCTTGATATTTCCTATTTGGGAGTTCGCACTTCTCCGGAGGATTTTTCTTTTGGTGAGAACTTCGAGTAATTTGATCATTCCACCTTTATCGTTCAATTAACATGCTTTGATCCTCTTCATTTAGTCGGCAGATCTTGGAGGGAGATATGCTCTCATTCTGAATAACCTCCTCTTTTTCTTGGCTTTTTGATATTTGAGTGAAATGCTGCCTTGTATCCTGATGTTGGCGCACTACCAGATTAGCCAGCAGAGTCACTTGATGTTGGATTGCATCAAAATTTTGTATTATTATCATACCCTCCTCTGAATTTTCTAACTCTAGGATATTTGTCTTGTTCCTTCAGGGGTAATCCTATATCCTTCGTATATATTTACGATTTGGATACATTTCATTGCTTCCTGACCCGATCATGTTTACTCCCTCTGTATTATGCTGCATCAGAAGGTTGGGGTTGTCATTTGGATGGTCATGTTGTTGGACCACAAGATCGCCGTTTTCGATCAGGTTTTGAATTTTATGCTTTAAGGACCAACAGTTTTCTATATCGTGTCTCAGAGATTCTGAATGGTATGAACATTTCTGGCTAGGATCGTATCTTTTGCTTTTTGGATCCAGAGGTGGAGCCAGCTCGGTAATCTTCTTGTGATCTATTAACATCACCAATATGTTTTCAAGGGAATCGCCTAGTGGAGTGAACACCCGATTTTCAGTTCTTTCGAATTTTCCCTTTCTCTCCTGGTAATTGTTGAATGCAGTATGTTGTGGCGGCAGAGTGCCTTCCCTCTTCCAAATGGGGGGACTATGGTTAGGTCTCCTAGACTGCCCCTGTACAACGAGGGATACGTCTTCCTCGCCTTCCTTGGGTACCCTTATGGGATCACTCGTATAGTTGCCTGACTGTATATGATCGGCGGCTACTTTCAAGGCTGTAAGATCTTTGATCTTGCCTGCTTTCAGGCCCATCTCTACCATTTCGCCATGTTTGATCATCTTTGAGAATGGGTTTCCTTTTTCGGCCAGGATCCTCTCATAGTAAGGTGCCTCTTGGATGTCTATGAAAGTCATCACCATTTCAACTTCGGTCATAGGCGGGCTGACTTGTGCTGCCAGACGTCTCCATCTTTGGGCATACTCACGGAAAAACTAGGTACTCTGCTTTTTGACTTTGGTCAATTGATATCGATCCGGAGCCATCTGAGACTTGAAGCTGTATTGAGTTAGGAAGGCGTGAGCTAGCTCTTCCAAACTGTGAATTTTTGCATTACCAAGTCGGGCATACCAAGTCTTAGCGTCTCCAGTGAGACTCTTTTGGAAAAGCTGCATTATGAGGTTTTCGTCTTCAGCATAAGACCCTAGCTCGCCAATGTATACTTTCAAGTGCGTATAAGGATCACCTGCCCCATTGTTCTTTTCAAACTCTGAGACTTGGAATTTGTCAGGATATCTAACCCCCGGGAATATGCAGAGATCTGAATAGGTAACTGTAATGACCCCAAAATTCATACAATAATATTTCTCATTCTCGATCGTTAACAATACAACTTTAATCTCTCATTACATCATTATTCAATATTAAAATAACTAAAAATGTGAAATAATTAAAACTCTTATAAACATTCTTTCTATATTGCCCTGAATCGCAACCTTTACATTACATCTCTTTGATTCAAATCTATATCATGAATCGTTACAACAAAATGACTATACAAAGTTTTACATCATAAATCAATATCGACATACACCGGATAGCTCAACTTACAATGCAACAACATGTTACATTAAAAATATTAAATACATTTCTCATAAAACATAAGTAATCTTCGTGAATATAGATCTCTATAATTCACTTAGCACATATCCTTACCTTAAAATCTTGACCTGCAAAAATGGTTATTTGCAAGAGTGAGCTCGACAGCTCAACAAGTTCTAACAGTTTTCATGCATCACGTATCACATAATAAACATGCTCAACATAAATCTCATAATAATTAAAGTAACATGGCATACATGCTTTAATTCACATAACAAATATAAAGATTGAGTTCTTTACTCAATCAACATTATTTAACCAAACAGTGTAGTCATAAATTGACTTTGACATTTCATGATTACAACATGTATAACATATCATGCTCGCTTACAACATATATAACATATCATGCAATTTAAAACAGTTCATCAAATTTACGTAGACAAGTAGGAATCTAAAGACTTGCCTGGCTCATGGATTACCAATTACCGAAAGACTGCTTAATATAATCTGCTTCATGATCCTACATAACGTATCACCATACGCATCAATTATTAGTCACTTAGCAACGCTTATCAAACATCTAAGTAAATTCTAATTTACACTTCGTAATTCTCTTCCATTCTCGTTTGACACTCGCTGTCAAACCATTTGTATAATTAACGATATAAGTTAATTATTACATAGCTAATCTTCACCGTTAGTTAACCAATTAAGATTAACTCATTCCTCATTAACTAATAAGTTAATAATTAATCACCACGTAATTTAATCACCTCACATAATCATATTACATTCAGATAGTTAACCAATTATAATTACATCTTATGTCAATCAATTTACATTTCAAGTTAAACATCATTATATTTACTAACATTCATGTTTTATAACTTAGAACAACATCTAATATCGTCGACAGCACTATACTTGCGTATGTGCATGACCGACGCCCTCCGATTGCCTCTGAATACAAATTAGTCACAAAGATGACCATTTTGACCCTTTCTAAAGACCTCAAATAAAAAGCATTAAAAAACAAAAGTTGTAGGTCTACTCGTGCTCGTTCCAAATCATCTTGAATCTCCTCAATCGGAGTTCGTATGAAAACGTTATGGCCGTTTTACTAATAGAGGTCAAAACAGTTTTGCATTACAACAACTAAACCACCCCGGACAGCAAGGGTACCCACTGGGGTGGGTCTCCCAAGGCCTAAACACCCGCTGGGGCGGGTCCAAGGGCTAGTTCGCGAACTGGTGGAGAAATAAGCCAATTTGGCTTATTCCGTCACACCGAATTCGAATTTTCCCAACATGACAAACATGAAACATGTGACAAACAATATTTTAAGCTTATTAACATGCTCATAACATAAAATTTTCATATAAACACATAATCACAACCAAGATTTCATGGAATTCAAAGAAAAATACAATTTTAAGTGTTCTTGACGAAAATTGCTACTTCGAATTCATTTTTTATCCAATTCAAGTGATTCCAATTGTAGTCACTTCTATTCTTAACATACTAACATAAAACTTGATCAATTTTAACAATAACTCATAATCAACATCAATTTTGATAGTTTCAAAAGAAATTCTTCAGAAATTGATTCAAAGAAAACACTATGAACACGATTCCTATTGTTTATCAAAAATCCATGGTTTGAATTGCTAATACAACCATATAATTCATATATAATCATGTTATATCACATATTACACATATCTCATGTTCACATCAAGGATTTAAGAAAAAATTTCAACATAAATTCATAATCTAACACTATGAACATGAATTTCATGGTGTTCATCATATACTTGTGAATTGAAATTCTTAAACAACTATGAAACTCTCATGTAAACATATGTACATGTATAAATATATACATAACCCATTCACATAACAAAATCATGAAGTTTCACACAGAGAGTTTTACATAGAATTCCAAAACTATGAACATATAGAATCACATGCTTGAGAAACTTGTTTTTAAGACGATTGAGTTCTGAAATTCTTTTCATGGCACATAATTATATATATGAAAATATGTGAACATGATATAAACACATAATCTTATACACATGAAAATCTAATTTTATAAAAATCTCAAATAAAACATCTTAATTGAATTTAGGGTTAGAATTATAACCTTGCTAGTCTTTGATTAAGAGAGATATAGAGATGAAGATGATAGTGGGCCTTGTTTTGAGCTCTCCCTTCTTCTTCCTCTTCTTCCTTCTTCTGTGAGAACTCTAACTCTCTTCTTCTTCTCTTAAACTTAGGCTTTTTAGAAAAACTAACGTACTTTGTTTTTTCACTGACATATATAATCATACACATATAGTATATAATATATATGTAATATATATATATATAATAAATATAATACTTATAACAATAATAAGTATTACTAATTACATAAGTTATAGGATTTGAAAAGTCATAAGGCCATGTTTGGCAAAACAAAGCTATTTTAAAAATAACTTTTTAGCTAAGGCCTTGTTTGGAGAAATAGGGTTAATCAAGTACAAGGGCCTTGTTTGGTAAAACCATTTAAAATCCTTTTCGATTATTTTAATAAATCTTTTACTCCATAGTTTAATTACTACACTTATTTAATTAAATTACCATATTCTAATTAAATAAAACTAACACCCATTTAATAATAAAAACACACAATACTAAATTGTTACATAATTATAATTTCTTTATTAAACATAATACATGTAACAAATTATTATTAACACGTAGCGCATAACATTAAATCTAATTCAATTAATCTTAATTAAATTAGAATTATTCTACACCATTGCTAATATATCAATTTAATTAAATATATGGCACTTAATTAAATCAATCCACATCATCACATACTTAATTTATTTAACACAACACATAAATTTAATAAATTATTTATTCACTTTATTTAATTAATATAAATCACTTAATTACATTACTCCATATTAATCACATAATCTCAATAAATAATTCAATTAAAATATTTATTTACTTCAATAAATATTAAATTAACATTTAAATTCTCTTCAAACCAAATCACATATTTCACAATATTTCTCACATATACACATATTCATATTCGAAATATCTAAAAATAAGAATTTTATTTATTAAATTCTCATTTATAAATTTTTAAAAATTCGGGATGTCACATCCTTCCCTCCTTATAAGGATTCCATCATTGGAATCAACAAAACCTCCCTTACTCAGTTTTTGCAAAATCTCTTCATAATTATCATTAAATAACTTCAACACGTTAACTTAGCAAAACGTTTTACACATATATATACTTCATTCATTTCTTCAACAACTATTAGGTTTTATTACATAACCTTCCATTAAACACAATCATATATCGAATATTATATATTCTCTAACTCGTTCATTCATTTCTAAGGATCATTACCGAATGCTATACTCGTTGAATTAATATACTACATAATTCACCATCTATAATTGTTCGGGTTATCACATTCACCCCTTCTTCTAAGAATTTCGTCCTCAAAATTTAAGTCTATCAATCTATATATATCATTCTATCAAAATAGATTTTACGTTAATCTCTATTCACTGGATTAAAGCGTTCTACAACTAACTCTTTCTAAGGAATATCCTTCTTCCCACATCCTCTTTCAGAATAATAAGAATCTTCCACAATTGCTCAATAATTGGGAAGCGATATAAATAACTCAGGAATTTAAAAGATTCCAATAATGCTGAGTGGTCGCAAGACCTTGAACTTCTTTCTAGGTTTAATAGTGCTTCACCCCCGGTACTTCACACTATAAACTGCATCGATACTTTAGGTGGCCAGCCTATCGTACCCATACGTCGGGCCCAAACGTAGTACATCGTAACGACTATATGCGCTACACTCGGAACTATTGTCTCTGATAACATGTCCCCTTTTATAGGGTTGTTCACCTCAGCTTTTTAACATCTGAATCTGCACCAAAATAATTTGGTTTGGCATAGTTTGACCAAGAACGCTCGAATTTCATAAACATCTTTCAATATTTGTCTAGCTGAATCAAGTAGCATAGACTTCTAGCAACAATTCAGACATCAATCGAAATATATATATATATATATATATATATATATATCTTTAACCAACTTAAAAAAATAATTTTTTTTTCGTTTAAGAAAACAAAAAATAAATAACTCAATCTTTTCATAATATTCTGATACCGTACCATAGAAATGATACGTTGAGGATTTCGTCATTACATGACGTCGTCATACTACATCATACCATAGTGGGCTGACGATCATACGATCACATCCAACACTAGGTTTAACTGCATTGATAACTTCCTCGATTATTGTTTCTACATCATATCAAATGATGCATATATAAAATACAATTTGAAAATTTAAAATCATTTTTGTCTAGCTGAAGCAATTAGCATAGACATGTGAATAATAGCACGTATTTTAAAAACTCACTGGTTCTATCGTTCGATCCAATATTTTTTAAGAAAACAGAAGTGCAACATCAGCACGAAGTCAATAAATTTTGAAAATCTAGCAAAGCTAGGAGATTTAGAATATTAAAGTTTTCCCCATCAATATAACTCTTTACTCCACGATTACTTAATCATTCTATCAATCTTAAACAATATCAATGCTTTCTATACCATAACCTTTCTATACTCAGTATAGTTCATCGAACTTACCACACTTTGGAAGTTCAGGAACTTGCCACAATAATATGAGTTTAGGAACTTGTCCTAGCAATACGTAGTCAAAGAACTGATCAGAGATTGTCCATATGCTTAGGGGTTCAAAAACATACATAAGACTATGAGTCATGAACTTACCATAAGTATGAGTTTTAAGAACTCGCCTAACCTTAAGATTATCTAGTGTAATCTTAATATCGTCTAATCTATCCTCTATTGACTCTAACTATCAAATATAATATGTGAAAAGAATCACCTTCTAGTCATATATATGGTGGAGGGGCTGGTTCGCGAACTGGTGGAGAAATAAGCCAATTTGGCTTATTCCGTCACACCGAATTCGAATTTTCCCAACATGACAAACATGAAACGTTTGACAAATAATATTTTAAGCTTATTAACATGCTCATAACATAAAAATTTCATATAAACACATAATCACAACCAATATTTCATGGAATTCAAAGAAAAATATAATTTTAAGCGTTCTTGACGAAAATTGCTACTTCGAATTCATTTTTCATCCAATTCAAGTGATTCCAATTGTAATCACTTCTATTCTTAACATACTAACATAATACTTGATCAATTTTAACAATGACTCATAATCAACATCAATTTTGATAGTTTTCAAAAGCAATTTTTCAAAAATTATTTCAAAGAAAACACTATAAACACGATTCCTATTGTTTATCAAAAATCCATGGTTTGAATTGCTAATACAAGCATATAATTCATATATAATCATGTTATATCACATATTACACATATCTCATGTTCACATCAAGGATTTAAGAAAAACAATTCAACATAAATTCATAATCTAACACTATGAACATGAATTTCATAGTGTTCATCATATACTTGTGAATTGAAATTCTTAAACAACTATGAAACTCTCATGTAAACATATATACATGTATAAATACATACATAACCCATTCACATAACAAAATCATGAAGTTTCACAAAGAGATTTTTACATAAAATTCTAAAACTATGAAAATATAGAATCACATGCTTGAGAAACTTATTTTTAAGACGATTGAGTTCTGAAATTCTTCTCATGGCACATAATTATATATATGAAAATATATGAACATGATATAAACACATAATCTTATACACATGAAAACCTAATTTTACAAAAATTCCAAATAAAACATCTTAATTGAATTTAGGGTTAGAATTATATCCTTGCTAATCTTTGATTAAGAGAGATATAGAGATGATGATAATGGGCCTTACTTTGAGCTCTCCCTTCTTCCTCTTCTTCCTTCTTCTCTGAGAACTCTAACTCTCTTCTTCTTCTCTTAGACTTAGGCTTTTTAGAAAAACTAACGTACTTTGTTTTCTAACTGACATATATAATCATACACATATAGTATATAATATATATGTAACATATATATAATACTTATAACAATAATAAGGATTATTAATTACATAAGTTATAGGATTTGAAAAGTCATAAGGCCATGTTTGGCAAAACAAAGCTATTTTAAAAACAACTTTTTAGCTAAGGCCTTGTTTGGAGAAACAGGGTTAATCAAGTACAAGGGCCTTGTTTGGTAAAACCATTTAAAATCCTTTCTCATTATTTTAATAAATTTTTTACTCCATAGTTTAATTACTACACTTATTTAATTGAATTATCATATTCTAATTAAATAAAACTAACACACATTTAATAATAAAAACACACAATACTAAATTGTTGCACAATTATAATTTCTTTATTAAACATAATACATGTAACAAATTATTATTAACACGTAACACATAACATTAAATCTAATTCAATTATTCTTAATTAAATTAGAATTATTCTACACCATTGCTAATATATCAATTTAATTAAATTTATGGCACTTAATTAAATCAATCCACATCATCACATACTTAATTTGTTTAACTCAACAAATAATTTCAATAAATTATTTATTCACTTTATTTAATTAATATAATACACTTAATTACATTACTCCATATTAATCACATAATCTCAATAAACAATTTAATTAAAATATTTATGTACTTCAATAAATATTAAATTAATATTTAAATTCTCTTCACACCAAATCACATATTTCACAATATTTCTCACATATACACATACTTATACTCGAAACATCTAAAAATAAGAATTTTATTTATTAAATTTTCATTTATAAATTCTTAAAAATTCAGGATGTCACAGTAACATTTCCAAGGTTTCCAGTCCCTTTGATTGAACGGATGGTTTCTTCCATTTGTCAAACTTTCCTTCGGAGATCGCCAGTTTCCTGATCTTCCCTGAGATTTGTGATTTTAGGAGTTTTGTTGGTTCTTTTATCGAATCGAGGTTCAGGGATCTGCATTTCCCCCTTTTTGTTATCGCTTTGATTATCACCCTGTGAGGAGGACTCTGTTTGTTTGAGTATTAACTGGCCTTGAGTGCTTTTACTCTGTTTTTCAGGAGGATAGTCAATTCTGCTATTTGATTCTTAAGTCCCTCAAACTCTATTCGAGATACATAACCTTACTGGCTTTGGCCACTTTCAGCTATGTTGATAGATAGGCTTTGTGCCTTCTCAGATTTAGACCTAGTAACAGGACCAATTTTTCCTTACCTACAACAAAACGTAGGCGTGTCAATTTCCTGATGTATGTAAAGATTGGATGCATGATGTGTCTTTTAAGTTTATCTTGCAAAATCGAGGTTAGTTATTTTGATGGCAGGATGACAGGATATCTGACAGGAAAGTAAATATTTCATTATTGTCATTTACATTGTGCTCCTCAGTAATTGGAGACTTAACATTGAATTGAAAGAGGAAGGCATGAAGAAGCTTCCCTTCGGATTTGTTTAATCAGAGGCTGACCTATCTTAGGGTTCTCTTGCGGCTTTTATTTCGGCATGAAGGTTCCCAGATCATCGCAACTACTAGAAGAGAAGTTAATTCGATCGTTCAACTGGAGCGAATCTAGGTGGTGCATTTTTAGGAGGCAGCCCCAGAGACTTAGTCGTCCCCAGAGTCCTTACTTATCACCTCCTGGGTTAGCCTCCTGGTGGAAGGATACACAACATACATTCACATACATCGGGCCTCACCTGCTTATGCATGCAATAACAGTTCGTGCGAAGCACTAATATGGGTGCGAAGCACTAAAGCATTCATTGTCATTCATTCAATGTAAAGGCATAACATTCATACATTCAATGAAAGACGCAACATTCACTCATCCATTGACTGTGGAGACGTAGGATTTCACGCATTCAATAGTTTTGAAAGGGAAATGTTTGAAAAGATTGAAAGCGGCCTAAGCCCTCTATTGTCCCCAGCAGAGTAGCCACCTGTCGACGTTGGAAAATTTAAGAAATACCGCGGGTCAGTTTATAATCCGGTTTTTCTCAAATCGATCTTCCTAGGTTATCTCTACCCTTATTATTTTTATTACAAAAAAGGTTTTGAAGTGTTTTTTAGGAAAGAGGCCAACATGTGTATATGTCGACGATTTGATTTAAATAGAGTCGCCAGTTGAAAGTTTTGAAAATGGTTGTACCAACTCAACCGAATTTAATTTGAAAAGAGGCCTAATTGCTGGACACTGTTGAAACTTGATCTTTGAAACTGGAGTTTTGAGTTCGGGGGCTTGGTTAATGTGGGGAAGGTGTTAGGCACCCCACGACTCCCGTGTATATACGATACCACAATCTTTTCAATATTTCCCTTAAAAACTGGAATGCGTGAGTGAATGTTGTTTGAAAAGTGGGTCTTTTGATTGATTGAAAGCTTTGACAAGCTTCGTTGAGCCTATATATGAAGGGTTTGATTTGATTTGAAAATCAATCTTTGATTTGATTTGCAAAATGCATCATTTAATTTGATTTGTAAAATTTTTTGAGTTGAAATGACAGTGATGTTTTGAAAGCTAGTTTTATCAAACCCTTATGCTGACATAAGAATTTAAGCATATCACTACTCTCAATTTTATCTTTATAGCCTTAAGGCTGCATGTGAATGGTGATTTATCGGGCTGCGAAGCAACCTCGACCACAGTAATAGACAAGTGTCGGTCTCCTCATGGGTATGAAAACCATCGGAGGGACGCTGACACGATAATTAACATTTTTTTCATTATATTGAGACTTTAAATTCGGATAACCGTTTTAAGGTCTATGTATGTACATTTTACAAAAGAATTGGCAGGGTACATCTGTAAATCGGAGTTTGTCCATCATGGGAATCACATTCTGATCGTTTTGATCGTGAATCCTGGTCTGCACGGCCGAAGCGTCTCGTTCCCACTAGATAGCGATCTAAGGGACGCGAGGTTACTTTTGAAGCTGAAACTATAAAAATAACTAGATTTAAAGAAATCTCAGCCATTATAGCTTCCAAGTTCTGTCGGGACCTGTTTGAACTGTTTGAAAACTAGAAGTGGTGAGATTTGGATAAATCTAGTTCGCCTGCAGATATGTCAGTGCAGATTCATATACAAATGAATATTAAATGCAACAGTTGAATATATTGAGTAAAACAATATATATAGTTAAATATATATAAAAGTTGTAAAAAGGGTGATGGGTTTTCACTCGCAAGCCCGGACTGGAATTGAAATATATATATTTATAAAATAATTGTAAATAGCCATGAAATATTCCAGGTTGTGACAGAAATGAAATATATATATAGAAAACAGTGAAAAGGGAGATGGGTTTTCATGCCGGTGCCCGTACTGGCATTGAAATTGACATAAAATAGTCACCCAGTGACTGGGGAGAGCACCCAGTATGGGAAAGTGTCCAAAAGCAGTAAAATGGCCACGATGTAATCCAGGCTGGACTCAAAATATATAAATATTTATATTAACAGAAATATAGTCAACCAGTCTGATATGAGTACTAGTGATGGTGAAAGTCGCTTATATATGCGTAAACATATATAAAAGCGGTAAACTACCACAGATTTGACATTCGGGCTTTACAGAATTGAAATGTTAGTCCATTTGCAGTTAAATATATACAAAAAAGGGCCAAACTCGGATTTGGAAGATAACCCAGTCCGGCGAAGTTGCCAAAAAGGTGTGTGCTAGTGCATTGAAGCTGCTAGAGCTGACGGATCGTCAATTCAAGTTGTAGAAATGCAAATAACTATGTTTATGTACAGAAATGTACCAAATTTTGATGAAAACGACCACGAAACTAAGTTTCGGGCATATTTAGAAGATAAAACTTGATGTGCAGGTGTAAAATAGTGCAAAGTAGTAGTATTGACTTGCTGATCGTAAAAATACTTACAATGGGCTGCACTACGGGCTTTTTGCCGAATCGTAGGTTTTAAACGTCCAAATCTATCGGTAGTTTTTTGATAAATGGTAGTATATGGGTATATCTACGTGTTGGAGTGAAAATATTTGGGTTTGGAAGAGGTGTAAAGTCAAAAAATCAAACTGGCAGGGCTTCACTGCGTTACCAAATAATTGAAAATGAACGGGGGTGCACCTCTATATATAGGCCAGGGAGCCTCAGCTCTACCTGCTGCTACCATAGGTAGAGGTGCAGCTCCCAAGGGTGGGGCCAACATGCCCAATTTGGTTGTCTCAAAGTGCGTGCATGCCGGGCAACGCGATGTTAGGTTCGAAACTTCATAACTTTTGATCGGAGCGTCCGTTTGGGGCGTGCTATAGCTTTCCAAAAGGCCCTCACTGAGAGTGTCACAATGACATTGGTTTTAACCCTTTTTATGTCCCCAAAAGTGGGCTCATGACCGGGTCTTCATTTCCCCACAGTTTGCCCGATGAGCCTCTGGTGCTGTTTTCACCCGAAATCACCATTGTGGTTCTTTCTGACTTTGGCGGCATCAATTCGGTTTGATTTTGACTGAATCGGATGAGATTTGATAAAATGACCATTTTGCCCCTCCCAGGGTTGCCCTTGGTGTCGACTTGACTTCTAGTTGACTTCCGGGAGTTGTTTCCAAGACTTGGATCCTATTCGAGTCCGTTTGTCTCCAGTGTTGCCTCTGTGGCTGACGTGGTCATTCCAGATTTTCTTCTGGAAGTGTTGTGTTGCTTTAGGTTTATGTCTGAAGTCGTCCTGACTTCTCAGACTGATGTCGGGGATGATCTGTACTTCTCGGGTTGCTGCCGGGGCTGATTTGTACCTCCCGGGTTACTGTCAGGACTACGTTGTACCTTTCGGGTTACTACCGGGGCTGCGTTGACATCCCGATATGGTTGATCGGTGCTGTGGTTGTTCCGATATCAGTGACCGAGGTTTAGCCGATGTCCCGATATTGAAATCGGGGATGATCTGATGGTCCGCTTGACGATCGGAGCTAGATTGACGGTCCGATTGACTATTAGAGCTGTATAGACGGTTCGATTAACTATCAGAGTTGGATTAACGTTTCGATTGACTATTGGAGCTGGATAGACGGTCCAATTGACTATCGGAGCTAGATTGATGGTCCGATTGACTATCAAAACTGGATTGACAGTGTAATATCCGAGAGTATTATGTCTTTTAACAATTATCAATAAACGAATTTATGTGAAATTCTTGTGTGTTTTCTTTTATTAGATGTATCTGTGTTATACATACATGTGTTATTTTATGATATGTGATGAGGAGTATTTAAATGGTTAGTTCAGTTTAATTCAACTATTTAAATTGGTTAAGTATGGAATTAATTCTATTAATTTCGTGGGATGGCTTTAAAGCATGATTTTGAGTTTGGAGCGGAATTTAGAGACGCGGACTGCGTATTTGAGTCCGGAACGTCGAAATTAGTCAGGACAGACTATAACTACGAAAATGTGTCACAGTTGACTTTTTGGTCAAAGTCAACCGGTTGACTTTTCGGGTAAAAAGTCAACCACGAATTTTGGAGATGAATTTGACAAAACGGATAGTCCCATGACGTCCGGGACGTCGATTTTAGTAGGAGTCGATATGAGTATCGAAACGTTTAGCTACGGAGGGCAAAACGGTCAAATGGTTATTTAATTGATTAAAATAATATTTTAATAAGGGAATTGCAGCAGCTGATGGGGCCATGTGTCAGCCAAATTGGGACAAGGAGGGAGAGTATATACGTATATTCTAAATGATTAGGAAGGGAGTTATATTTTCTTCCTTAAAACCAAAGCTCTTTCATTTCTCTAACTCCCACCTTCTTCAATTCGGTTAATGGTGGCATGGGGTGTAACTGATGAATTGTGGAGATGGAAGGGCTGGAGCAAACAATGTATATTATGTGCTATATATATATTCCCAATCCAAGTCTCTTCTCCTTTTCACAAAAAGTTCTAATCGAGAGAGAAAAAAATATTGAGAGTTTGAGAGTGATACTAGGTTGTCTAAGAACTTCTGGAGATTACAGAGGAGTTAGCAAGCAAGGAGTGAGGCTCTATCAGATTAAATCAAGAAGGAATTCGTCCAAGAGGTAAGCCATGAAACCTATTCTATGTTCTTAAGAAAATAGTGAAGAAAATGCATGGATAATTGTGGTAAATAATTTGTTTTGACTGTGTGATGCTATCTTAGTGTTGTTTACTGATATGGGGATATTGAGAATGAAAATTCTGGTCTAATCATGCTTCAAATACGTAGAGAATCAAAGAATTCAAGTTTGCATGCTAAGTGTTCGATAAAATGCCTCATAGATGTCAATTTGTTCAAATCATGGTAACTTAGTGGGTTTGATTATTGTAACATGTGTATATATGTTAGTATATGTGATCTGGACAGTAGGAATCAACCTCATGCATGCTAGAATCAAAATCATGGTTTTTGTCAAAGGTGGGTTAACTTAGAATCTGTGACTTTTTGGGTTTTTCGGAGCCTTGGAATCATAGCTTCTGCGACTCGTTGGTTGTATGTGTTAATATTGTAAAATACTATGTAGTATGATGTCTCACCTGACCAATTTTCAAAAGAAACGGAGTTAAAATGAGCAAGTTATGAATTTCGTAAGCAAGCATGTTGGTATAAAAATCTGCATAATTCTGGGAATTTCCAGAAATTTTCTAAGTCTGGAAGGCAGTCTGGCACGCTTATCTAGGTTGCTGGATCGAGGTCTTAACATGTTAGTCTCATGTATGTTGTATTTTTGTAAAATACTATGATGTATGGAGTGTATGGTGTCCAAATATCATGGTCATACAACCTGTAAACAAGTGGGAATTAAATTGCAAAGTGGGCTGCTCGAAAACAAAAATCAAGATTTTGGCCTGATGAGCAGAGCAGCTGCGCCTTTCATAAGGCTTATACCTGCGCAGCTGCGCCACACAAAGATGGATTCCGGGTTGGCCAGACAGCGCAGCTGCGCCGGTAACACGGCTTGAGGCTGCGCAGCTGCGCCGTACTGGGTCGGGTCAGAAAAATGTCAGAAACTTATTTTGCTCAGAATCTCATACTGTGAACCACTTTACCTATATGACGCAACATGTTATATGATTAAATTAGCTTGATGATAGCATGCATGGTAGTTTAATAATAAAATTAAATAAAAGGAAATCCTTTACTTTCAAACTAGAGTTCGAGGACCTAATTGCTTAACGTGACATATGTGATTAGGTTACGTGAAGGACTAATTGATAGCTTAAACTGTAGAAGACGTATCAGGCAAGTTTCCTAGCCCTAATTTCTATTGGGTATTTATTCAATCCTTACTTATTTTATCTCAGTGAGGGTAAGTATTGGACTTATGCTAGCTATTTATTCGTGCAAGTTCCTTTGTTGTGAAGTTATACAACTTCAATTATCTTGCAAGCTTATCGATGATTACTCAGTTATTATTCTAGCAACTATGCTTATAAGTTTCATGTCATTATCGAACTGTTTCTAAGTATGTTTCCTGGCCTTTGTTTTCGGCTAGTTATTATTGATGAAAAATGATTTAATTCAAATCTTTCGAAGCTATTTAATGTTTACCAATCCAAATTGCTTTGGTGCGGTCTCGCATGAATACTAAGATGAACAACCCGAATAAATGGGCAAACAGATGTCGGGCATATAGTCCCATTTATGCTTATGCAGTTTAAACTTTATACTTGTGCACAATGTAGGGTACGATAGGCTGATCACCTGGAGTACTTGCAGAGACCGTTTACAATCTATTTGATTGTTAAACCGTCTGATGGTTTTCGATGAAACAAAGCAATGTTCAGGGTATTTTACACCACTTAGTATGCTATTGAGAATTCTAAACTCTTATCTTTGATATTCTTGTTTAACACTTGATAATCCCTTTAATTGTTGAGATATTGTCGTACAAATGTTTTTACTCGTGATGTATGTTTCCAAACTTCTTTATATACTTGCTGGGCAATTTGTGCTCATTCTTGCTTAAACCTTTCAGTTAAGGATGAGAAGGCTGAGGGCTCGGGCAAGGACAAGGGGAAGTCTAAGATGAAATGATGCTAGTTACCTTATGAAATAAGTTTATATTTCCGCATATGATGTAATGTAGCGATAAACGCTAAGTTTAAGTTTTGGTTTATTAAAGGTTGTAAAGACTTGGGATTTTATTTTGTACGTAATAGTTATAATATTATTATTATTATTGCTGGAGTTACTTAGATAGATGATGATGTATGTTGTATCGTGAGTACCATGTCCTGTAATCGATGTTACACGGATGTGGGGGCGTCACAGACAGTCCGATTGACTATCAGAGTTGACTGGAGTACCGATATTGGTGATCAATTTTGACTGGAGTTGACCAACATTGGGTATCGGATTTAGGTTTACCAACATTGGGTATCAAATTTAGGCTGAAGGACCGGTATTTAGATTAGATGTTTGGTGTCGGGATCGGGGTTGGCTGAATTGTCGATTTTGCCCTCCTACAGTGATAGTATTGGGGCAAGGAAAATTTCGAGTGTCTACACATCTTTGATTACGCTACTATTTGTGCGGATAGAGCTGTCACAGAGTCCACTTCCAGAATACCTGCTGCCTTGGGTTGAGTCATTCTCTCAGTTGGCCACTGATAGTTGTTTGCCGCCATCGTTTATATCAAGTCCCATGCCTCCTTAAATTTCTTTTCCATAGAAGCTCCACCTGAGGCTGCATCAATGCTAGTCCGTATATGACTTCCTAACCCATTGTAGAAAGTATTCATCTGCATCCACTGCAGTAGTCCATGGTGTGGGCATTTCCTCAACAGCTCTTTATACCTTTCCCATGCTTCATATAGAGGTTCTCCCTGCTGCTGTACAAATGAAGAAATATTCATTCTCAATCTATGTGTTTTTGATGGCGGGAAGAATTTAGCCAGAAATTTCTACGCCAAATCGTTCCATGTGGTGATTGACCCCGGTGGTAGAGAATGGAGCCAACCATTTGCCTTATCTCTGAGCGTGAACGAAAATAGCCTTAATCTGATAGCATCATCTGAAACCCCATTGCATCTGAATGTAGCGCAGATCTCTATAAAACTGACAATGTACTCGTTCGGGTCATCGTTAGAGAGACCCCCAAACTGACAATTGTTCTGCACCATCTATATAGTTCCAGGCTTGATCTCAAAGTTGTTAGCATTAATTGCCGACCTGGTAATACTTGACTGAATTTCTAAAATTCGCGGTGTAGCATAATCCCGCAGAGCTTTTTGTTCCTCTTCAGCCATGTTTTCCGGTGTTTCAAGTTCTTCTCGAGTTTTCTCAATCCACTTACTTAACCTCTGAAACCGTTTGTTGATGTCGTCCTCGAAAGGTAACAAATCTGGCTTCTTTGATCGATTTTGCATGCACTACTCGAGCATACCTAAAATAACAAATAAAATAAAAATAAGAATATATTTATATGTTTAGCTAAAATTGATCTAATTAAACTGATATTAAAAGTGATAAATGCAATTACTGTCCCCGGCAACGACGCCAAAAACTTGTTGGATAAAATCTAATACACGTAACACGCAAGTATACGTGATCAACAAGTAATATAATGATAAGAAAAGTATCGATCCCACAAAGACACTAATTAAAAGTTATCCTAATAATTACCAATTTTATACTATCTCAATTTTATTAAACCAATGATTAAATGGTGATAACTTATGTAAAACTACTACTTAGACTATAACTAACACTATTCAAGAATTTAACAAGTTTTCGGAGAAGCCTACAACTTCACTTATTGTTTCACTTCAAATGACATACTTCCTTTCAACTTAAATCAACTATTGCAGATTATTAACCAAAAACACGAAAGTAGATATAACCATCTCTCAATGCATTACATCCATACTCACTCAAATCCATTATTGATAGAATTAAGCAAGACACCTTAATTAACTAACTCACTATATCTCTTTGTGAATTATAATTGAAAAAGGTTTAATATCAAGTTCTCTGTAGTTTACGCATGATGTATAGATATCTCTATCCTACACATGAATTATGAATTCTAACTAAAAGTAGAAATAATAAACATACGTCACTATGGTTAGTTCTAATTCCATATATCATCTCTCAAGTTCATATGGAATAACAAGTAATTAGTGATCAAGCAATAACATAAATTAAGCACAAACCATAGCAAATAATTTAATAATAATTTCAATAAGCTAAAGTGAAAGTATGTCAATTCTTAGTTACATAATAAGCTCCGTTGTAGACTTAAATAGTAGTTAGTTCATCATAGACAAAGTAAAAACTATCATCCACAAAGTAAATAACATCCTGAATACAAGGTATTGATGAAGAGAGACAATAGAATCTGAGATTGTATAGCTACTCATCTTCACGCTCTCCTTGTGTTCGTCATGCTTCGCTTTGCTTCAATTCGCCTCACATGCCAACTCCTATAGATTAGGGTTTGTTAATGTCCAAGAATATCTCATATCTTCCCCTCCGTTAGCTTTATATATCCTCCTAATCGAGAGCAATCTATCGCAGCTTTGTTCCAGTAGAATCCCAATTAAACAAGGAAACAAAATCTATCCTGCCGCGAACTTTGCCTAGGTGAGTTTTTTCCCCTTCAATAGTGCGCCCCGGCGAACCTGCGCCTAGGCGAGGTTTGCAAGCTATAAAACTGTGCCCCGGCGCACCTTGCAGAACTTATGCAGATTTCTTCCTTGAAGTCCTTATTTCCCTGTGCTTATCTTCCCGGCCATTCCCTGCACACAAACCAATGCAAATGAATGAAATAGAACCTAAAAAGTACTTGAAGTAGCAACATCTTCGGTTTAAAAGATATTAATTCGTAGGTATGAAACCTACTTATCAAGGATCTAAGAGTCGTACTATCAGCAACAGAAACATCTTTGGTAGCCCGGGTCTCATCTCTCTCATTAGCCAAAGCATCCCTGAAAGCCCGAGCCTTATCTCTCTCAGCAAAAGCAGCATCCCGACCGGAAAGGATCGTCAACACTAGGGCTCTAGCCTCATCTCTCTCAAAGGTCAAGAGCTGTATCACCTACTCCAAAGACTCTACAGAAGGTGGGGCAGCAGCAGCTGAAGAACTAGGAACATCACTGATCAAGGCTGCTGTTAAACCAGCAAACAGCTCATCCTCTGTAAGACCCCAACTTTTTATGAATAAAATTGAATTTCCTCTATATATTATTTTGAAATAGTAAGGAGTTGATTTGATAAATGTGGTAAGTTATGGGTAATATGTGCAAAGTTTACAAAATAAGCAAGTGGTTATAAAATATTCATTTTTGTCGGGGAATATTCGTTTGGTCGTGGAATATTCTTGTTGTCAGGGAATATTCGTACGACAACGCAGCCATTTGTGGGCCCCATAAAGGAAATCTGTCGGATGCAAAAAACGACAAGAATAAGTTTTCTAAAAATAACGGCAAAACTATTACTGTTAAACTGTTGAAATACTCGGTGGTTAAAGTAAAGTAATACGCGTTGTTACACAGTAGCACACGGTATTGCACAGTATTTTATATTATTGTTGTTTCAATAATTGTCACTGCACAGTATTTTACATTATCAAATCAATAATTCATATTATTTGAATAATATTATTAGACAACATTATTGGCAATGTCTAGGAAGTTCTGTCTAGGAAAGGGGTTTGGTCACCTAATTGCGCGTCAGTAAGTAAAAATCCTTATCGGAAAGTCCCCTCGTTATTGGAAGCGACCTGGTTGTCATTATTGTGATTCTGTAATATTATTTGTGAATAATAATTAATTATTGATAAAAATGATACGAAAATATTTATTCAATGTGGATATAAATGGAGGAATTTTTTTAGCAAAAGAAACAATTGTTGAAAATTGATATTTTATTTTTTCTGATAAAATAATTCATTCAAATATATTATTATAATATTACATTATAAGTGTATAGTATGATAATATAATAATATAATTTTATAATTTAAATGATAATATTTTTACAATAAATTCACGATATATGAGTAAAATGAGGTGAAAGAGAGCAAATTGGATCTGAATTGATTTTTGTTGCGATAAATGTTTAAAACATTTTGGTTGGGCACCAGTGTCCTTTTGTGTTGTTTTTTTTGCTGGTGGATTTTTTTTCCAACATGATGGTGCTGAAGAAAGGATTGTCAAGGATGAAATGCTGTAAGATTTCATCCGTATATAAATTTGGGTCATTTTTCGTTCAGAATTTGGAAAATCTTTCTTCTACAAAATTGTAGAGAATTAAATTTCATATGGAATGGACATAAGGTTCGTATTTTTCTAATAAATGGGTTATTAATTATGAATTATTGTAGTTTCTGAATATTGTTTAAATTTAAAACATGTGTGGGCCCCACTTGTCCTTGTTTGGTGTGTTTTTGCTGAGATTGATTTTTTCCAAAATGATATGCTGCAAATTCTTCAAAATCATCTGTAGGTAAGTTTTTGTCAACTTTGGTGTGCTAGCATTTTTCTATAAATAGAGTGCTTAGTTAAGAAATAAAAATCACACCAGAATCAGAAAAATTTCTCTCTATTGTATCAAGCATATTTCTTGTGAGTGCTTAGATAATTTGAGTGTTGATAACAGTGCAAGTTTTCGTCAACATAATATCCGATATTGTAGTCAGATTTAGTATCTACTGAGGTAAGGGATGTTATTTTTCTTGTAAATGATGTTATTTCTTTCAATATTATTTCACCGAAATATTGGTATGAATTTTATTATGAAATTTTTACCCTTTTCATGTCGGGATTACTATTCACGTCTACGACACTATTCACGAATACGATACTATTCACAGAAAAATTAAATTTTCTTTTCTTTGTCCAAATTGTCTGTTATGGTTCCTATCTTTGATTGGATCCATGTTTTGAACTTCATTCTTTAATTTTGCTTCACAATTGATTATTATGGACGATTCTTGAACTTGGATAAACTAAATTACGAATCCCTAATCTTTGTCCTGTATCTCACTGGATTCGTTATTTATATTGTTTTTCATCATCCTCAGTCCTAAATGGTGATATAACTGAATATCTTTGGCCTGTAGTGAAAAGATAAATGATTACTTGATGAATATCTTTGGCCTATAGTGCAAAGATGAATGATTACCTGATAAATATCTTTGGCCCGTAGTGCAAAGATGGACAGGTGTTGAGATGAACATGACCACTAGTGATACAAATGAATATCTTTGGCCGTAGTGTAAAGATGAATATTTGATTTGAGATGTATATGATAGTAGTGTGCATACAAGCCAATCATGTATGATGACAAAGCACATACTTTGTAAACAATCTTATTTATTTATTAATAAAATATTCATTTAAGGCATATAATTATCTACATGGTGCTGGTTTTTATAATATGTAAATAACTCATAGTTTTAAGCAATGCTTTTAGAATCATGATGAGATCATGATAATGAGATCTAAATTCCTAGAAAGCTTAAAAACTAAAATAGTTTCCAATTGTGGGATTACTAAAATGGGGATTAGTAAATTCGGATAGATTGGTACATATGTTGCTTGCTCATTGGATGAGGATGACTGATCTCATGGTCATTTGTGTGGAGACACTAAAGCAAGTATGTAGGTGCTTATTGGAGAATAAGTTCACTGAACGTGACTCGCTATTGAATACCTAATGGAGTTTTACTCGCATGTCAATAGGAATTCCTAATGTGATAGTAGTACATGTGATCCTTGGACTTGAGATCATCATAGTATCTTGTATGTAACAAATTATACTTTGACTAATTCCTTAAGGCCTTTTAAGGCATATATAGCGTATGCTTGGGTATAATGAGTTACATATGGAGATAATGAATGATCAATAAAGAATCTACCACCTCTAGTAAAAGAGGAGATATGTCCTATGTGATTCGTTAAATGACAACCCAGGAATCCTTGGCCAAGGTAGAATAAAATTAGAAAGAGGTTTCTAATTTGCATTATTTGGAGTTGTGCATTTTCTAATCGAAATACATATGATTAAATAAATTAAGACTTGACAGTAAATCCATGTCTTATATTTAATTGGGACATTGTATGGTGGAAGGATTGAATTGTACGGTAACTATTAACTCACAGGTTCTTTTATGATTAATGTTGAAATCTATATTATCTGAAAAGTCGTTGATCGCTAGGGAGGCTTATCCCTATTGTAGAATAAATGTTATTTATTTAAATAGATTATTAGTTTAATTTGTTTATTTAAATAAGATTAGAATTGTTCTAATTGATTTATTCACAACCGGTTTAATATGGAGAACCTAAAGGGTCACACCATAAAAGGAAGAAGAATTATTTAAGAAGAAAATGGCATGATAGTAATAATGCATTAAGTATAATTAATTTAATCTATGATGATAGAATAAATTAAATAGCTTAATGTTTATTATTTAATATTTTAGAAATATTAAATATAAATTAATAAGAGGAGTCTTATTAATATTATTATTATTATTATTATTTTAATTCTAAAGGAGTTTAGGAATTAATATAATATTAGTGCTCTCTCTCAATCCTAATAAAGATTAGGATATAAATTAATTAAATAAAACCCTATTCTAATTGGATTAGGAGGGTTAACCTAATATCTATATAAGAGAGTCTTATATCAGAAATAAGGGACGTGAATTTTAAAAGAGTTGGGAGTACACATATTCTATAGAGATAGAAACAAGGGTTAAGCCAATAAACCATCTTACTGAGTTCTTCATCTTCCTTGATGGATCACCGTTAGAGGCCAAACATTTGGGTGGCTGACATTGATCAAGGGAAGGAGCCACTACATAGGAATCAAAGGAATCAAAGGGGTAGAACTTGTACTTGAGGAAGCTTGGATCTTCAAAGGTATAATTCTGTTTTTCTCCTTTTTCATTCACTGATAATTAATGCACAAGAATGATCATGGTAATGGGTTTGTATAAATTTTTGAAAACCTAGTTTTTTACGCTTCCGCCCTATTTATGTGATTTGATTGCATGATTGCGTTTCGTACAAACCCAACAGTGGTATCAGAGCCAATCTTGTGCTAATTATCAGTCTATGTGATTCCATACATGTATGATATGCGATTGGATTGAGTTCTGGGCAACAAAATTTTTTTATATTCTGCGAAGCTGCGCAGCTGCGCCGGTACAAGGCAATATTGCTGCGCAGCTACGCCGGGTGCCGTTCCTGGTTTTCATGCTGCGCAGCTGCGCCGGTTCCCTTTACATTCTTGGCACAGCTGCGCCACTGGACAGGAACTGAATTTTTTTTTATTTAATTAAATGAATGGTTTATTTAATTAATAAAGGTTTAAAATAAAGATGTTTATTTTATATGAAATGAGATTCCAGAATTGCTAAAATTAAAGAGTTTAATTTGGAATTATTTTTGAATGAAATAAAGGAGTTTATTTTTCCAAAAACAAAGTTTAGCAAACTTTTTCCCATTAACTGATATTAATACATATATTGAATGAATTTATTTTCATGAGATGAATAAGTTTTATTGATACGTATGATGATATGTATGGTAATAAAAGGGATTGATTATGGACTATGACCAATGTGATTGGATTTTATTTTGGTTGAATGCTTGAATGAATGGGTTTTATAAATTGGGGTCTGCGTACCTCGTCTTCTCTAGTTTTATTCTCGGTGTAAAATTCTATCTCCCTTCTATGTACTTCCCCTTGACTGCTGATCAAGGTTTCTATTTAAAAATATATTATGTAATAGAGATAGTTAGAATTATCTTGAAGAAACTGGAGACCAAGGAGCAAGGAGCGCGTGAAGACCCGTTTGTATGGAGCCCGGGTTTAAATGTAACAGTTACGTTTAAATTTAAATTCTTGCACTCCTAGGTTTGACCTTTTGGTTCACTTGGTGGCCCTAGTGAACCAAACTAGAATAAAAGTCCATAATCAATCCGGGTAGAATATAGTATTCTATATTGCATGCTAAATATTATATATATTATATTTTATACAAACATGCTTCGCATGTTTAATAAAATGACGCGTATTTTATATATATATGTGCATGCGCGCTTAAAAAGATGAGACAAATAATAACAAATCCCTCAAAGAAATATTATTAAGTCTGAAGCGTTAAAATGATATTTGGAATATTGAACGTCGCCTTCTAGCATGATTAGTTAATAGAGTATTATATATTTAATATGAGTTTGTTGTGCTATCCACAAGGCGAGTATTGAATATTTAAGATGTTAATTAATCACATTTGATGCTTATCAAGAAAATTGAACGATCTAGTCTTGTTGTGCTATCCACAAGGACGAAATTTTTTCTTTTTTGAATTTATGGAAGTGCTAGGCTGGACTTAACTTAAATCATTTTAGTTCGGATGTGCACACACATGACCATTATGATTTAAGAGGCAAAATAAAAGGAGTTACATGGTGATGTAATTGACAAGAGTTGTCTACCTATTTATTTGTATATCGCTTGTTGTGCTATCCACAAGGTTATATACATTTGAAATGGGATCCTTAATCTCACTAGCAAATCTTTAATTAGATGTTGCCGAACTATATGAGTGAGGGTAATATAGTTTGATGAAAATAGTGGGAGATACCAATTTAAAATAAAGACCTAAATTTATTTTGGTATGCAAAGTTAATAAAATGAATGTTTGCTAAAATATTGTCTTTTCACATGCAGAATTTTAAAAATGTCAAAATCACTAATCTCACTACGAAGCATACTTGATGCAAATAAGCTTACCGGCCCGAATTATGAGGACTGGCTAAGAAATCTGAGAAGTGTTCTCACTGCTGAAAAGATTTCTTATGTCCTAAATTCCACTATCCCTGAATCTGTTTCAGAAACAGCCTCTGAGGAAGAGATTGCCACTTTCAATAAGTGGCAAGATGATGCATCTGTGACTCAATGCATCATGCTCGCATCCATGAATAACGAGCTTCAGTGTCAGCACGAAAAAATGGATGCTCCTGCTATGCTGCTTCACCTCAAGGAGTTGTATGGTGAACAGAGTAGGACTGCTAGATATGAGATATCTAAGGAGCTCTTTCGATCTCGGATGATCGAGGGCACTGCCGTCGAGACTCATGTTCTGAAGGTAATCAATTTGATTGAATGCCTTGGACAGCTTGGGTTCGTCATGGATGGGGAGTTGAGTCAAGACTTGGTCTTGCAGTCACTCCCTGAGACCTTCTCGCAGTTTGTGGTTAATTTTCACATGAATAAGCTAGATGTCAGCTTAACTGAGCAGCTTAACATGCTGAAAACTGCAGAAGGTCACTTCTCATCCAAGAAGAACCATGTCTTGATGGTGGATTCTTCCAAAAAAAGGAAGAAGCCCAAGGTGTCTTCTGAAAAGAATAAATCTAAGAAGGCTAAGGGAAAAGGGAAAGAAAAGGAGCAAAAGAAACCTGAACCAGCTAAAGGAATGTTCTTTCATTGCAATGAGCCGGGACATTGGAAGAGGAATTGCAAGAAGTTTCTAGCAGAGAAGAAGCTTGGAGAAGCTTCGACTTTCGATCAAGGTTTGTTTATGATTGAAATTAATTTTTCTGAAAGTCATAATTCTACTTGGGTATTGGATACCGGCTGTGGTTCTCACATATGTAATACTGTGCAGGGACTGGTCAGAAGTAGAAAGCTGACCAAAGATGAGGTGATCCTACGAGTGGGAAATGGAGCAAAAGTTGTTGCATTAGCTGTAGGAACTTATTGTTTAGCAATGCCTTTGGGCAAATCCATTTATCTTAATAATTTTATGTTCCGAATATTATTAAAAACATTATTTCAATTTCTGTATTGGATATGGAAGGTTTTGATGTTATTATAAAGAACAATGGTTGTTCTATTTATAAAGACGATGTTTTATATGGTATTGGAAATTTGCGAAATGGACTTTATACACTTGACTTACAAGAAAATATATTTCAAATTGAACAAATTAAGAAAAGGAAAAGAGATGATATTAATTATACCTATATGTGGCACTGTAGACTCGGTCATATCAATGAAACAAGATTATCCAAGTTGCATAAAGATGGGCTCCTCGAGCTATCTGATTATGAATCATATCCAACTTGTGAATCTTGTCTCATGGGTAAAATGACTAAATCTCCTTTTAGTGGAAAAGGAGAGAGAGTTACAGAGTTGTTGGCATTGATTCACACAGACGTTTGTGGACCTATGACAACAAGTGCACTGGGTGGGTATTCTTATTTTATTACTTTCACTGATGATCACTCAAGATTTGGATATGTGTATTTAATGAAATACAAATCAGAATCATTTGAAAAGTTCAAAGAGTTCAGAAGTGAAGTAGAGAAACAAACGGGCAAGAGTATTAAGATACTTCGATCAGATTGAGGTGGAGAATACTTAAGCAGTGAATTTCTCAATTGTCTCAGAGAAAATGGTATAATCTCACAATAGACTCCTCCAGGTACACCACAGTTAAATGGAGTATCTGAAAGGAGAAATCGAACACTGTTGGACATGGTTCGATCCATGATGAGTTTTACCGACCTTCCAATTTCCTTCTGAGGATATGCCCTAGAAACGGCTGCATACCTACTTAACAAGGTACCTACCAAATCCGCCCCAAAGACTCCATATGAGATGTGGAAAGGGAGGAAACCAAATCTTAAGCATGTTAAGACTTGGGGTTGTCCAGCTTATGTCAAAAAGTTTGAAAATGATAAGCTACAGACTAAATCCGATAAGTGTAGATTTGTGGGATACCCTAAAGAAACCGTAGGGTATTATTTCTATCATCCAACTGATCAAAAGGTGTTTGTTGCGAAACATGCTACCTTCTTGGAGAAAGAGTTTATCCATGAAGGGGTCAGTGGGAGCAAGATATATCTTGAAGAAGTTCAAGAACCACAAGTTACCACGGACCAAAGTTAGGTACCTAACCAAGTAGAAGAACCTACTGTACCACACCCTGTTCGTAAATCTGGAAGAGTACCGAAGATACCTGAGAGGTATGGATTCATTATAGAGGATAACGATGAGGTACACATCATGAATGATGATGATCCATTGAATTACGAACAGGCTATGAGTAATAAAGACTCAGGGAAATGGCTTGAAGTCATGAAATCCGAAATGGACTCCATGTATGAAAACAAAGTATGGTCTTTGGTTTCACCACCTGAAGGTATTAAACCAATTGGGTGTAAATGGGTTTTTAAGAAAAAGACTGGAGCAGACGAAAAGGTAGAGACCTATAAGGCCCGACTGGTTGCAAAAGGTTTCAAACAAAGACAAGGAGTTGACTATGATGAAACCTTCTCACCAGTAGCTACGCTCAAGTCCATTCGGATTTTGCTTGCGATTGCAGCTTACAACGACTATGAGATCTGGTAGATGGACGTGAAAACGGCCTTCCTCAATGGGAAACTTGAGGATGATGTGTATATGACACAGCCAGAGGGATTTATTTCAAAAGTTGGAACAAATCAAGTCTGTAAGCTACAACGATCGATTTATGGGTTGAAGCAAGCTTCTCGTAGATGGAACATTTATTTTGATGAGATAATCAAAGAGTTTGATTTTATCAAAAACGAGGATGAACCATGTGTATACAAGAAGGTTAGTGGGAGCGCAGTATCATTCCTTGTATTATATGTTGATGATATATTATTGATAGGGAATGACATTCCTATGTTACAATCCATTAAAATCTGGTTATCTAAAAACTTCTTCATGAAGGACTTGGGTGAAGCATCCTATATTTTGAGGATAAAGATCTATAGAGATAGATCTAAAAGGATGCTCGGCTTATCCCAAGGAATGTACATTGATACGATGCTAAAGAGGTTTAGCATGGAAGATTCCAAAAGAGGTCTCATGCCGATGAGCCATGGAATAAATCTCTCCAAGAAACAGGCCCCAAAGACACATGAGGAGAGAGACCGTATGAGTAAGATCCCTTATGCTTCTGCAATAGGATCTATCATGTACGGTATGATATGTACTAGACCGGATGTTGCTCACGCACTTAGTGTAACAAGCAGATACCAGTCGAATCCAGGAGAAGAGCACTGGAAGGCAGTGAAAAATATCCTAAATTACTTGAGAAGGACTAAAGATATTTTTCTTGTCTACAGTGGGTCTGAATTAAAACTCGAGGGATTCACGGACTCAAGTTTTCAAACAGACCAAGATGACAGTAAATCTATTTCAGGGTATGTGTTTACCTTGAACGGAGGTGCAGTGAGTTGGAAGAGTTCCAAGCAGCAAACGGTTGCTGATTCAGTGACAGAGGCAGAGTATATAGCTGCAAGTGAAGCTGCAAAGGAAGCTGTTTGGATGAAGAAGTTCATAACTGAACTTGGTGTGGTTCCTAGCATTGGAGAAGCAGTTCCCGTATATTGTGACAACACCGGAGCGGTTGCACAGGCTAAGGAACCCAGGTCTCATCAGAAATCTAAACACGTGTTGCGGCGATTTCACTTGATCAGGGAGATCATTGAAAGAGGAGACGTCACCTTGGAGCGTGTAGACTCTCAAGACAACATTGCAGATCCATTTACTAAAGCTTTAACACAACAGCAGTTTGATCGTCACTTAGAGAAATGGGTATGAGATACCATGGCGATTGGCTTTAGTGCAAGTGGGAGATTGATAGTAGTGTGCATACAAGCCAATCATGTATGATGACAAAGCATATACTTTGTAAACAATCTTATTTATTTATTAATAAAATATTCATTTAAGGCATATAATTATCTACATGGTGCTGGTTTTTATAATATGTAAATAACCCATAGTTTTAAGAAATACTTTTTAGAATCATGATGAGATCATGATAATGAGATCTAAATTCTTAGAAAGCTTAAAAACTAAAATAGTTCCCAATTGTGAGATTACTAAAATGGGGATTAGTAAATCCGGATAGATTGGTACATATGTTGCTTGCTCATTGGATGAGGATGACTGATGTCATGGTCATTTGTGTGGAGACACTAAAGCAAGTATGTAGGTGCTTATTGGAGAATAAATTCACTGAACGTGACTCGCTATGGAATACCTAATGGAGTTTTACTCGCATGTCAATAGGAATTCCTAATGTGATAGTAGTACATGTGATCCTTGGACTTGAGATCATCATAGTATCTTGTATGTAACAAATTATACTTTGACTAATTCCTTAAGGCCTTTTAAGGCATATATAGGGTATGCTTGGATATAATGAGTTACATATGGAGATAATGAATGATCAATAAAGAATCTACCACCTCTAGTAAAAGAGGAGATATGTCCTATGTGATTCGTTAAATGACAACCCAGGAATCCTTGGCCAAGGTAGAATGAAATTAGAAAGAGGTTTCTAATTTGCATTATTGTGCATTTTCTAATCGAAATACATATGATTAAATAAATTAAGACTTGACAGTAAATCCATGTCTTATATTTAATTGGGACATTGTATGGTGGAAGGATTGAATTGTACGGTAACTATTAACTCACAGGTTCTTTTATGATTAATGTTGAAATCTATATTATCTGAAAAGTCGTTGATCGCTAGGGAGGCTTATCCCTATTGTAGAATAAATGTTATTTATTTAAATAGATTATTAGTTTAATTTATTTATTTAAATAAGATTAGAATTGTTCTAATTGATTTATTCACAACCGGTTTAATATGGAGAACCTAAAGGGTCACACCATAAAAGGAAGAAGAATTATTTAAGAAGAAAATAGCATGATAGTAATAATGCATTAAGTATAATTAATTTAATCTATGAAGATAGAATAAATTAAATAGCTTAATGTTTATTATTTAATATTTTAGAAATATTAAATATAAATTAATAAGAGGAGTCTTATTAATATTATTATTATTATTATTATTATTATTTTAATTCTAAAGGAGTTTAGGAATTAATATAATATCAGTACTCTCTCTCAATCCTAATAAAGATTAGGATATAAATTAATTAAATAAAACCCTATTCTAATTGGATTAGGAGGGTTAACCTAATATCTATATAAGAGAGTCTTATATCAGAAATAAGGGACGTGAATTTTTAAAAGAGTTGGGAGTACACATATTCTATAGAGATAGAAACAAGGTTTAAGCCAATAACCCATCTTACTGAGTTCTTCATCTTCCTTGGTGGATCACCGTTAGAGGCCAAACATTTGGGTGGCTGACATTGATCAAGGGAAGGAGCCACTACATAGGAATCAAAGGAATCAAAGGAGTAGAACTTGTACCTGAGGAAGCTTGGATCTTCAAAGGTATAATTCTGTTTTTCTCCTTCTTCATTCATTGATAATTGATGCACAAGAATGATCATGGTAATGGGTTTGTATAAATTTTTGAAAACCTAGTTTTTACGCTTCCGCCCTATTTATGTGATTTGATTGCATGATTGCGTTGCATACAAACCCAACAATATATTGATTGATGTTACAGGGATAAAATATTGATGATGGAATTTTAAATCATAGAAGATAGTAGACATCATTTTCTACTTAACTCTCCTAATGAATTGTTATTTTCTCTGCAGTTGTTGATCTAAAACTTTTTGTCCATAATATTTTATCTGACTTGTTGAAGACTAATGATAAATTATTCTCCATTATCTTAGTCATAATATTCTTTATTGGGCTAGTTGAGATCATCATTTTCTTCTATTGTCCTCTTTAGGAAATGAGAATGTCGCAGGGACTAGTCGGGGAATAGAGTGATGGTCCGAGTTAAGGGCAGTAGTAGTCCTCACTATTTTTATAAAATAGTATGATAATAATTGTAATGAGGACTTAGTTTGAGTGTTTATATTTTTTACATGTTTGTATTGACACTCACAGTTGTGTGGTTGTATTTTGCACGACCGTATAATATAAACGATTGTATTTGGATTCTGTACCATGTATTTGGCGACTCAGAATGGGTTGAGTATTGAACCTATTTTGGGGGTGTCACAGTTGATATCAAAGGTTAAGGATATGATCTCTGGCGGAGATTTGGGAATAGAACTATGAGGGGAGAGACGAGTAAATCGTTCGCTAGTGTGTCCTACCAAAGCTTATTTGGTATTTAATTGGTCGGTCGGATCATAGGTTTTATGGCAGTAGTTGAGAATGGCAGCTGAAAATCTAAACAATGGAGTGAATGAGACCGTTGAGACACCTTTAATCACCAACCAAGAGAATGTGCAACAGGAAGGCAATATTCCTCTTGTAAACAACACCACCGATCAAATGATGAACGATGGGATGTTTAGAAGCTTTTTGCAGTTCATGCAAAACTAGACGAGGGAGACTCGTGTTCATAATACAGGTGGAAATAATAACAACTCGCGGCTTGTCACTGCCAAGCAGTTCAAAGAGTTGGGACCACCAAAGTTTTTGGGAAAGCCAGATCCAATCAAGGCAAAAATGTGGGTTAAGCAAATTACCAAGGTATTCGATGTCTTGGGATGCACGGAGGAGCAAAAGGTTCCATTCGCCACCTTTATGTTTCGAGAAGAGGTAGATTACTGGTGGGAATCTGTGAAGCGTACCCAGCCTGCCGCACTAAAGATGTCTTGGGAAGATTTCCAGAAACTGTTCAATGCCAAGTACTTTCCAGAAAGTATTCGTCATATGAAGGAGGTAGAGTTTATCAAACTGGAACAGAACAACATGATTGTGTCCCAGTACGAGGCTAAGTTCGCGAAGTTATCCCGGTTCGCATTTCATTTGGTTGATAATGAGGAACGTATGACACGGATGTTTCTGAGAGGTTTGAAACCCGAAATTTGTCAATACCTCATTTCTCACAAATTTTCTTTATATTCAAATGTTGTGAACGAGGCTCAATTATTAGAACGAGATAATGAGTCTGTTCAACCAAGGGAGAACAACCAAGGTTGTACCGGTGGCAGCAGTTATCGGAACAATGATAACCAGTGGGAAGGAAAGTATCATGACAGAAGCGGTAACCACTTAGGCGGTAATCGTGGCCATGATAATAGAAGAAGTGAGTTGGGGGGAGATTTTAAGAAGAGAAGGTACAACAATGATAACGTGAAGACGTCGACAGCAGCACCAACATCAACAACTGTATCTAGGGGAGGAGAACAACCATTGGTCGTATGCTATAAATGCGGAGAAGAGGGACACATCAGTCCCAACTGCACACAGCAATCCAAGGTGTGTTATAACTATGGAAAGGAAGGACACATAGCTCGAGTGTGTCCTGTAGCAAAACCAAGTCTAGCAGGGATGGTGACTCCAAAGGTTATCCCGGACAAGTCAAAGTCGGTGGTTCCTGGAAAAGCTTTTGTCATGACTGCCCAACAAGTGAGGAAACCGAACGAGGTTATCACGGGTAAGCTAATCATAAATTGCGAAGTTTATACCTTATTAGATACCGGTAGTACCCATTCTTTTATTTCACCTGCTTGTGCTCAACGTTTGAACTTGACTTTTGAGAAATTAAACTTTGACTTATCTGTTGAAACTCCGTTGGGAGAAACCTTCGTTACGTCCACATTTTACAAATCTTGCTTGATTCAAATTGGTACCCTCACCCTACCTGTTGATTTTATATCTTTGAAAATACTTGCATTTGATGTGATTTTAAGAATTGACTGGTTAACCACTTATCATGCCAAAATTGATTGTTTTCGTAAGGTTATTAGTTTTTATATTCCTAACCAACCTGTTGTGCGAATTCAAACCACCAAACCACTGAAATCAATCATTGTCATTTCAAGTCATAAAGCTATTAGTTTATTGAAAAACAGATGTCAAGCTTTCTTAGTCCATGTCACTGATTTAAATCAGAATACGTCCGATTTAAATGATATTTCTGTTGTCAATAAGTTTTCTGATGTATTTTCCAAAGAACTTCCCGGTCTACCCCCGGAACGTGAAGTTGAATTCTTTATTGACCTTGAACCCGGTACAAAACCCATTTCTAAAACCCCATACGAATGGCTCCTATTAAACTTAAGGAGTTAAAGATCCAACTATAGGAGTTGTTAGACATTGGTTTTATTCGTCCTAGTACATCTCGTTGGGGTGCTCCTGTTTTATTCGTAAGGAAGAGAGACTGGAGTATGCGACTTTGTATTGACTATCGGGAGTTGAACCATGTGACCATCAAGAATAGGTATCTGTTACCTCGCATTGATGACCTGTTCGACCAGTTGCAAGGTGCGCAATTCTTTTCAAAGGTCGATCTTCGTTCTGGATATCATCAGTTAAAGATTAAAATTGAGGATATTCCGAAGACTGCCTTCAAAACTCGATACGGGCATTATGAATTTTTAGTCATGTCTTTTGGATTGACTAATGCTCCTGCTGCTTTCATGGATATGATGAACTGTGTATTCAAGGAATATTTGGATCAATTTGTGGTTGTCTATATTGATGACATCCTCATTTACTCCAAAAGTTGTGAAGATCATGAGCACCACTTGAAGCTGGTACTTCAAAGGCTTCGTGAAAACAAGCTATATGCCAAGTTGAAGAAATACGAGTTCTGTCCTGAGGAAGTAGCATTCCTTGGGCACGTGGTATCGAAACATGGAATATCTGTTGACCCAGCGAAGATTGAAGCAATACAAAGTTGGGAGCAACTGAAGTTGGTGACCGAAGTACGTAGCTTTCTGGGCTTAGCTGGTTATTATCGGAGACTCGTGGAAGGATTTTCTCGAATCGCTACTCCATTAACTCAGCTGACTCGAAAAGATACAAAATTCATATGGAACGAGGAATGCGAGAAGAGCTTCCAAGATCTCAATAGGAGACTCATTTCAGCACCTGTTCTGACAATACCATCTTGTTCGGATGGATTTGTCATCTACAGCGATGCTTCGGGCAAAGGGTTAAGATGTGTTCTCATGTAACATGGAAAAGTCATAGCCTATGCCTCACGACAACTCAAAGAATATAAGGGGAATTATCCTAGTCATGATCTAGAGTTGGCAGCAGTCATTTTCACATTGAAGATCTAGAGACACTACCTGTATGGGGAGAAAGTGGAGATCTATACGGATCGTAAGAGCCTTAAATATTTCTTCACTCAAAAGGAACTCAACATACGGCAACGACGTTGGCTTGAGCTGTTGAAAGATTACAACCATACCATCTAATACCATCCTGGAAAAGCAAATGTGGTAGCTGACGTGTTGAGTAGAAGATCATATGCGGGAACGAGTGTGATGCTGTCAATACAAAGGCCCATTTTGTATAACTTACAAAGGATGGAGATAGAGTTAAAGACTCTAGGGACCCACGTGATGATGTCAATTATATGCGTAGAACCAACTTTGATTGATAAAGTTAAAGCTGCTCAAGCTACAGACCTGGAGTTGATGAAGATGAAGAAGAAAGTGGAAGAAGGTGCTATTCCAGAAGCAAGAATCGATGAAAAAGGAATACTTCGAGTCAACTCCAGGCTTTATGTTCCTAACGATTCTGATTTAAAGTATAGAATCATGATGGAGTCACATAACACACCGTTTGCAATCCATACTGGGAGTACCAAAATGTATCGTGATCTTCAATATACATTTTGGTGGAGCGATATGAAGAGAGAGATCGCAGAGTTTGTGACACCCCCAAATCCGGATTCTTCGTTTCCACATGATTTGGTGTTCACTCTCTAAATATAACATACATCTACCCAAAATAATTTCAAAATAAATTACAACCTTGATTTAAATAATAAAATCTTCCTTATAAAAAGGATTACAACTTTTTAAAATAAATCTCAGGGTTTACTCTAACCTTGACATAACATTAACTGCGAAAAATAAAAACATCACATAAAGTCTGATTACAATTTCCTTCAAAATAAATTAAACAAGCCTTTACTTGTTTAGCTTCCCTTTGCCTCTACTCGTTGACGGGGCATCAACATCTTCAACCTTAGCTGCAATGGTTATTTAATGCAAGAGTGAGCAAACAACAGCTCACTGGAATTCATAATTATAAAGACATGAAAGAATATCTTTAAAAAGATTTGAATAAATTTACTTACTTCAACAATAAAGAATTGAATAATAATTCTTTAATCACAATTATAATTCAAATATAGAATTCATCTGAGGGTCGTAAGACCTTGAACTATGTCCTAGGTTATAAACAATTCTATTTAAAATCTTTAACAGTCATTAAGACTATGGACCTTAACTCATACTTAGGGGGGATCAGCCCTTCGTACCATGTATTGTGTAGAAACATCTTAACGCTTCTGCATAGTAACCTCCCCTAGTAAATAGGGTTGTTCAACTCAGTAATTAAATACAAGTCCGCACCAAAGGAAGTTTGGTTTGGATAAGCTTAAAAGGGTAATTTAGAATTCAACGTTCATCAACTAAGGAATAGTTGAATCGACTTACAACAATCAAGAATAATTCATAAATAAAAGAATTATGAATTAACATATGCTT
This sequence comes from Panax stipuleanatus, assembly GCA_020205555.1. NCBI lineage: Eukaryota > Viridiplantae > Streptophyta > Magnoliopsida > Apiales > Araliaceae > Panax > Panax stipuleanatus. Next base: position 57,586,908 of record CM035123.1, on the reverse strand, counting down.
TAGAATTAAACTTAAATCATTTAAAACATAAGTTGGACCTTGCTTGAACAATAAGTCAACATCACATTAAATCATGAACTTAAATTAAATACTTGTCCATTGCAGAATAAAAAGAACAATCTCAAATAATGAATATATGAACTTAAAGAACTTGTATAAAAGTTAACGAGTTCAGAGATAAAAGACTTGCATAAAAATTAATACAAGATCAGGGTTTAGAAAACTTGCCTCAAGCGCAAGCTACTAATAAAATCACGTTTTAACAATTCTTACACATATATATTTAATCACAATAACCTAAATTAGTTAACATGTAACTAATTCACATAATTAGTTAACTCTTCTCGGTTAACCAATTTTAGTTTAATTAAATAATTTAATAATTAACCATCACATAGTTAATTATACCACATAAGCATGTTCACATAATTAAATCAATTAATAATTATGTATTTTATATTAATTATAATTAAATAAATTATAATTTAAACATTTAATCTAACTATAATTACACAAATTATAATCACATCTTATTTAATTAAGTTATAAACAAATTATAATTTATAATTAATTAACTACATCATGCATTTATTAAATTATAATTACATAAATTATAATTTATAATTAATCATGCAAATATTGAATTATAATACACAAGATTATAATCTATAATTAATCATGCATTTATTATAATTGCATAATTTATAATTTAAAATTATCATTCACTTGATTAAAATTAATCAACTATAATCATTATAATTTAACAAAATTATAATTTAAATTAAACCTTTACTCTAATTATAATTATTCAAAATTATAATAGCAAATTATATTTTATTAATATTCATTTAGCATTTTAATATAGGTTTAATCATGTTATAAAAGTTATGATATAAAATTAGCTTTACAAAATACAAAAGAAAACAAGTTTCCTTTATCCCTGCCACCCCCCCCCCCCGGCCGGGGCGGGCCCCTTCCAGCGAATGCAGACAAGTTTCGCGAACTGTGCTGAGAAAAAGCCAATTTGGCTTATTTCTCCACACCAAATTCTAATTACAGTTCATGCAATTCAAATCAATTCATAGAAAACATAAACTTAAAGCTTCTAACATGATTCTAACAGACATAAACATGCTCCTAGACACAAAATCATCTTAAACAACAAAAATCCATGATTTAAAAAGTCCAATTTTGATATTTTTCAAAAACTCACAGTTTTCACAAAATAATTCACTGGAAATAAAATTCTCTACCAATTCAATTCACAACATATGCAATATTTTTATAATTGAAGATAATATCATAATAAATTCTAATTAGGCATACTAACAACCAATTAAATAATAACTTTTATTCTAAAACTCAACCAATTACATGAACTTCATATGAACACATCTTTTCCATTAAAACATGCTTTATACAACGAATTAAATTCTGAAAATCCTTTATTATGACATACAATTCATATAATAACCATTATAAACACAAGATATATATATATACATCATATTTATATAACTTTCTTGCTAAATTATAAACATAGAGAACTCAAAATCATGAAGATCATAAAACATATAAACAAAATAATAAGGGAATTGAGATTACCCTTTGCTTTGATGATTGAAGAAAATATGAAGATGATTTCTCCTAAGTTTTTCCTTGTTTTCTCTTCTTCTCTAACCTTTCTCTGTTCTCTTTCTTTTTTACTGACTGACTAACTCTAACACTAACCAACGTATATTGCTATATTATAACTGATATATAATATAATATATGTATACTTATAATATATATGTAACTGTTAACCAATTAATATATATCATAATTACATATTCTTACATAGGTTACAATTATTAGAATTTGAAAAGCCATAAGGCTTGTTTGGCAAAAACTCCTTATTTACAAAAATGAACTTTTTGAGCTTAAGGCCTTATTTGGTAAAACCTTTTAAAATCATTTTCTTTATTTTAATAAATCCTTTTAACACATACTTTAAATGTTACACTTTAATTAATTAAATATTACTCATCTAATTTAATCAATTAAAATCCAACATCAATTAATCACATAAAAATTTGCCACATAATTATAATTACTCGCTAATTATAATTCATATAACACTTCATCACACAATTCATCTAATTTAATTATCTCAATTAAATTAGAACTATACTATAAATTAATATACATCAATTAAATAAATTATTAAACATTCATTTAATTAATATATAACACTTAATTAAATCACTCCACAAAATTACATAATTTATTTATTCCACTCAATAAATAATTGACATAAAATATTTATTTAACTCAATAAATATTTAAAATTATTATATAAAATCTCAATCGTTACAGTCTTCCCTCCTTAAAAGGATTCTGTCCCCAGAATCACACATAAAAAATAAATTCTCGTCTATTACATTATTCCCCCTTAAAAGGATTTTGTCCCCAGAATCAGTACATAAGGGTAACACAAAACTAAGTAAATAATTGCGGATAAGATTTCATCATAACATCTTCGAGTTTCCACGTGACTTCTTCAGCACTGTGGTTCCTCCAGATTACTTTAACAGAAGGTATCACTTTATTTCTAAGCACTTGTTCCTTTCTGTCAACTATTTGAACAGGCAGTTCTTCATATGTTAAGTCCTTATCGAATTATAAAGGCTCGTATTCTATTACATGTTTGTAGTGTGCTTGTAAGGTCTTCACACAGAAATGTGGAAGACATTATGTATATTCTCGAGGTAACGCAACTTCATAAGCTACGTCGCCCACCTTTCTGTTGGGTTTTTACGAAATCGTGACGCAATCAAATTGCAAAAATTAGCGGAAGCATGGTATATCAGAGTTTAAAAAAAATTTACAAAACCATTACCCGGATCATCCTTTATGCAAATTATTAATTTAAAACGATAAATAAGAAGTTATGGAATCATACCCTTGTAGAACGAAGCTTCCACAGGTACTAGTTCAACTCCTTGTTCTTCGTGATCTCCTTGAATTTCCGGATTAGATTCCTTCCTTTGATCAATGTTAGCCACCCAAGTGTTTGCCCTCTAGAGGTGATCCACCAAGGAAGATGAATTATCAAGACGGATGGTGGTTGGCTTAGTTTTCTATCCTCTATAGAAAAGGAGTACTCTCCAACAATTGGAATTGCATCAAGTAATATCTATTATAAGAATCCTCTTATATAGATATTGGTCAACCCTTCTAATCCTATTAGATATGGGATTTCTTTTAATTAATTAAACTCCTTTAATTAATTTAGGCTTCCCACCACATGGGAAATAATTAATTAAATTCATTTAATTAATTTGTCTCCTAATCTTATTAGGAATAAATGAGAGTACTAATATTAAATTAATTACTAAACTCCTTTAGAAATTAAAATAATAATAATTATAATAATATTAATAAGACTCCTCTTATTAATTTATATTTAATATTTCCAAAATATTAAATAATAAATATTAAGCTATTTAATTTATTCTATCACCATAGATTAAATTAATTTCACTTAATGCATTATTACGATTATGCCATTACCTTCTTAAATAATTATTCTTCCTTTTATGGTGTGACCCTTTAGGTTCTCCATATTAAACCGGTTGTGAATAAATCAATTAGAACTAATTCTAATCTTATTTAAATAAATAAATTAAACTAATAATCTATTTAAATAAATAATATTTATTCTACAATAGGGATAAGCCTCCCTAGCGATCAACGACTTTCCAGATAATATAGATTTCAACATTAATCATAAAAGAACCTGTGAGTAAATAGTTACCATACAATTCAATCCTTCCACCATACAATGTCCCAATTAAATATAAGACATGAATTTACTGTCAAGTCTTATTTTATTTAATTATATGTATTTCGATTAGAAAATGCACAACTCCAAATAATGTAAATTAGAAACTCCTTTCTAATTTCATTTTACCTTGGCCAAGGATTCCTGGGTTGTCATTTAACGAATCACATAGGACATATCTCCTCCTTTACTAGAGGTGGTAGATTCGTTATTGATCATTCATTGTCTCCATATGTAACTCATTATACCCAAGCATACCCTTTTATATACCCTAAAGGGCTTTAAGGAATAAGTCAAAGTATAATTCATTACATACAAGATACTATGATGATCTCAAGTCCAAGGATCACTTGTACTACTATCACATTAGGAATTTCTATTGACAGGCGAGTAAAACTCCATTAGGTATTCCATAGCGAGTCACGTTCAGTGAACTTATTCTCCAATAAGCACCTACATACTTGCTTTAGTGTCTCCACACAAATGATTATGAGATCAATCATCCTCATCTAATGAGCAAGCAACATATGTACTAATCTATCCGGATTTACTAATCCCCTTTTTAGTAATCCCATGATTAGGAACTATTTTAGTTTTAGAGCTTTCTAAGAATTTAGATCTCATTGGCATGATCATCATCTTGATTCTAAAAGCATTGCTTAAAACTATGGGTTATTTACATATTATAAAAATAGCACCATGTAGATAATTAAATGCCTTTAATAAATGAATATTTTTATTAATAAATAAATAAGATTGCCTCCAAAGTATATGCTTTATCATCATACATGATTGGCTTGTATGCATACTACTTTCAATCTCCCACTTTCACTAAAGCCAATCGCCATGGTATCTCATACCCAACTTCTCTAAGTGACGATCAAACTGCTGTTGTGTTAAAGCTTTAGTTAATGGATCTGCAATGTTGTCTTGAGAGTCTACACTCTCCTCTTTCAATGATTTCTTTAATCAAAGTGCCGCAACACATGTTTAGATTCAAGATGAGACTTAGGACCTAATCCTCGTTCTGTTATGAACTTTTCATCTAAAACATCAACTTGCAGCTTCACTTACAGTTATATACTTTGTCTTTGTCACTAAACCAACAACCTTTTGTTGTTTGGAACCTTTTCAATTCACTGCACCATCTTTCAAGGTAAACACATACCCTGAAAAAGATTTACTGTCATCTTGGTCTGTTTGAAAACTTGAGTCTGTGAATCCCTTGAGTTTTAATTCAGACCCACCGTAGACAAGAAAAATATCTTTAGTCCTTCTCAAGTACTTTAGGATATTCTTCACTGCCTTCCAGTGCTCTTCTCCAGGGTTTGACTGGTATCTGCTCATTACACTAAGTGCATGAGCAACATCCGGTCTAGTACATATCATACCAGTACATGATAGATCCTATTGCAGAAGCATAAGGGATCTTACTCATACGGTCTCTCTCCTCAGGTGTCTTTGGGGCCTGTTTCTTGGAGAGATGTATTCCATGGCTCATCGGTATGAGACCTCTTTTGGAATCTTCCATGCTAAACCTCTTTAGCATTGCATCAATGTACGTTCCTTGGGATAAACCAAGCATCCTTTTAGATCTATCTCTATAGATCTTTATCCCCAAAATATAGGATGCTTCTCCCAAGTCCTTCATGGAGAAGTGTTTAGATAACCAGATTTTAATCGATTGTAGCATAGGAATGTCATTCCCTATCAGTAATATATCATCAACATATAATACAAGGAATGAAACTGCGCTCCCACTAACCTTCTTGTTCACACATGGTTCATCGTCATTTTTGACAAAATCAAACTCTTTGATTGTCTCATCAAAACGAATGTTCCATCTACGAGAAGTTTGCTTCAATCCATAAATGGATCGTTGCAGCTTACAGACTTGATTTGTTCCAACCTTTGAAACAAATCCCTCTGGCTGTGTCATATACACATCCTCCTCAAGTTTCCCATTGAGGAAGGCCGTTTTCACGTCCATCTGCCAGATCTCATAGTCGTTATAAGCTGCAATCGCAAGCAAAATCCGAATGGACTTGAGCATAGCTACTGGTGAGAAGGTTTCATCATAGTCAACTCCTTGTCTTTGTTTGAAACCTTTTGCAACCAGTCGGGCCTTATAGGTCTCTACTTTGCCGTCCGCTCCAGTCTTTCTTTTAAAGACCCATTTACACCCAATAGGCTTAATGCCTTCAGGTGGTGAAATCAAAGTCCATACTTTGTTTTCATACATGGAGTCCATTTCGAATTTCATAGCTTCAAGCCATTTTCCTGAGTCTTTATTACTCATAGCCTGTTCGTAATTCAATGGATCATCATCATTCATGATGTGTACCTCATCGTCATCCTCTATAACGAATCTATATCTCTCAAGTATCTTCGGTACTCTTCCAGATTTACGAACAGGGTGTGGTATAGTAGGTTCTTCTACTTTGTCAGGTACCTGACTTTGATCCGTGGTAATTTGTGGGTCTTGAACTTCTTCAAGATATATCTTACTCCCACTGACCCCTTCATGGATAAAATCATTTTCCAAAAAGGCAGTATGTTTCGCAACAAACACCTTTTGATCAGTTGGATGATAGAAATAATACCCTAAAGTTTCTTTAGGGTTTCCCACAAATCTACACTTATCGGATTTAGTCTGTAGCTTATCGTTTTCAAACTTTTTTGACATAAGCTGGACAACCCCAAGTCTTAACATGCTTAAGATTTGGTTTCCTCCCCTTCCATATCTCATATGGAGTCTTTGGGGCGGATTTGGTAGGTACCTTGTTAAGTAGGTATGCAGCCGTTTCTAGGGCATATCCCCATAAGGAAATTGGAAAGGTCGGTAAAACTCATCATAGATCGAACCATGTCCAACAGTGTTCGATTTCTCCTTTCAGATACTCCATTTAACTGTGGTGTACCTAGAGGAGTCCATTGTGAGATTATACCATTTTCTTTGAGATAATTGAGAAACTCACCGCTTAAGTATTCTCCACCTCAATCTGATCGAAGTATCTTTATACTCTTGTCCGTTTGTTTCTCTACTTCACTTCTGAACTCTTTGAACTTTTTAAATGATTCTGACTTGTATTTCATTAAATACACATATCCAAATCTTGAGTGATCATCAGTGAAAGTAATAAAATAAGAATACCCACCCCGTGCACTTGTTGTATAGGTCCACAAACGTCTGTGTGAATCAATGCCAACAACTCTGTAACTCTTTCTCCTTTTCCACTAAAAGGAGATTTAGTCATTTAACCCATGAGACAAGATTCACAAGTTGGATATGATTCATAATCAGATAACTCAAAGAGCCCATCTTTATGCAACTTGGATAATCTTGTTTCATTGATATGACCGAGTCTACAGTGCCACATGTAGGTATAATTAATATCATCTCTTTTCCTTTTCTTAGTTTGTTCAATTTGAAAAATATTTTCTTGTAAGTCAAGGTGTATAAAGTCCATTTCGCAAATTTCCAACATCATATAAAATATCGTCTTTATAAATAGAACAACTATTGTTCTTTATAACAACGTTAAATCCTTCCATATCCAATACAGAAATTGAAATAATATTTTTAATAATATTCGGAACATAATAACAATTATTAAGATAAATGGACTTGCCCGAAGGCATTGCTAAATACTAAGTTCCTACAGCTAATGCAGCAACCTTTGCTCCATTCCCCTACTCGTAGGATCACCTCATCATTGTTCAGCTTTCTACTTCTGACCAGTCCCTTCACATTATTACATATGTGAGAACCACAGCCGGTATCCAATACCCAAGTAGAATTTTGACTTTCTGAAAAATTAATTTCAATCATGAACAAACCTTGATTGGAAGTCGAAGCTTCTCCAAGCTTCTTCTTTGCCAGAAACTTCTTGCAGTTCCTCTTCCAATGACCCGGCTCGTTGCAATGGAAGCACATTCCTTTGCTAGCTGGATCAGATTTCTTTTGTTTCTTTATGTTCACTTTGCCCTTGGTCATCCGAGATCGGAAGAGCTCCTTAGATATCTCATATCTAGCAGTCCTACTTTGTTCACCATACAACTCCTTGAGGTGAATCAACATAGTAAGAGCATCCATGTTTTCGTGCTGACGCTGAAGCTCGTTATTCATGGATGCGAGCATGATGCATTGAGCCACAGATGCATCATCTTGCCACTTTACAATGGTGGCAATCTCTTCCTCAGAGGCTGTTTCTGGAACAGTTCCAGGGACAGGTGAGTTTAGGACATAAGAAATCTTTTCAGCAGTGAGAACTATTCTCAGATTTCTTAGCCAATCCGTATAATTCGGCCCGGTAAGCTTATTAGCATCAAGTATGCTTCACAGTGAAATTAGTGATTTTGACATTTTTAAAATTTTGCATGTGAAAAACAACATTTTAGCAAACATTCATTTTATTAATTTTGCATACCAAAATAAATTTAGGTCTTTATTTTAAATTGGTATCTCCCATTATTTTTATCAAACTATATTACCCTCACTTATATAGTTCGGCAACATCTAATTAAAGATTTGCTAGTGAGAATAAGGATCCCATTTCAAATGTATATAACCTTGTGGATAGCACAACAAGCGATATACAAATAAATAGGTAGACAACTCTTGTCAATTACATCACTATATAACTCCTTTTATTTTGCCTCTTAAATCATAATGGTCAAGTGTGTGCACATCCGAACTAAAACGATTTAAGTTAAGTCCAGCCTAGCACTTCTATAAATTCAAAAAAGAAAAATGTTCGTCCTTGTGGATAGCACAACAAGACTAGATCGTTCAATTTTCTTGATAAGCATCAAATGTGATTAATTAACATCTTAAATATGCAATACTCGCCTTGTGGATAGCACAACAAGCTCATATTAAATATTTAATACTCTATTAATTTATCATGCTAGAAGGCGACGTTCGATATTCCAAATATCATTTGAACGCTTCGGACTTAATATTATTTCTTTGAGGGATTTGTTATTATTTGTCTCAACTTGTTTAGCGTGCATGCACATATATATATAAAATACGCGTTATTTTATTAAACATGCGAAGCATGTTTGCATAAAATATAATATATATAATATTTAGCAAGCAATATAGAATACTATATTCTACCCAGATTGATTATGGACTTTTATTCTAGTTTGGTTCACTAGAGCCACCAAGTGAACCAAAAGATCAAACCTAGGAGTGTAAGAATTTAAATTTAAATATAACTATTACAGTTAAACCCGGGCTCCATACAAACAGGTCTTCACGCGCTCCTTGCTCCTTGGTCTCCAATTTTTTCAAGATAATTCTAACTATTTCTATTACATTAAACTATTTAATTTAAATAGAAACCTTGATCAGCAGTCAAGGGGAAGTACATAGGAGGGAGATAGAATTTTACATCACGAAAAAAAAAATTTAGAGAAGACGAGGTACACATACCCCATTTAATAAAACTCATTCATTCAAGCATTCAACTAAAATAAAATCCAATCACATTGGTCAAATAGTCCATAATCAATCCCCATTTATTATCATACATATCACCATATATATCAATAAATAAATATTCATCTCATGAATTAAAACATTCCATATATATATGAGTATCATTTAATGAGCAATTTTAAATTGCATGAAATCCAATTTCAAGATTAAAATAAACTCTTTATTTTAATTATAAAATTATTTAGAATATAATATATAAATATATCATATTTATTTTTTTTAAAAAGAAGTCACCTTCTTTTATTAAAAGAGTCCTGCAGGTTTATTAAAAGAGTCCTTTCCTGATGGGTCACATTCTTTTTGGAGTAAGAAAGAGACAACACATTTTCTTTGCAGAATTCAAGATTAGCACCCAAAAAAAAAAATTTGTGATTCGTCCCAAAAAAAAAAAAATACGACATTTTTTTTTCTTAAAAAAAAATAATTTTATACAATAAAATTATGCCCAATAAATTATTTTAAATATATACCCATATGTATATGAAATCAAAAATAAATTAATAATTGCATAAAAGTTTGGCTCTGATGCCACTGTTGGGTTTGTACGAAATCGTGACGCAATCAAATTGCAAAAATTAGCGGAAGCATGGTATATCAGAGTTTAAAAAAATTTCTACAAAACCATTACCCGGATCATCCTTTATGCAAATTATTAATTTAAAACGATAAATAAGAAGTTATGGAATCATACCCTTGTAGAACGAAGCTTCCACATGTACTAGTTTAACTCCTTGTTCTTCGTGATCTCCTTGAATTTCTAGATTAGATTCCTTCCTTTGATCAACGTTAGCTACCCAAGTGTTTGGCCTCTAAAGGTGATCCACCAAGGAAGATGAATTATCAAGAAGGAGGATGGTTGGCTTAGTTTTCTATCCTCTATAGAAAAGGAGTACTCTCCAACAATTGGAATTGCATCAAGTAATATCTATTATAAGAATCCTCTTATATAGATATTGGTCAACCCTTCTAATCCTATTAGACATGGGATTTCTTTTAATTAATTAAACTCCTTTAATTAATTTAGGCTTCCCACCACATGGGAAATAATTAATTAAATTCATTTAATTAATTTGTCTCCTAATCTTATTAGGAATAAATGAGAGTACTAATATTAAATTAATTACTAAACTCCTTTAGAAATTAAAATAATAATAATTATAATAATATTAATAAGACTCCTCTTATTAATTTATATTTAATATTTCCAAAATATTAAATAATAAATATTAAGCTATTTAATTTATTCTATCACCATAGATTAAATTAATTTCACTTAATGCATTATTACGATTATGCCATTACCTTCTTAAATAATTATTCTTCCTTTTATGGTGTGACCCTTTAGGTTCTCCATATTAAACCGGTTGTGAATAAATCAATTAGAACAATTCTAATCTTATTTAAATAAATAAATTAAACTAATAATCTATTTAAATAAATAATATTTATTCTACAATAGGGATAAGCCTCCCTAGCGATCAACGACTTTCCAGATAATATAGATTTCAACATTAATCATAAAAGAACCTGTGAGTAAATAGTTACCATACAATTCAATCCTTCCACCATACAATGTCCCAATTAAATATAAGACATGAATTTACTGTCAAGTCTTATTTTATTTAATTATATGTATTTCGATTAGAAAATGCACAACTCCAAATAATGTAAATTAGAAACTCCTTTCTAATTTCATTTTACCTTGGCCAAGGATTCCTGGGTTGTCATTTAACGAATCACATAGGACATATCTCCTCCTTTACTAGAGGTGGTAGATTCTTTATTGATCATTCATTGTCTCCATATGTAACTCATTATACCCAAGCATACCCTTTTATATACCCTAAAGGGCTTTAAGGAATAAGTCAAAGTATAATTCATTACATACAAGATACTATGATGATCTCAAGTCTAAGGATCACTTGTACTACTATCACATTAGGAATTTCTATTGACAGGCGAGTAAAACTCCGTTAGGTATTCCATAGCGAGTCACGTTCAGTGAACTTATTCTCCAATAAGCACCTACATACTTGTTTTAGTGTCTCCACACAAATGATTATGAGATCAATCATCCTCATCTAATGAGAAAGCAACATATGTACTAATCTATCCGGATTTACTAATCCCCTTTTTAGTAATCCCATGATTAGGAACTATTTTAGTTTTAGAGCTTTCTAAGAATTTAGATCTCATTGGCATGATCATCATCATGATTCTAAAAGCATTGCTTAAAACTATGGGTTATTTATATATTATAAAAATAGCACCATGTAGATAATTAAATGCCTTTAATAAATGAATATTTTTATTAATAAATAAATAAGATTGCCTCCAAAGTATATGCTTTATCATCATACATGATTGGCTTGTATGCATACTACTTTCACTTTCGTAGTACCTCAAAAGGTCCAATAAATCGGGGACTCAGCTTTCCCTTCTTACCAAATTGAATCTTTCCTTTCTAGGGAGATACCTTCAAGAAAACGAAACTCCCTGGTAAGAATTCTAGGTTTTGACGATGTAGATCGGCATATTTCTTCTGTCTGTTTTGAGCAATAATTAATCTTGTTCTGATCAGCTTCACAATTTTGACGGTTTGTTGTACCAGTTCCGGTCCCAATAGTTGACGTTCACCGACTTCATCCCAGCACAAGGGAGTTCTGCATTTTCTGTCGTATAACGCTTCGTAAGGCGGCATGCCGATACTCGCGTGATAACTATTGTTGTAGACGAACTCAACCAATGGTAGATTATCCTCCCAACTTCCCTTGAAGTCCATTACGCAAGCTCTTAGCATATGCTCCAGCGTCTGAATAGATCTTTCGCTCTGGCCATCAGTTTGAGGATGGTATGCCGTACTCATTCGCAATTGCGTTCCCAGACACTCTTGCAAACGCTTCCAGAAATTAGACGTGAACCGCGGATCTCTGTCCGACACAATCGACACCGGAACACCGTGTCGAGAAATAATTTCCTTCACATACAGCTTCGCTAGCTGATCCAAGTTGTACTCAACCCTAATCGGCAGAAAGTGGGCTGACTTCGTCAGTCGATCCACTATAACCCATATCGCATCAAATCCCTTTTGAGTCAATGGAAGACCTACCACAAAATCCATCGTGATGTGCTCCCACTTCCACTCTGAAATTTCTAACGGTTGTAGCAAACCACTTGGTCTCTGGTGTTCTGCCTTAACTTTCTGGCACGTAAGCACTTTGCAACGCATTCAGCAATGTCCCTCTTCAAATTTGGCAACCACAAATGCTGCCTGAGATCCTGGTACATCTTCGTACTCCCAGGGTGAATAGAATATCTAGAACTATGAGCTTCGCTCAGAATCTCCTCTTTGACCTCTAGTACTGGCAGTACCCAGATTCTCCCTTCAAATCATAAAAGTCCCTCATTATCGATCTTGAACTTGAACTCTTCGCCATCCGCTATTCTCTTCCGAATCTTCTCGCATTCTTCATCGTGAAGTTGTGCTTCTTTCACTTTGTCTACCAGAGTAGAACCAGTAGTTACTTGAAACAACATCTCATTCGATTCCTTCGAACACTTCACTTCCAGCTCTAATCTAGCCATCTATTTTATCAACCGATCCTGATCAGTTAACACGTTCAGCTTCTCTCAACCTTTTCTGCTCAAAGCGTCGGCGACGACGTTAGCTTTACCCGGATGGTATAGTATCTCGCAGTCGTAGTCTTTGATCAGTTACAACCATCTTCTTTGGCTTATGTTCAAATCCTTCTAGGTGAATATATACTTCAGACTCTTGTGATCTGTGTATATCTCACACTTTTCTTCATATAAGTAGTGTCTCCATATCTTTAGAGCAAACACTACTACCGCCAACTCTAAATCATGGGTCGAATACCCCTTCTCATAATCCTTCAGCTGACGTGATGTATAGGCAATGACTTTGTCGCTCTTCATCAGCACACAGCCTAATCCTTTATGTGAGGCATCGCTATATACTACAAAATTTCCCGTACTATCCGGCAAAGACAATACAGGCGCAGTACTCAACCTCTTCCTCAGTTCCTGAAAACATTCCTCACACTTTTCTGTCCAAACAAATTTAACTGTTTTACGAGTCAAATTCGTCAATGGAGTTGCGATCTTAGAAAAATCTTGGATAAATATCGTGTAATAACCTGCCAATCCCAATAAACTCCTCACTTCAGATGGCATCTTCGGCTGATCCCAATTCATTACAGCTTCAACCTTCGACGGATCTACTGAAATACCATCCTTGTCAATTACGTGGCCAAGAAATTGCACACGTTCTAACCAAAATTCGCATTTCAAGAATTTTGCATAAAGTTTATCTTATCTCAGCGATTCTAAGGTCGGCCTTAGGTGTTCTATGTGTTCCTCCTTGTTCTTGGAATATACCAGGATGTCATCTATGAACACCACTATGAACTTATCTAAAAATGGCTTAAACACCCTGTTCATTAAGTCCATAAATGTAGCTGGGGCATTCGTGAGACCAAATGACATCACCAAGAACTCGTAATGACCATATCGAGTCCTAAAAGCCATTTTCGGTATATCTTTCCTTCTCACCTTCAACTGATGATATCCGCTTCTCAAATCGATTTTCGAGAAATACTTCGCACCCTTAAGTTGATCGAACAAGTCATCGATCCTAGGTAAAGGATACCTATTTTTGATCGTAACTTTGTTCAATTCCCTATAATCAATGCAAAGACGCATCGATCCATCCTTCTTCTTCACGAATAAGACTGGCGCTCCCCATGGTGAAAAGCACGATTAAATATACTTCTTGTCTAGAAATTCTTGTAATTGAACCATCAGTTCCTTCATCTCGACTGGAGCCATTCTTTACGGAGCCTTCAAAATCGGAGCAGTTCCCGGCACTAAGTCGATCATAAACTCTATCTCCCTATCTGGCGGAAGTCCTGGCAAATCACTCGAAAACATGTCCACAAACTCCCTAACCACAGATATATCTTCTATCTTCAGGCCCTCCTTACGCGTATCTACTATGTAGGCTAGATATCCTACACAATCTTGCGTCAAAAGTTTCTTGGCTTACATGGTCGTCAGACAACTCGCTTATCTAGGCGATTTGTTACCATTGAACACTAATTTTGACGGAGTCGTAAGGTTTACCCCTTCTCATAATCCTTCAGCTGACGTGATGTATAGGCAATGACTTTGTCGCTCTTCATCAGCACACAGCCTAATCCTTTATGTGAGGCATCGCTATATACTACAAAATTTCCCGTACTATCCGGCAAAGACAATACAGGCGCAGTACTCAACCTCTTCCTCAGTTCCTGAAAACATTCCTCACACTTTTCTGTCCAAACAAATTTAACTGTTTTACGAGTCAAATTCGTCAATGGAGTTGCGATCTTAGAAAAATCTTGGATAAATATCGTGTAATAACATGCCAATCCCAATAAACTCCTCACTTCAGACGGCATCTTCGGCTGATCCCAATTCATTACAGCTTCAACCTTCGACGGATCTACTGAAATACCATCCTTGTCAATTACGTGGCCAAGAAATTGCACACGTTCTAACCAAAATTCGCATTTCAAGAATTTTGCATAAAGTTTCTCTTATCTCAGTGATTCTAAGGTCGGCCTTAGGTGTTCTATGTGTTCCTCCTTGTTCTTGGAATATACCAGGATGTCATCTATGAACACCACTATGAACTTATCTAAAAATGGCTTAAACACCCTGTTCATTAAGTCCATAAATGTAGCTGGGGCATTCGTGAGACCAAATGACATCACCAAGAACTCGTAATGACCATATCGAGTCCTAAAAGCCATTTTCGGTATATCTTTCCTTCTCACCTTCAACTGATGATATCCGCTTCTCAAATCGATTTTCGAGAAATACTTCGCACCCTTAAGTTGATCGAACAAGTCATCGATCCTAGGTAAAGGATACCTATTTTTGATCGTAACTTTGTTCAATTCCCTATAATCAATGCAAAGACGCATCGATCCATCCTTCTTCTTCACGAATAAGACTGGCGCTCCCCATGGTGAAAAGCACGATTAAATATACTTCTTGTCTAGAAATTCTTGTAATTGAACCATCAGTTCCTTCATCTCGACTGGAGCCATTCTTTACGAAGCCTTCAAAATCGGAGCAGTTCCCGGCACTAAGTCGATCATAAACTCTATCTCCCTATCTGGCGGAAGTCCTGGAAAATCACTCGAAAACATGTCCACAAACTCCCTAACCACAGATATCTCTTCTATCTTCAGGCCCTCCTTACGCGTATCTACTATGTAGGCTAGATATCCTACACAATCTTGCGTCAAAAGTTTCTTGGCTTACATGGTCGTCAGACAACTCGCTTGTCTAGGCGATTTGTTACCATTGAACACTAATTTTGACGGAGTCATAAGGTTTACCGACTTCTTCTGACAGTCGATTATCGCCCCATGGTTGAACAACCAATCCATACCCAGTATGACATCAAATTCCCCAAGTTTTATCAGAATCAAATCTACCCTCAGCTCCTAACCCTTAATGTCCAATCTACAGTTCTTGTAAACGAACCTAAACATAAAATAACCTCCCTATTCGCAATTTCTATGTTCAAGGGGTAAACTAACTCCTCTATAGGTAAGTCTAGGGTTTTAGCAAAATCATCAGATATGAATGAACAAGTAGCACCCGAATTAAATAATACATATGCATTTATACTATTGACCGAAATAATACCTGCCACCACGTCTTTTAATTACACAATATCTTGCACCGTCGTATTGAATGTCCGGGCAGTGGGTCGAACAGCCTGCAATGGTGCAGCGATAGTCAAGTTACTGCCGCCCCCATTTCCTCCACTACTTGTTGACCCTGCCGTCAGCTTCTTCGGGCAACTGCGAGCCATGTGATCCTTGGATCCATATGTGTAGCAAGCTCCCTTCTTTGGGTTCAGGCAATTAGGCGTAATGTGGCCTTCTTGACCACAATTGAAACAACCAGCTTCCCTTTCATGCACACGCCAGTGTGATTCTTAACAAATGTAGCACATGCTTCGAACTTCCTCTTCTGCTGGCTTCCTTGCTGACTCCCAGTAGAGGTGTTGTCGTTCCATTTCCTCTTCTGGTTGACAGCGCTGCTCCCACCAGCCTTGGTTTCTATCTCATTCTTTTTCTTCTTCTTGTCTTGGTTGAACTTCGTCACCGCGTCGCTTCCTCCTTCAGCCAGTATAGCCTTCTCCAGCACAGCTACAAATGTGTTCAACTATAACATGGAAACCTTACTGTAGGGCCAGGGTTTTAGTCCCCGCTCAAACCTCCTTGCCTTCCTAGCGTCAGTACAGACCTGGTAAGTAGCGAACCTGGCCAACTCATAGAACTTCGCGGTGTATTCGGATACAGTCATCCCTCCCTGCTTAAGCTCTAGGAACTGAACCTCCATCTGGTCCTGCGAACTCACTGGAAAGTACATCTCGTAGAACATCTCCTTGAAATGTTCCCACTGTATGACTCCTTCTCCCTCTCGGGTCTTATTAGCCTGCCACCAGAAGCTAGCATCCGACTTTAACATGAAAGCCGCGAACGCTGTCTTCTGGTCTTCACATACTCTCGCTACGTCAAAGATCTTCTCCATTTCCATCACCCATATCTGGGCCTCGATAGGGTTGGTCGACCCCTTGAATTCAGGAAATCCTACTGCCTTGAATTCCTTGAAAGTCGTACCCTGCACTTACGGCTGATTCACAAGAGCTCCTGTTAACAGGTTCACCAACTGCTGAACCGAGTTGGGATTCGTCCCATCGTTATTGTTGTTGTTGTTCGTCGAACCCTCGGGGTTTTGACGTGTTGGTCTTCTTCTAGGAGGCATTTTCTGTTAAGAAAATATTATTATTAGATCCTTTCTTTAAATATTCAAGTTTATACTTAAATATTTTAAACAATTCAGTTCACATAGAACATATAGCACATTAATAAACTTCTTTTATTCATTACTCGTAGTTTAAAAACATCAATTAGATAGCATTTCTGCTATTTACATCATCCTTCCTGAACTAGAAAAGTTGCAGGATTACATTATTAACTCATCCCATTCTTATCTCAAGTTATGGGATTTACATTATTTACTATAAAAAGAAACATATAAACAAAAACTCTACTGTCTAGGCATATTAATACGTCGCACAGCCTCTCTGCGCTCCTCTTCCATCACCCGAAACGCTGTCCTTCGGTCCACCACATATCATGGTAAACCTTGGAACTGAGCTGGGTAATAGAAAACATGATCCTGGGCCCTATCTATAGCCGCGTGGAAAGCATACTCTGTCTCCCTCAGCTTTGCCCTCTTGGCTTCAGCCTCATCTTCAGCTCGATCAGCTCGTTGAGTAGCCCTTAAGCTTATCTCCTCAACTCTTGCACGCTTCGTCGACTCCTCCTGGATGTCTTGCTTCAGCTTCGCTAGCTCAGCTCGAGCCACATCTCTATCATTCTCTACATGGATTAACTCCCACTGCGCTTCTCCTAGCTCACTATCCATCTCTTCGATAGTCTCGTCCCGCTGCTGGATGGTTTCTTCGAGCTCTCCGACTCGACCATGAAGCTCCACGTTACTGTCGTAGACTGCCTCGTACATCTCAGCACTAGTAGAGTGAGGTGGGAATTCCTCTTCGGGATTCTCTTCCTCTTCTTCCGACTCATCCTCGTCCTCTTCCTCTCGAATAGGAGTCAGCTCACGCTCCCGACCAGCTATGGTGATCACTGGAGATGGCTCTCTCCTAACTAGCTGCTCCCATACAACATAGATGTCTCGGGGCTCCTCCTCTCTAGGCACCTAAGGTATATCCTCTCTAGCCTGACTAGACTCTCCAACGTTCGTCATCCTGACAAAAGAATTTTAAAGTTTAATTATTACAGAATATCGAGTCGTCACTCTTTGGATACTTAAACGTAAACACATAACACATAAGGTAATTTATTATCTTTACCTATCACCACTATCTTTTCGATCTTACTATAAGGCAACTACCTAAGGTTTTCCCCTACTTAAGGTTCATAACCTACTGCTTTGATACCAACCTGTGACACACCCAAATTCGGGTTCTTCGTTTTCACATGATTTGGTGTTCACTTTCTAAATATAACATACATCTACCCAAAATAATTTCAAAATAAATTACAACCTTAATTTAAATAATAAAATCTTCATTATAAAAAGGATTACAACTTTTCAAAATAAATCCCAGGGTTTACTCTAACCTTGACATAACATTAACTGTGGAAAATAAAAACATCACATAAAATCTGATTACAATTTCATTCAAAATAAATTAAACAAGTATTCACTTGTTTAGCTTCCCTTTGCCTCTACTCGTTGACGGGGCATCAACATTTTCAACCTTAGCTGCAATGGTTATTTAATGCAAGAGTAAGTAAACAACAGCTCACTGGAATTCACAATTATAAAAACATGAAAGAATATCTTTAAAAAGATTTGAATAAATTTACTTACTTCAACAATAAATAATTGAATAATAATTCTTTAATCACAATTATAATTCAAATATAGAATTCATCTGAGGGTCGTAAGACCTTGAACTATGTCCTAGGTTATAAACATTTCTATTTAAAACCTTTAACAGTCATTAAGACTATGGACCTTAACTCGTACTTAGGGGGATCAGTCGTTCGTACCATGTATTGTGCAGAAACATCTTAACGCTTCTGCGTAGTAACCTCCCCTAGTAAATAGGGTTGTTCAACTCAGTAATTAAATACAAGTCCGCACCAAAGGAAGTTTGGTTTGGATAAGCTTAAAAGGGTAATTTAGAATTCAACGTTCATCAACTAAGGAATAGTTGAATCGACTTACAACAATCAAGAATAATTCATAAATAAAAGAATTATGAATTAACATATGCTTTAGAATTAAACTTAAATCATTTAAAAGATAAGTTGGACCTTGCTTGAACAATAAGTCAAGATCACATTAAATCATGAACTTAAATTAAATACTTGTCCATTGCAGAATAAAAAGAACAATCTCAAATAATGAATATATGAACTTAAAGAACTTGTATAAAAGTTAACGAGTTCAGAGATAAAAGACTTGCATAAAAATTAATACAAGATCAGGGTTTAGAAAACTTGCCTCAAGCGCAAGCTACTAATAAAATCACGTTTTAACAATTCTTACACATATATATTTAATCACAATAACCTAAATTAGTTAACATGTAACTAATTCACATAATTAGTTAACTCTTCTCGGTTAACCAATTCTAGTTTAATTAAATAATTTAATAATTAACCATCACATAGATAATTATACCACATAAGCATGTTCACATAATTAAATCAATTAATAATTATGTATTTTATATTAATTATAATTAAATGAATTATAATTTAAACATTTAATCTAACTATAATTACTCAAATTATAATCACATCTTATTTAATTAAGTTATAAACAAATTATAATTTATAATTAATTAACTACATCATGCATTTATTAAATTATAATTACATAAATTATAATTTATAATTAATCATGCAAATATTAAATTATAATATACAAGATTATAATCTATAATTAATCATGCATTTATTATAATTACATAATTTATAATTTAAAATTATCATTCACTTGATTAAAATTAATCAACTATGATCATTATAATTTAATAAAATTATAATTTAAATTAAACCTTTACTCTAATTATAATTATTCAAAATTATAATCGCAAATTATATTTTATTAATATTCATTTAGCATTTTAATATAGGTTTAATCATGTTATAAAAGTTATTACATAAAATTTGCTTTACAAAATACAAAAGAAAAGAAGTTTCCTTTTTCCCTGCCACCCCCCCCCCCCCCGCCTGGGCGGGGGTTTTCCTTTTGATAGGCCCCCCGGAGCGGCCCCTTCTAGTGAATGCAGACAAGTTCGCGAATCGTGCAGAAAAAAAGCCAATTTGGCTTATTTCTCCACACCAAATTCTAATTCCAGTTCATGCAATTCATATCAATTCATAGAAAACATAAACTTAAAGCTTCTAACATGATTCTAACATACATAAACATGCTCCTAGACACAAAATCATCTTAAACAACAAGAATCCATAATTTAAAAACTCTAATTTTGATATTTTTCAAAAACTCATAATTTTCACAAAATAATTCACTATAAATAAAATTCTCTACCAATTCAATTCATAACACATGCAATATTTTCATAATTGAAGATAACATCATAATAAATTCTAATTAGGCATACTAAACAACCAATTAAATCATAACTTTTATTCTAAAACTCAACCAATTACATGAACTTCATATGAACACATCTTTTCCATTAAAACATGCTTTATATAACGAATTGAATTCTTAAAATCCTTTATTATGACATACAATTTATATAATAACTATTATAAACACAAGATATATATATATATATATATATATATATATATATATATACACACACACACACACACATCATATTTATATAACTTTCTTGCTAAATTATAAACATAGAGAACTCAAAATCATGAAGATCATAAAACATATAAACAAAATAATAAGAGAATTGAGATTACCCTTTGCTTTGATAATTGAAGAAAATATGAAGATGATTTCTCCTAAGTTTTTCCTTGTTTTCTCTTCTTCTCTAACATTTCTCTGTTCTCTTTCTTTTTCACTGACTGACTAACTCTAACACTAACCAACGTATATTGCTATATTATAACTGATATAAATATAATATACGTATACTTCTAATATATATAACTGTTAACCACTTAATATATATCATAATTACATATTATTACATAGGTTACAATTTTTAGAATTTGAAAAGCCATAAGGCTTGTTTGGCAAAAACTCCTTATTTACAAAAATGAACTTTTTGAGCTTAAGGCCTTGTTTGGTAAAACCTTTTAAAATCATTTTCTTTATTTTAATAAATTCTTTTAACACATACTTTAAATGTTACACTTTAATTAATTAAATATTACTCATCTAATTTAATCAATTAAAATCCAACATTAATTAATCACATAAAAATTTGCCACATAATTATAATTACTCGCTAATTATAATTCATGTAACACTTCATCACATAATTCATCTAATTTAATTATCTCAATTAAATTAGAACTATACTATAAATTAATATACATCAATTAAATAAATTATTAAATATTTATTTAATTAATATATAACACTTAATTAAATCACTCCACAAAATCACATAATTTATTTATTCCACTCAATAAATAATTCACATAAAATATTTATTTAACTCAATAAATATTTAAAATTATTATATAAAATCTCAATCGTTACAGAGTTTATCTCGAGGTGTTTAACGTGTCAAGGTGTCAAGGCGGAGCATCAAGTGCCAAAGGGTCCATTGAAACCACTTAAGATTCCAAAATAGAAGTGGGAGCACATTACCATGGATTTTGTTACGGGTCTTCTCAAGGCATAGATGCAATTTGAGTTATTGCCGATAGATTAACCAAGTTTGCTCATTTCTTGCCTATACGAGAGACTTATTTGCTGGAACGTTTTGCTCGTACGTACGTAAATGAGATTGTGAGATTGCATTGCATGCCAGTATCCATAGTTTTGGATTGTGACCCAAGATTCACTTCATGATTTTGGGTCAGCTTGCAGAAAGCCATGGGCACGGATTTACGATTCAATTCGACATATCTTCCTCAAATGGACGGGCAATCGAAAAGGACTATTCAAACTCTTGAAGATCTATTGAGACTCTGTGTTCTAGACTTCAAAGGGAGTTGGGATAAGTACTTACCATTGGTGGAATTTTCCTACAATAACATATATCAGGCAAATATAGGCATGGCTCCATTTGAGGTGTTGTATAGGCAAAAATTTCATTCTCTAGTATGCTGGGACGAGGTGGGTGAAGCAACATTGTGAGGACTGGAGTTAGTACATATGACTACGAAAAAGATCCAAATGATACGTCAACGTATACAAATGGCACAAGATCGACAAAAGAGTTATGCGGATCTTCATCGAAGAGATGTGGAATTTAATGTTGGGGATCATGTATTGTTACGTGTTGCTCCATGGAAGGGAGTTACGAGATTCGGAAAGAGAGAAAAGCTCAATCCACGATTCATTAGTCCATTTGAAATCCTTGATTGAGTAGGAAATGTGGTCTATAGACTTGCCTTACCTCTAAGCATGTCTCGTGTTCATAACGTTTTTCACATATCCGTGCTACGTAAACATGTGGAAGACCCAAACCACATTATTGAGTTAGAACCAGACGAGATAGCTGAAGATTTAACGTACGAGGAGGTACCTGTCAAGATCTTGGATAGGAAGGAGCATGTCCTACGCTCAAAGGTTATTCCACAAATCAAAGTTTTGTGGAGAAACCATGCTATTGAGGAAATGACCTGGGAGTTAGAATTGGAAATGAAAGCTAGGTATCCTCACCTTTTCGAAATACCAAGTACGCATGTCAATTTTGACAACAAAATTTCATAAGGCGGGGAGGTTGTAAGACCCTAACTTTTTATGAATAAAATTAAATTTCCTCTATATATTATTTTGAAATAGTAAGGGGTTGATTTGATAAATGTGGCAAATTATGGGTAATATGCGCAAAAGTTTACAAAATAAGCAAGTGGTTATAAAATATTCATTTTTGTAGGAGAATATTCGTTTGGTCGTGGAATAATCTTGTTGTCGGGGAATATTCGTACGACGACGCAGCCATTTGTGGGCCCCATAACGAAAAACTGTCAGATAAAGAAAACGGCAAGAATAAGTTTTCTAAAAATAACGGCAAAACGGTTACCGTTAAACTGTTGGAATACCCGGTGGTTAAAGTAAAATAATACGCGTTGTTGCACAGTAGCACATGGTATTGCACAATATTTTATATTATTGTTGTTTCAATAATTGTCACTCCACAATATTTTATATTATCAAATCAATAATTCATATTATTTGAATAATATTATTAGACAACATTATTGGCAATGTCTAGAAAGTTCTGTCTAGGAAAAGGGTTTGGTCACCTAATTGCCCGCCAGTAAGGAGAAATTCTTATCGAAAAGACCTCTTTCCTGAAAACGATCTGGTTGTCATTATTGTGATTCTGTAATATTATTTGTGAATAATAATTAATTATTGATAAAAATGATAAGGAAATATTTATTCAATGTGAATATAATTGGAGGAATTTTTTTAGCAAAAGACAATTGTTGAAAATTAATATTTTATCTTTTCTGATAAAATAAGTCATTCAAATATATTATTATAATATTACATTATAAGTGTATAATGTGATAATATAATAATATAATTTTATAATTTAAATGATAATATTTCTACAATAAATTCACGATATATGAATAAAATGAGGTGGAATAGAGCAAATTGGATCTAAATTGATTTTTGTTGTGATTAATGTTTAAAACATTTTGGGTGGGTCCCAGTGTCCTTTTGTGTTGTTTTTTTGCTAGAGGATATTTTTTCAACATGATGGTGCTGAAGAAGGGATTGTCAAGGATGAAATGCTGCAAGATTTCATTCGTACGTAAATTTGGGTCATTTTTCGTTCGAAATTTGGAAAATCTTTCTTCTACAAAGTTGTAGAGAATTAAATTTCACATGGAATGTACATAAGGTTCATATTTTTCTGATAAATGGGCTATTTATTATGAATTATTAAAGTTTCTGAATATTATTTAAATTTAAAACATGTGTGGGCCCCACTTGTCCTTGTTTGGTGTGTTTTTGCTTAGATTGATTTTTTCCAAAATGATATGCTGCAAATTCTTCAAAATCATCCGTAGGTAAGTTTTTGTCAGCTTTGGTGTGCTAGCATTTTTCTATAAATAGTGTGATTAGTTAAGAAATGAAAATCACACTAGAATCAGAAAATTTTCTCTATATAGTATCAAGCATATTTCTTGTGAGTGTTTAGTTATTTTGAGTGTTGATAACAGTGCATGCTTTCGTCAGCATAATATCCGATATTCCAGTCAGATTCAGTATTCTACTAAGGTAAGGGATCTTATTTTTCTTGTAAATGATGTTATTTCTTTCAATATCATTTCACCGAAATATTGGTATGAATTTTATTATGAAATTTTTACCCTTTTTATGTCGGGGTTACTATTCACGTATACGCACTCTTCACGTATATGGCACTATTCACGAATACGGTACTATTCATAAAAAAATTAAATTTTCTTTTCTTTGTCCAAGTTGTCTGTTATGGTTCATATCTTTGATTGGATCCATATTTTGAACTTCATTCTTGAATTTTGCTCCACAATTGATTATTATGGATAATTCTTGAACTTGGATAAACTAAATTACGAATCCCTAATCTTTGTCCTTTATCTCACTAGATTTGTTATTTATATTATTTTTCATCATCCTCAGTCCTAAATGGTGATATAACTGAATATCTTTGGTCTATAGTGCAAAGATGAATGATTACTTGATGAATATCTTTGGCCTATAGTGCAAAGATGAATGATTACCTGATGAATATCTTTGGTCTGTAGTGCAAAGATGGACATGTGTTGAGATGAACATGACCACTGGTGATACAAATGAATATCTTTGGCCGTAGTGCAAAGATGAATATTTGATTTGAGATATATATTGATTGATGTTACATGGATAAAATATTGATGATGGACTTTTAAATCATAGAAGATAGTAGACATCATTTTCTACTTAACTCTTCTGATGAATTGTTAGTTTTGTTGCAGTTGTTGATTTAAAACTTGTTGTCCATAATATTTTATCTGACTTGTTGAAGACTAATGATAAATTATTCTCCATTATCTTAGTCGTAATATTCTTTACTGGGCTAGTTGAACTCACCCTTTTCTTCTATTGTCCTCTTTAGGAAATGAGAATATCGCAGGGACTAGTCGGGGGACAGAGTGATGGTCCGAGTTAAGAGCAGTAGTAGTCCTCACTATTTTTGTAAAATAGTGTGATAATAATTGTAATGAGGACTTAGTTTGAGTGTTTATATTTTTTACATGTTTGTATTGACACTCACAGTTACGTGGTCGTATTTTGCACGACCGTATAATATAAATGATTGTATTTGGATTATGTACTATATATTTGGCGACTCAGAATGGGTTGAGTATTGAACTTATTTTGGGGGCGTCACATCCTCTGTGGGAGAAACAGTATCCTTCATAGGCTCCTCCTCATTAGAATCGGTACTAGGCTCTAGATAAGTAACCATAGATGATGCAATATCTTCCTCTAGCCATGCAAAATACTTCGAGGAACAACCCGGATGACTCAAAGAAAAATCAGCCCTCTCTCGATGGAGCCAATAATCATAAACTTTAGATAAATAGTCCTCTGATAAAGATGAGGCTGGTGACCGCTGATCGAAAGCTCCATCAAAAGAATGAACATCCTGATACTGGTCAAATTGTCCCATGATAGCCAAAGGATGATATGTAGTCACTCCTCGCAGACCAACCAATGGCAAAAGTCCATACCCGTTGCATGGGTGATAAAGTTGAGCTAAATCCTGAGCAATGCAAAATGGAGAAAGGATCCTCAACCACAGTCAAGAAGATAAACCAAGACACTGTATCTACATAGTCAGTCGGTCAAAAAGAATAACATGCAGATATCTCATGTGTCAAGCAATATTCATGGGGTTTGGAAATTCCAATCAGTCTCAAATGCATCGTAAACCGGATGTATGACAATACTGCACTACCTCTAAAGAACCAGTAGTATGGGTACGACAGAATGAGGCTGACATCAAGGTCTCTGCTAATATTATAGGTAGGATGGTACGACCCTCCCTGAGAGAACTAACTACTATGATCAGGCCAATATCCAGATGGTCCATGTATATCGACATGTATAGATAAGACACGACGCACATCAATATAGTATCTAAACAGGCAGCCCGCCACGCATCCTCGATAATGGAAACATCTCCTGAGTGCAGTAAATAGCTGTCTAGCGATCCGAAATGGTCGATCAAGAAATCTAGGGATACCATATGCCCTGAGGTAATCTCGTCTAAGATAACAATGCGTCACAAACTGATCAAGGTCATAAACTGCCTCCTCAACTCTCCAACAGCTACCCTAGCACAGGGCCTGTCCAGCGGGAAGTCAGTGATGCGCTTGTACTCCTCTAATGTAGGAGTCAACTCATAAGTCCCAAACTTGAAGACCTATTTCTCAGGAATCCAACATGATAACATGCCCTCCACAAAGCCCACTGGAACCTGGAATGTCAATAGGGCCATGGAATGTCCCAACAGGCGGTCAACTGCCACTCGGTCCAAATGAGGTAGACTATCATACCACAACCTCAAAGATGAGGCTATCAAAGTAGGAGGACTGTGCTCGATCCTAGTAACAGTGGATGAAGACATCTGTAGAATTGTATCATGAGACCATCCACGGGTCAACGCTAAACTCATCAATATACATTCATACCCATGATATATAATGTATGCATCATGATAAATGACAATGATAAATGATAATATGATGCAATAAATAGAAAGCATTATACATACATTCCTAAATACATCATCATCTAATACATCATCTCTGTCTGAAAGCTAAAAAATAAAAAGTACAGGGAAATGGGACACATCCGCCCAATTTCTAATAGAGGCCTATCAAAAGAGATAATGAATCTATCAAAAGAAATCTATGATATCTGCATCTAGCCGATCAACCATCTGTAACTCCGCCTGAGTCACCGTATCTTTACCAGAGGGGATATTGGATCAATATAGAGGGGGATATACTCTAGTAAAGCTGTCAGAATATTGGCCACCTAAGGGGCCAGCGCCAGAGCTGGAAGGATCAAAAGAATCTTCCTCCGAGGGATCTCTGCCCAAATTCCTGATGAAAAAATGTGTCCTGTCCAACCGCTGGGTCAAGCTGGTAATCTGCTCCAAATGAATGGGCTCTTTGACACATGCAATCCAGTCTTTCATCATCACAGACCCGGGAACCATGTCCGCCAAGAACTGAGTGGTGCGGGTTTGAGCCCCAATGGTGCGAGGAGTCCACCAGCGATAGAATGCATCCTGAGTGTAATGACCCTCTGACAATATAAATCCATCCAAACCTGCCAGAGGAATCTCTGTGACCAGCTGAGATAAAGACCAATGACGTCTAACAGGAGGAAGAAATGGAATACGAATCTCCCCTAAAGTACTCCTGATGGCATGCTCTCCCAAGTAGAGTTCCCAGCCTCCCTCAGTCAAGAAAAGGATTCGACGAGTGGATAATATATACTCCATCCCGGTCAAAAAACCGTTATCAAAACCAGCTGTCCGATGATCGGGGGTATAAGGAACCCATGTGATGACATCAACGGTCAACAACTCCAACTGCAAGCGAGAATGGGTAAACACCTCCGCCACAAAGACCTCAGCCAAGGTGGAATAATGTCAGCGCCGTCCCCGCGGGTAGGTCTCTAGACCTAAAGTAGTAATTGAGATTAGGCAAGGGAGTCTGTCATATGCCCAAAACTGGAAATGTAAAGATCAAATATCCTCAGTGATAAAGATTGACAACCCAAACGAGGGAAATTGAAAGCTAAAGGAGAAATTACTCACTTGCAAAAATAGGTAAAAGCCTAGCCAAGCCTCTATCACGCCTTCTGAGCGTATGTGCATTCGTCGAAGGAAGTAGACAAAGGTGAATGAGCCCCAATCAAACTCTTTGATATGGTCCACATCCCGAGTGGCATTGACCAAAGAGAAAGAAACCGTCAAGGAGTTATTCGCTAGGAAACAACCCCTGATGATGACCAAGAACAATCGCCGAAGGATGCGATCTCTATCCCTCTGATCAGTAGGCAGAGTCTTGAACAAAACCTTATTCGCAGCATCAATACTCAAAGGGCTAGAACATACAGCCTGACCTTTGAGGGCCGTAGCAGGAACTCTAAAGAGGGATCGAATAGTAGCTTGTGAAATATTCACCACCAAAGGCACCGGCTCCCCTACAAACTCTATCCTAGTGATGAACCGCCAGTCCATCGGTGTCATCATCACCTCACAGTCTAGTAGATGAAGTGACTAAGTATGGTGAAACCAGCGCTCAGATAAAGCCCTCAGATAACCCCATGGGCAGTGACGGGGTGGAAGGGAAAAGAAGGCCTCAAAGCTCCAAGAGTGGACAATGGCCTGGTACTCCGAATGAAGGGTCCGGTACAAAGAGTGAATTTTGAACCGGTTTCCGCTGGGCTGAGTAAAGCCAAGAACCTGCATCAAGTTCAAAATCAAGATCAAACCATTGCCCCAAAAGTGGAAGAAGAGAAAAAAAATGAAATGAAAACTGCTATTACCTCGTTCGCGTGAAGATAAATAGACGGATATCATCTCAAATCATCCAATAGATCTGGAATTGTCACGCTAATAGCTGGAAGCTCTCGACGGGGGGTAGAAGAAGGAGGGATGGGATCCTCAATCGAAACATCCTCCTCCTCATCTATAACCTCTGTCCTATCAACCGGAATGGGATGAATCACTGACTCAGTCAACCGACGAGGCTGTCGGATCGGACAAGGGAAACGGACATCGGATGCCCTCCTTCTAACACCTAAAGAAAGCTTGCGAGAACTTCTCGGTCTATCTGGGTCCATAACCTGAATAAAATCTCCAAATCGCCTCAGAAAGGGTGAGGTACGCTTTAATTTTAAAGCCATTAAATTCAAATCATTGCATCATGCATAGCCTATGTAAAAACATGCATTAGTTTAACATACTTCCCTAGTAGAGTTAAAATTGCATGCATATTAAATGCCCATACTTGTGAATTTTTTTTGCCAGAGTCTCCTTTGTAAAACGGACTATCCGCATGCACATAGGCATGACTAGGTGGCCATTCAGTAGCACACCAATCCAAAATTATGAGCATTTTATATGTGTGAAAAACATTAAAATCAAACTCACCATGGCAGCTAAATTACCATGTGTATTTTTATTTTAAAATCTATGCTCATTTGTCCTCAAGTAGGATGAATAAACCAGCCAAAAAGGGTGCAAATTGATTGCCCCGAAAATGAATTTTTTTTACACCGACATGTTAAGCATAGTAAAATACATGTACTTACTAGGTCTGTTCATTTTTATTAAGTCATCCATGCATACATATATTTGATACATTGCGTTTAAACTTATATTACATGAAAACTAACGTTCTAAGGGTCAAAGCTTGAAAAGAAAGGATGCAAACGTAATCGAAGTTATGCAGAACGTTTTTACGGTGACAAAATTCTTGAAAAGTAGCCCGAACTGAGTAGATCTGAGAGAGAAATTTTAGATTTTTTAGTTTTTTCAAGTTAAAAATGAATTTTTAAAAGGCGAGGGGGTATAAATTCACCCGCGGTCTACCACGAGTCTACCTGCGGCAGCCGTAGGTAGATTTGCGGCAACCTAGAATGGGTTCCACCCCCTCCAACTTGATCAAATTTGAGTCACATTGAAGTTCCCTAAGGCCAAAAATTCAAATCAGCAAAAAAGGTACTACGCGATTGAGTGGAAAGGGCCTGAAACCCTGAAATGGGACGTCAAACTTTAACGTCTGAAAATCTTCTGTAAACTATTGGTAACAGCTCCAGCGTAGCATCGGGGAAGGGTCCGACGATGAAAACCGTTGAAAACTACTTCAACGAAGATCAGAGTACCTGACGGTGTGAACCATTGGCGACAACCTCAACGTAACATCAGGAAGGGTCCAGTGGTGTAAACCGTTGAGAATTACTTCAGCGAAGGCCAGAGTATCTGATGTTGCAAAATGTTGGTGACAACCCTGGCGTAGCATCAGGAAAGGGGCGATGCTGTAAACTGTTGAAAGCTATTTCTGCCAAGACTAGGGAATTTGACATTACAAGTCATTGGCATCAACCCAGCATGGCAACCAAAAAACCTGGCAAGAACGATCGTGGAAAACTATCTTCATCAGGAAGGACCTATGATGGACTTTGTTATACAACAAATCTCCAGCTGAGGCATCAAATCAGTTCAGTCGACCGTTGTAAATTACCATTCGAGTAGGCATCGAGGAGGTTCGGTATTCAAGTAGGCATCAAATTAATTCAGTCAACAGTTGTAAACTACCGTTCGAGTAGGCATCAAATCAGTTCAGTTGACCTTTGTAAACTACCGTTTGAGTAAGCATCGAGGAGGTTCGGTGATGATCAACATTGTATACTACCGTTTGAGTAGGGATCCAATCAGTTCAGCCTACAAATGTAAACTACCGTTCGAGTAGGTATCAAATCAGATCAGCCGATCATTGTAAACTACCGTTCGAGTAGGCATCGAGGAGGTTCAGTGATTGTCAACCCTGTAAACTACCTTTCGAGTAGGCATCAAATTAGTTCAGCAGACCATTGTAAACTACCGTTTAAGTAGGCATCGAGGAGGTTCAGTGATGGTCAAATCCTATAAACTACCTTTCGAGTAGATGTCAAAGTAGTTCAGTAATTGTCGACCGTTGTAAATTACCGTTCGAGTAGGCATCGAGGAGGTTAGATGATGGTCAAACCGTTGTATGCTACCGTTTGAGTAGGCATTAAGGATCCTATCCCCGACAGGAATGTTGGCATCAAGCGGATATAAATCCAAACCATTGGTGATAATTCCAGCGTAACATCAGGAATCCCCAATGAGGTTACTCGTAAAAAAAGAAATATCCCCAGCGGAGGTAAAACCATAAAGCGTGTCTGGAAAAGAGAGCGTTGGCGACAACCCCAATGTCAAATCTAGAAGGTACAGTGGTATCAACCAGAAAAGTCATCCCCAGTAGAAAATAGAGAATAGGCGTTGATACAACCTGTTGCAACTGACCCCACAGAGGCATATAGCATTCATGACATATCATACCATACATTGCATTACATTTGCATTTATCATATTTTGAGTGTCTATCAATCTTTATCCTATTCATTCAATTGCATTGCATAAACATGATAAAGAGGGGCATCAATAGACACTCAAAATTTTGCATTCCTGTTAACTAACCTTGTAGGAGGGAAAAATCGTCTTTTCACACTCTAGAGATAGCCCTGGAGGATTAAATCATCAAACTAGATCCCCAGAGATAGCACCGGAAAATCATCAAGTAAACTTCAGAGACAACCCCGGGAATCATCAAGTTAACTTCTGAGACAGCCCTGAAGACCGTCAAAAGTCAACATCAGTCAAACCTTGGAGATAACCCAGAGAAAGACAGATGCAGCCACGTTAATCCCAGAACCAACCTAAAAGGGCAAAAGAGTAATTTTTCCAACTCAACATCAAATCAGATTAAATTACTGTGAGGAAGGTCACACAGAACCATCACAGCAATCCCGAGTGAAAATAACACAAGGCAGCTCAACTAAATGACTGGAAAGACTCGAAGATCTGGTCATGGACCCGTTTTCCTGGATTCGAAAAAGGTCAAGCCCCATGTCATTATGTAGCTCTCAAAAGGGCTTTTCGAAAAGGTATAGCACGCCTCCATCGGATTCCCTGATTGCAAGTTAAGAAGGTTCGAGCGAACAATGCGTTCGTTAAAGTGCAGGTACTTCGAGACAGCGGGGCCCACCAGGCCCAGCCGCAGGTAGAACCACGGATGATCAGATCTATATATACCCCCTCCCCTCTTAGCTTATAGAAAAAGATAGATTGAGAAAGAATGGGTCGCGGCGAGAGAAATAGAGGCTAGGAGGGTCAAACGGAGGCTCTAACGTACTCCGATTCTTGTAAAACTTCTTTATAAACGTTCATACACATATATCCTAAAACATATCAAATTTTAACAGGTGGAAAATGAGTACCGGAGTGCCAAAAGCCGTTCGAGAGCCGTTCTCGGGATATACTGTAAGAGTTCTCTAGAGCTGTTTTCTTCGCTTACTCTAATATGTATATAAGTGCTATATACATATATCTAGTAGCTTATATTCATTAGATCTAAAGATTTAACTGTTTATTTCTTATAAATAATTAATATTTGAGCTGTATTGACTAGATTTGTACTTGATCTTGCCAGATCTAGCTTTTAATCGGTTCAAAAGTTGTAAAACTTGAACTTGGAAGCTAGAATGGCTAAAATCTGTATAGATCTAGTTATCTTTCTAGTTTTTTTTGTAAATATTTAGCATCCACGTGACTTTAGATTTGTATCTAAAGGGAACTGGAAGCTATGAGCTACACGCGTACGGAGATTTGACTGATGAAGCTTTCATTTAGCAATGTCTAGTATAGTTTTAATTTTTATTGCAATATATTTATTATATAGACTATTTATTTGATATTCTGTGAGCTTAGGAGCTATAGAATCTATGATCCAACCAATGGATCTAGATCCGGTTCCAATGATGGACCTGGTTGAGTTGTACCACCAACTTGCAAATTTTGTAATTGTAAATATAGGACCTTAAAACGGTTATCCGGATTTAAGGTCCCCGAAATAATGAAAATCCTATGTGTGGTGTCCGAGCATACTTTGATGGCTTTCATGCCCATAAGGAGCCCAACACTTATATATATATATATATATATATATATATATATATATATATATATTATTTTGTCGAGGATGCTTTGCATCCCGAGAATAAAATCAAAACAAGCCGAATATGGAATAAAATGGAAGTATCAAAGGGCATCAATTCCTATGCGAGCGAAAGGGTTTGAAAACAACTTTTCAAAATATCATGTTTACATTTTTTCCCAAAATGGACTTCTTAATAAATCAAACCTATCGTTATAGGTCCAACGAAGTACATCACTACTTTTAAATAAAGCACTTAGGCCCAATAACTGCAACACATGCATACATACACAATGATTAGGTAATGAAAAGCGTGTTAACCGTGTTTCACTGAAGTCGGAGGGGGGGGGGGGGGGACGCCTAACACCTTCCCCCCACTTAAACAAGCCCCAAACTCTATGAATCTTGGTTTCCAAGACCAATTAAACAGAGTCTAATAATTGGGCCATATTTCAAAATCTTTCAAAATTCAGTTGAGTTGGTACAACCATTTAACTTTTACCAACTGGCGGCTCTATCTAATTCAGACCAATAAAATGAAATCTTTTCAAATCATCGACATTTAATGTCGGACTCTTTCTAAAAATCTCACCCTTAAAGATAGACAAATCAACATAGAAATCATAAAGGGTAAGAAACATATAGGAAAAAGGATTAATTTTTTCGGTGTCGACAACTACTTTCTAATTTCATTCTGCCGTGGCCAAGGAATACTGAGTTGTCATTTATCAAATGACATAGGACATTCACTTTTTTTACAAGAAGTGGTAGATCCTTTATTGATCATTCATTATCTTCATGTTTAATTAATTATACCCAGGCATACCCTTTGATTTACCCTCATGGTCTTAAGGGACATGTTAAAGTATAACTCATCATACATAAGATACTATGATGATCTCAAGTCTAAGGATTACTTGTACTACTATCACTAAAGGAATTCTTATTGATAGGTGAGTAAAACTCCATTAGGTATTCATTAGCGAGCCATGTTGATGAGTGGGTTTTATACCCACGATTCGGTATTGATTTTAGCTTGAGTTTTGGGGTTATATTAGCATTTTACTTAGATTTATACGTTTATGTGCAAAGAATGAAATGGGGGCGAGACTAGCTTTAAAGCACAAATTTGCATGTTATATGCTTATTCTTTAATGTTAATTTTTTTATTATGTGCCTAAATGTAATCATTATGCTTATATTCTTATTTTTAGGTACAATTGAAGAGTTCCATGATGTGGAAAGAAAATTGGAGGACAAATGGAATCAACAAGAGCAAGCCAGTGGGTTAATAGCTTAATGTGGAATATCAAGTGGTAATCGGTTAGCAGCTTAAGGAATTAGTAAAACTCATTTGGCTAAGTGGGGCTTTATGTAAGTAATATATTGAATGTGGACCACGGTAGGAGAATTATAGCAGCTCATGGATTTAATATTCTAGCAATTAGCATGCATGGCTGGGCTCATGGCTGCAATAGCATGGGAAAGGCTTGTCACGTTAATGAAGGCTGGGGAATTTCCTGAGGGGCATGACAAGTGGGCCAGCAGCTATATCTTCCTTTGATAAGTGGGACTTTAGTGTACTGCAAGTGGGACACGTAGTTTGTATAACAGGAGAACAGCTTGGTTATATAAGAGGAGGTATAATTTGATTGGGACTCAACCTGGATGCACTTATAGCATATTCCCTTGTTCTATTTGGATATAGTGCATGATATAAAGTACATGATAGAAAGTGGGGGGACCGAACTGAGTATGAGCAAAATAAGGAAGCGGCTTGTGGGTTCATGCGCTATGCAAGGGAGAAAGAAAGACATGCAGATTTTGAATAGTTGGGCAGCAACTTCACCCACTGGGGCGGGGCTTCAATGAGTAAACTCCCCGCTGGGGCGGGGAGGCGGCAATAGCAGGCTGCTGATTCGGATTCGTGGGCAGAAATTGGGATATGCAAGGTGCTACAAAGTATTATATGCAATGGACTCATGATATAAAGTGGGCCACAGAATTACGTCATGTAGGAGGTTATTATTTTCCTTTGCCAAGTGAGCCACGCAAGCAGGAGGAGGCTGGAGTCCTTTGCCAATTCGGCTTGGGCTGCTGGCGGGGACTCACGGGGGAGCAGTTATACATATATAAGGGACAGTTACTAACAAAATGGGGAGGATAATACCTACCCACGGTATCGATTATTAGCATTAATTTCTGGATCTGAACTGGGAGAGGAGAATTAAAGCAGAGTGTGATCGTATAAACACGGAGCAAAAATTGGAGACAGTAACGACAGGAGTTTTTTATTCCTATCTTTCTTAATCCAAGTTATATTTTTGTTCGTTATGATTATTACTCTGTGGATCATAAATTTTATTTCATTCATTATGAACTAAATATTTATTTAAGCCTATGACGGATCTTATTATGTAATGGAGGATTAATTATTTTTAAATCCAGTTATTGGAGGTTATTTCCAGGTTATTCACTATGTGTGTGATTAATTTATATAATTGCCTGATCAACGATTATTTTGTTATTTCTTATGAACTTTTGAAGGAACATAGGAGATTAGAACTAGCCATAGTGGCATATGTTTGTGAATTTTGCATAGATGGAATTCGTGATTCGTGTTTAGGATAGATATATTCCTTTACGCCATATGTAATCTGAAAGAGAACTTGGTAATAAATTCTAGTTAATTGTAATTCACATAGAAATATAGTGAATTAGTTAATTGGGATGTCTTATTTAAATCTATCATACGTGGATACAAATAAATACTGATATTATGCATCGTGAGGTAGTTTTATCTACATTAGTGTTTTTGATTAATAACCTGGGGGTAATTGAAATAAACTGGGGACAAAAGATATTATCTGAAGTGAAATAATAAGTGAAGTTGTAGGCTTAATTCTCTCAATTTTGTTAAGATCTCGATTTAGTGTGTGGTTACTTTCTTTATTAATTTAGTTATAGAAGAACATATCTTTTTGCTGTTAGTTTGATAAAGTTGAAATACTCTAAAATTGGTACTTGTTCGATTAAATAGTAATTATTGTCTCTGTGGGTACGATCTTTGATTTATCACTGTATTACTTGTTGACCACGTACACTTGCGTGTTGCGCGTAGAAAATACACAACACATGTTCAGTGTACTTATTCTCCAATAAGCACCTACATACTTGCTTTAGTGTCTCCACACAAATGATCAAGAGATCGATCATCATCTTCTAAAGAGAAAGCAACGTATGTACCAATCTATCCGGAATCACCAATCCCCTATTTAGTAATCCATCGATTGGGAACTATTATAGTTTTAAACTTTCTAAGAATTTAGATCTCATTAGCATGACTATCATCATGATTCTAAAAGCATTGCTTAGAACTATGGGTTTATCATATTTAAATATAACCACAGTATGTAGGTAATATAAACGCCTTTAAATAAATTATTCTTTTATTACTAAATGAATAAGATTGTTACAAAGTAAATGCTTCATCATATCAAATATGATTGGCTTGTGTGCATATTACCGATGACAACCTCAGGTTGTCAAGCTTAACCCCGGTCAATACACCGGGATGTCAAGTCAAACCCCGACTACACCGAGATGTCAGTGAAGCTCCAGTGACCATACCGGGATGTCAAGTATCCCCGGTGACAATCTCAGGATGTCAAACTCAACCCCGGTCACTATATCGAGGTGTCAAGTCAAACCCCGGTCAACACCAGGACGTCAACCGAAGCCCCGATGACCATACAGGGATGTCAAGCAACCCCGACGACCACCCTGAGATGTTAAGGAAAGCCCCAGTCATTACCAAGGAGGAACAGAAGCCCCGGTGACAACACCGGGAGACCTAATTTAGCCCCGGTCATGATCTGGGAGGTAAAGTCAAGCCTCGATCACAACCCAGGAGGTCCAATCACCCCAGAGACAACCCTGGGAAGCCAAATCCACTTCGGAGACAACCGCGAAGCCTCACATCATCCCCAGAGATAACCCTGGGAAACCAAGTTAGCCTTGGAGATAACCCTGAGAACAAACAAAGTCGACTAAGATCAAAACCTCAAAAACAACCCCGAGAAAATAGTTAAAGGACCGTGCCAGTACAGGAGACAACCCCTGGAGGGGCAAAATGGTTATTTTACTAACTTGAAGCCAATTCGGTCAAAATAAAGCCGAATTGATTCCATTAAGGTCAAAAAGAACCATAATATTGATCCCGAGTGAAAATAACACAATATAGCTCAAACACAAACTGTGAATAAATGAAGATCCGATTATGAACTCGTCTTCTTAGACTCAGAAAAGGTTTAGTTCCATGTTATTGTGACACTCTCGGCGAGGGCTTTACGGAAAGGTATAGCACACCTCAAACGGACTCTCCGATTAAAAGTTAGAAAGCTTTGAACTTGACATCGCGTTGCTCGGAGTGCACGTACTTTGAGATGACGGGACTACCATGTTGGCCTTACCACATGGAGCCGCGGGTAGGCCCGCTTCCATCCGGTCTTTAAATACAAGTTCCCCCTTGCAAAAAAAAGAAAAAAAAATAGAAAACGCTCTGAAACTCCGCCCATTTCGTGTCCTAGCCCGACTTTTAGTATTCCAAACCTAGATTTTATTACTCTAACACGTAGGTATACTCATATACTACCACATACCAAACATTAACAAGTGGAAACGCCCGTTTGAAGCCTATGAAGTGGTAAAAAGCATGTGTAGCAGTCCATTATAAGTATTTTTACGATCATAACTCGTTTCCTACTTCATTGCGTATTTATACACGTGCACGTAAAGTTTCATCTTTTGATTTAGTCCGGAACTCAGTTCCGTGGCCGTGTTGATGTATTTTTTAGTACATTTTAGTACATATATTTGTTTTTTCGCATTTGCACAGCCCAGATCGACGATCCGTGGCTTATACTCGCTTTTATGTATATATATACATATATGTACTAACTTGCACGGCCTGGATTGCTGATTCGTGGCCTTTTTAACTTTTTTACGTATATATTTAACTATACATATACTAACTTTTCAATTCTGTCAAGCCCAGATTGCAAATCCGTGGCAGTTACTGCTTTTATATATATAACTATATATATATATATAACTATATATATAAATTTTTCTGACTTCGTTTGGCCTGAATTTCTATTTCGTGGCCTTTATTGCTTTAATATATATATACTAACTATATATATTAACATTTATATTTCAGTTTGGCCTGGATTGGAAATTTGTGGCCTTTTTACCGCTTTTATACACACACACAAATACACATATATACATATATATATATATATATATATATATATATATATTTCTATTTTGTCAAGCCTGGAATATTTCGTGGCTTTTACTGCTTTTACATATATATATATATATATATATATATATATTTCCATTCTGTCGAGCCTGAAATATTTCGTGGCTTTTGCTGCTTTTATAAATATATATATTTCCATTATGTTAAGCTTGGATTATTCCGTGGCTCTTTTAAAACTTATATATATATATATATATATATATATTTACATTCAGTCGAGCCTGGATCATTTCGTGGCTCTTTACAGCTTTTATACATATATATATATATATATATATATATATTTCCATTCTGTTAAGCCTAGATTACTCCGTGGATTTTTATAGCTTTTATAAATATATATATATATATATATATATATATATATATATTTCGTTTCCAGTCCGGGCATAGGATTGGAAATTCGTAGCCCTTTATTGCTTTTATACATACATATATATATATATATATATATATATATATATATATATATATATATATATTTCCATTCCGTCAAGCTTGGATTACTGCATGGCTTTTTACAGCTTTTATAAATATATATGTGTATATTTACATTCCAGTCCGGGCATAGGATTGAAAATTCGTCGCCCTTTACAACTTATATATATATATATATATATTCTTCACTCATTGTGATTAAATTTATGCTTTAAATATTCATTTGATGTGAATTGGCACTGACATCCAGTTTGGTGGTTTAGATTTATTCGAATCTAGCCTTTTCTACCTGTCGAACGATTCAAAATAGGTCCAACTGGAACCGAGAACCTAGAATGGCTATGATTCATTTAAATCTAGCTTTCTTTCTAGCTTTATTCATTATTAAAGCAACCTCGCGACCCTTAGATCGCTATCTAGTGGGAACGAGAAGCTTTGGCTACGCGCATGCCAGGATTTGACTAATGAATCCTTGGTTTTTGCGACGTCTGGATGTAAATATATATTTTTTATAAATATCTGTGCTGTGCAGGTTTTCTTGTGTTGCTCCGTTTCGGTGTTAACAAAACAGATACAAACGCGTGCAAGTATACACGGTCGACAAGTAATATATAATAAATCAAGATCGTTCCCATGGAGAAAAGCAATTATATTTAAACTATCATGCAACAATTCTATAGCTATTTTCGGCTGCTCAAACGAGTAATCAAAGTGTGAATGAATAACTAGAATGATTTTTAAGTTCAATTAACTAATTAACAGACGATGGAGTCAAATTGGAGAAATATGGGATCCTAATGTCACTTATTACGCCATCCAGTCTATACACCTCATGTTATGCTAATCAATTACTACAGAATGCTAGTCGAGAGCACGAATGTGAGAAATGGCTATCTTTCAATATACCAATTCCATATCATATAAAATCCACAAAAGAGATAGAATTCATATAAACATCAATAAAATCTAAATCACTATATGTCTATGTAACTTATAAGCCATATCGATTTAAGTGTAAACTCTCAATTGACTACATATGGTAAGCCGGTATATACCTATCCGGATTACGAATCACAAAATTCATCGCATGCAAATTTTATGAACATATACTAGCATGGCCAAATCTAAGTTGGTACTTCCTCTTTCAATTCCATACAAATTATTACGATAGATGGTGATTAAGCATCTAATCAATCAATACAACCATGCTAGGCATTCAATACACAATCAATTACACATAACAAAGAGGTATATCAAACTAGATTAAACAATAAGATCCATTAGAATCCCATAATGGTGGTTAGTTCATCTATGAACCAATAACCATTATGGGATTTGATCTAGGCTTTGAAAATACAAAATGAGAGCAAAGAGATAAATAGATGATGAGAATGTAAATCTGATATTCCTCTTTCCACAATAAGCTTCCAAGCCCCAGTTCAAATCACAATCAATCCAAGTATAAACCCTAGAATGGAAATCTACTTAGAACTAGAAGAGAGAAGTAGTGAAGCTCCAAACCCTCTCTAGCTCTCTAAACCCTAGAATAGTAAAATAAAATTGAATTATGAATACTCCTTCGTCCTTTGCAAAATACACCCATATATGGAATACATGCTCAGCAGAAAAATTAAATGAAAAGTCAATTTTGTTCTCAGTTTTGACCGACGTGGCTGCGCGGTCCCGTAGTACATTTGGGGAGATGGCACGCGCTTGTCTAGAGTGCTCTCTGGATTCTGCAACTCGGCGCGGGCGCGCGTCTTCTCTTCTATAACCAGACGAGGTCGCGTGGCTCTGTGTTTTCTACTGGCTGCTGCTGGTTCCCTCTGCTGCTGCCTTAGACCTTCTTGCTTTGCTTTCTTCATCTTTTGCCTTCACTTGACTCCTGATTTGGGGCCCTTTTTTGCACAAGCCATATGCCATTTCCTTATGCCAAGCCCATCTTCAGACCACCAAACGTTCTCCACCTTATTTTTGGCCAATTCCATGCCAAACCATGCCATTTCATGACTTTTCCTGCCATTCTTTTGCCAAATGAGCTTCCATAGTAAAACCTATAAAACGAAGACAAAATATATCAAAAGGTACTAAAATACTCGAGATTAAGCCATAATCATAGCAAGTTGATAGCTAATAAGTAGGTGTAAAACCTACTTATCAAATACCCCCAAACTTGAAATATTGCTTTCCCTCGAGCAACAAAGACAAATGCAACCTACATGCTATGCAACTATACTATAGTGAAAATGAATCCCAAAATTCCAGCCACGTTATGAATTACAATAAGATGCGCCTCAGAGAAATAACAAGAACTATGAACAGAGTATCGACTCAAGCTACAGTCATAAAGATATACAATCTGTAAATCACAACATGTTGCTAAGATGTAGTGTGTGTGTGCTATATCACAAATAAGCTTGATAGAGGCAAAGATTCCACATGTTATACTTCTAATGAAGGAAAACTGAGGTTTTAAGTCAAGATTTTTTCATATATATAAAACAACGACCAATCTAACACATTGATACAAGCTAAGGTTCAGCAAGGGTTTATTATGCTATTATTCACACACGAGGGCGATATTCGCACTTTCCCGTGGTTACACTCGACTGTGCAATGCTAAGCCCTCTTAGGTTTTTCAATGATACCCATTTATCGAGCTTTCGACCAACGACTCCCAAACCATAAAGGCCTTAGGGCGCTGGGTGTAGAGACAATCCCATAGGGCTTACTTGCTCGAGTATCAAAGGCCACAAGACTTAGCTAGTTAAGGTGTTTATACTTTCTTTTTCTTTTTCTCAAATTATTTTCTTTTCTTTTTTTTCTTTTTCTTTTCTTTTTAGCATGCATACCCTATGTTTTCCCCCAAACTTGCACTTCTGTGTCATTAAGGCCATTATTCATTTTCTTACACAATTCTACAATTAAAAACAAATTTTTCCCCTCAGAAGACAAGCATGTACTGTGACGCCCCCAAATTCCAGGACCGCCACTTGGTTTCTCGAATTCGGTTCATCACATGCTCATGGTAATACATCACAATAATAATAATTAAATATTACACGATCACAGCGGAAAATCTATTCTAGAATAATTTACAATGATTTATTATAATTATTCCCCCAAGTCTCGCAACCTACAGTACTTAATAGATTACATAATAATATCAGTTAACGACTTATTACATAATCTAACTTAAGCTTAAACATAATCAAATCCAGTCTTACTACATCATCTTCATACAATATTAATATATTTAAAACATAACAGACATAAGCTAGTTGGTAGCTTTGCCCTTGCCCTTATCAACGCCCGAAGGTTCACCATGCTCTGCCTTAACTGAAATGTTTTAGGGAAAGCAAGAATGAGCACAAATTGCCCAGCAAGTAATATACAATAAGGGTGAGTAATAAGATTCTCAATTCTCGAAAGGGTATAACAAGATTTGATAGTTCAAGAATAACAAGAATATCAACAGTTCTCAATATCAGTCGCTAAGGACAGGATAATATCAATATGATTCAATAATAAGTCAATTCAAGATTTCAAATAATTGAATACTGAGTAGTCACTACGGACTATGAACTTCTACTAGAATTGACAGTAATAAACTGAAAATCCAACAAAAACAGGTACAACAGGTGATCAGCCTAAAGTACCCTTGTTATGCATAACAATCAACCATACTCAAGTGTGCACGTCGGTTCTCCGACAATTATATATTCCCTTCAAAGAAGGTTGTTCTTCTCAGTCAAATATAAGATCCCGCACCAATCAATTAGTTTGGGTTGCTTTTCAATAACATAAGTCCAGCCGAATCAAATGGCATAGACACTTTCACAATATTCAAGAACAATACTAAGTTCAACATGAATAATAGCTTTAATGAAATAAGAGTTTAAGTGTGCTAATTCGATTCAACCGATTAAATAGGAAACTAGTTCGCAATACACAAGAAAGGATACTTGCATAGTAAAAGAGTATAAGTTAGGAAACTTTCACAATCATAGATTTCCTTGCATAAAGTAAATGCGTCGGTTAGGATATTTGCACTTTAAAAGAGTGTAAGTAAGAGAACTTGCCTTTAGCGTAGTTTATTCACGAAAAGCAATCAACACTTTCGAATTCCTATCGTAATACAGTTACGTATATATATGATATTCATTAGTCATATAATTTAACTTCACATTTTCTCTTTGAATATACGATCAACACATAAGCTAAGTTTTACCTAGCTACACAGTTATATAGAATATAATTTCTATCCTTAACGTTCCTTCTTTAGAGTTTAAACGCATTATCATATTATATAAGATCTCAACAATTAGCAAACATGCTTGCATATTATTAATATCACATAAGACCACAATCAATACTAAATATATTTTATTTTAGCAAGTTACGGCATTTCCTTAAGTTAACCGTCAAAATCGGGTTCAAGTAACATCATATAATATCACGTAGCATGTATTCATATTTAAAGGATACTTTCATGCTTGTATAACTTTTCCAAATCCAATCGTACATGGTATAGGTTCTTAAGTTAATACTTAAAGCCATTCAAGGACACGAACTCATATGGTCTAACATGATTGCTTTTAAACACATAAGATATTCATATAACTTGTATTAGTCATGCTCATGAGTACTCGTATTGCATATATGTAGTTAGCATTGTTATTATCTTGAAAACATGCTTTGTTCATGCTAAACTTTAATCACGGCAACTAATCATGGTATATATACATGCATGACACATGAATGAGTCTAAGAGTACTATCACATGTGTCCATAAATGTCAAATTCTAATTCTCGTCATAACATACCAACGTTCACGTTCAAAGCTTATACTTTGTTAGTATAGTTCATTAATAAGGTCTATCATGTTCATGCTTCCTTATGAAACCTATATATGTAAGTTAACATGCTTTTCACGTATTTCAAGGCCCTATAAACATGCTCGAAAAGTCAGAATGTATACATGCTTCATATATGTTAACGTCGTTTATGAAACTTTAA
Organism: Panax stipuleanatus; assembly: GCA_020205555.1. Classification (NCBI taxonomy): domain Eukaryota; kingdom Viridiplantae; phylum Streptophyta; class Magnoliopsida; order Apiales; family Araliaceae; genus Panax; species Panax stipuleanatus. The sequence continues at coordinate 57,543,244 of CM035123.1, read as the reverse complement.
ATTCGTTTCCAAACTATGTGTCGTTTGGTTAACCATGCATGCTAATATACTAAAACATGCTTACATTGCCTCATTAGGTTTATATATATGTATTAATCATGCTCCCATGCTTGTTTAAACAAAAATCAAACAATTGGTGCATAACAGTTTTGTTGCAGAATGCAGAAAACTGAACACAGAGGCTGGCGCTGCGGCGCGGCACAGTAGCTTAATACTGGCGCTGCGGCGCGAGTGGCGCTGCGTGCGGCGCTGCGGCGCGGGCTGCGGCGCGTGTGGCGCTGCGGCGCAGGCTGCGGCGCTGCGGCGTCGAGGCAGTTTTCTGCGGTTCAGACGGCAGTGAAAACCGATCCAAAACCTCCCATTTCATCGATTTCAACTTACCATACCCAGATATTAGACTTGTTTAACTTACTAACACATACATATATGCTTATATAACAGTCAATAGCAATTATCAATTCCCAATTTCATGAACTCTAACTAATTTACGAATTTCATGTATTTACAGAAATTGAAGAGGAACATTGGAAATGAAAGACTATTCAGTGGTTCCATCATGTGTGTATGTTCATATAACAACAATATAAGGGTTCTACAACCCAATCATGAACCAATTTGGCATAATCAAGAATTTCAACAAAACTCAGAGAACAACAATGGAGTTCTTTTGACAGAAAATGAAAATGAAGACACGAAGAGGATTTATACCTCTGTTATGGAGTATGCTTGCTGATGCTACTATAGAAATTCCTTCTGAACTAAATAGACAATCACAGTATACTCTCTTTTCTTAGAAATATTTCAGCAATGAAATGAAGGTGCAGGGAGTTCCTTTATATAGAAGAATGAATACACAGTCCAAGCTTCTAACTCCCAAATCAAACTAACGGATTGACAAATTGCATAAAGGTTATAGAATGGTAGGTATTTAGTTGTTAGAATCCATCATTAAAACCACTCCCTTGCTCATCATTGTTACAAGGTTATGGAAATTTACTGAGTTTAAGGAGAAGCAATAGGCTTAGGCCATAATGGCTGTGCACGTGAATGAGGGAAAGGAGAGTGACTATTATATTGGGACAAGCCAAGCAAATCTCAGCATTCTTACAAATGGACTATATGCTACACTTATGTTATATATTATATGTACTCTTAGGTTATAATTACAATGTTCTCCCCATAATGTAATAAATGCAATTTGAATACATATAATCTATGTACATTTTATCTTACCGATATAATACAATCGGATACTACCACATTACATTATATCATATATTATTAAATTGTATTACTCAACAATTATTTATAATAGATCCATGATACATTATTTTAATGTATATCCACACATCATTTGTCACCTACACATATTATAACATATAGTTACTATACATTTAATTCGCATGCTTGCACATATAATTTCTCATCTTATAAATTGAATATTAATTAATAATATACACATATCCTACATCAATCAATATAATTGTTAACCTCCATAACAATTTAATTAACCTTTATATGATTAACTATCACTTTGATATAAATCTTATTATATTTATAAACACGTTGCTCATTATTATTATGTTTCTTGCAATAATAATAATCACATATTATTAATCAATCCTCATTAGTATTTTATAACAGTTAATTAATATTCTTTGATTAACAATTAATATAGATTAATTGTTCGCTTAAATTAATATAATCATTCTTATATTACGTCACTGTGCCACACAAGGCAATCAACGAGTTTATCACAAACTCCACCAATTTCTCAATTATTATAATTATTCAATTATATATAATTGAATTAATTCATCTCATAACACAAAATCATTTATATTCAAATAAATTCTCATTTCCATTAATATATTTATTTAATAATATATGGAAATTCTCGGGTATTACATCCTCCCCCCCTTATAAAAATTCCATCCCGGAATTGCTACAAGGTTACACAAATAGATGGGGATAGTCCCTCATCATCCTATCTTCTAACTCCCACGTTGCCTCCTCGACATCGTGGTTACGCCAAAGTACTTTTACAGATGAAATAACTTTATTTCTCAAAGTTTGTTCTTTCCTATCTAATATTTGGACAGGAATTTCTTCATACGCCAAGTTCTTCTCCACTTGAATGGGCTCGTAAGAAATCACGTGCTTGTAGTCGGCCTTGTACGGTCGCAACACGGAAATGTGGAACACGTTGTGGATATGCTCCAACTCGGGTGGTAACGCAACTTTGCATGCCACTTCGCCCACTCGCTTCAGTATCTCGAACGGTCCTATGAATCTTGGACTCAATTTTCCTTTCTTGCCGAAACGGATTTTTCCCTTCCATGGAGATACCTTCAAGAATACGAAACTGCCGACTTTGAAGTCTCGGTCCTGCCGATGCAAATCTGCGTATTTCTTCTGGCGATCTTGAGCTGCTACAAGTCTGGCTCTTATCACTGTCACCACGTCTGCGGTTTGTTGAACTAACTCTGGTCCGAGTATTCGTCGTTCTCCGACTTCGTCCCAACATAACGGCGTTCTGCACTTTCTCCCGTAAAGAGCTTCGTACGGTGGCATGCCAATACTCGCATGGTAGCTATTATTATATGCGAATTCTACTAAGGGTAGGTGGTCGTCCCAATTTCCCTTAAAATCCATCATGCAAGTCCTAAGCATGTCTTCTAGCGTTTGTATTGTTCGCTCACTTTGTCCGTCTGTTTGAGGATGATAAGCTGTACTCAACCTCAACTGCGTTCCCATTCTTTCCTGCAAACTCTTCCAAAAATTGGACGTGAAGCGCGGATCTCGATCAGAGACAATTGACACCGGCACTCCATGTCGTGAAATAATTTCTTTTACATATAGGCTTGCTAATTGGTTCAAACTGTAGCGGATCTTGATTGGTAGAAAGTGTGCGGTCTTCGTTAGTCGATCCACGATAACCCAAATAGCATCATAACCTTTCTGTGTAACTGGAAGTCCTACCACGAAGTCCATGGTAATATGCTCCCATTTCCACTCTGGTATTTCTAACGGTTGTAGTAAACCACTTGGCCGCTGATGCTCTGCTTTAACGCGTTGGCAAGTCAAGCATTTACTGACGCACTCTGCGACTTCCCGTTTCAAATTAGGCCACCAAAAATGTTGCCTTAGATCTCGGTACATCTTTGTGCCTCCCGGATGAACGGAATATGTCGTATTGTGTGCCTCGTGCAAAATCTCTTCCCTCAACTCGGTTACCGCTGGTACCCACACTCTCCCTTCAAATCTCAAAATACCGTCTTTATCCATTCGAAATTTTTCTTCCTCACTTTCTGTGATCCTCTTTCGGATTTTCTCACACTCTTCATCCTTTTCCTGAGCTTCCTTTACTCTATTCAACAACGTCGGACAAGCTTCCATTACAATTAACTTCTCACCAGACTTTTCTGGTCCTTTTACTTCTATCTCCAATTTCTCCATCTCTCTTATCAACTCTTCCTGAGTTGTTAAATTAAACAACTTCTCCCTTCCTTTCCTGCTCAGAGCGTCGGCAACCACATTTGCCTTTCCCGGGTGATAAAGAATATCGCAGTCATAGTCTTTGATTAATTCTAACCACCTTCTCTGCCGCATGTTTAACTCCTTCTGTGTGAAGATATATTTCAGACTTTTGTGGTCCGTGTATATCTCACATTTTTCTCCGTATAGATAATGTCTCCATATCTTTAACGCAAAAACTACTGCCGCTAACTCTAAGTCGTGAGTAGGGTATTGTTTTTCGTAATCCTTTAATTGTCGTGACGCATATGCAATAACCTTGCCATGTTGCATGAGCACACAGCCAAGCCCCTTGTGCGATGCATCACTATACACCACAAAATTTCCCGTATCATCTGGTAATGATAACACAGGTGTTTCGCTCAATCTCCTTTTCAGTTCTTGAAAACTTTCTTCGCATTTGTCGGTCCATACAAATTTCACCGTCTTTCTAGTCAAATTGGTCAACGGGGTTGCTATCTTAGAAAAATCTTGGATGAATCATCGATAGTACCCAGCTAACCCTAGAAAGCTTCTCACCTCCGTCGGTGTTCTCGGTTGTTCCCAATTACTTACTGCTTCGACCTTTGCAGGGTCTACTGAGATTCCATTCTTATCCACCACGTGGCCTAAGAATTGAACCTTCTCCATCCAAAATTCGCACTTAGAAAATTTTGCATACATCTTCTCCTTCCTTAGTGCCTCCAAAATAATCTTTAGATGTTCAGCGTGTTCTTCCTCTGTCTTTGAGTAGATCAAAATGTCGTCGATAAAAACCACTACAAATTTATCCAAGTATGGCTTGAAAACTCAGTTCATCAAGTCCATAAATGCTGACGGAGCATTAGTCAATCCGAATGACATTACCAAAAACTCGTAGTGTCCATAACGGGTTCGAAACGCAGTCTTTGGTATGTCCTCATCCCGTACCTTCAATTGATGATATCCTGTTCGTAGGTCGATCTTTGAGAAACACTTTGCTCCCTTCAGTTGATCAAATAAGTCGTCTATCCTCGTTAGCGGATACCGGTTCTTGATCGTTACTCTATTCAATTCTCGATAATCGATACAGAGCCTCATCGATCCGTCCTTCTTCTTAACGAATAGTACTGGTGCTCCCCAAGGAGAAACACTCGGTCGAATGTAACCCTTATCCAATAATTCTTGCAATTGTATCATCAATTCCTTCATTTCTACTGGCGCCATACGATATGGAGCTTTCGAAATCGGTGTCGTTCCCGGTGCTAAGTCTATTACGAATTCGATTTCTCTGTCTGGCGGAAGACCAGGCAGATCGTCCGGAAACACGTCTTGAAATTCATTAACTACGGATATATCCTTAATTTCTACTCCCTTCTTCCGAGTATCAACGATGTAAGCTAAATATCCTCCACATCCTTTCCTTAACAATTTCTTGGCATGCATCATCGTAACGCAACACGATTGCTTAAGCGATGAGCTACCATAAAACACTACCTTAGACTTACTCGGAGTCTGAAGGTTCACACATTTGTTCTGACAGTCAATTATCGCAGCATGGTTATACAACCAATCCATTCCCAGTATTACGTCAAATTCTCCCAGTCTAATAGGAATCAAGTCTACGCTCAGTTCATGTTTACTAATATTTGCGCCACAATTTCGATAAACGTATTCTACAGGGATCACTTCCTTATTAGCAACTTCTATGATCAAAGGATTTTCTAATAGTTCTCGAGGTGTACTAAGTCTACTAGCGAATTCTTCAGATACAAAAGAACAGGTGGCACCCGAATCAAATAATACATAAGCATTTATATCATTGATTGGGATTATACCTGACACCACATCCTTCGCAGCCACTGCGTCTTGGACGGTCATGTTAAAGGTTCTGGCGGTTGGGCGGTTGGATTGTGCCGGTCCACCGATCATCAGCTTGTTGCCTCCTTGCTGATTACTACCCCCGCCACTTCCCTTCTTTGGGCAGTCCTTAATTCGGTGCTCCGTCGAGCCACAAGCAAAGCATCCTTGTATCTTTTTCGGTTTCAAACAGTTGGGCAAGATGTGCCCTTCCTGTCCGCAGTTGTAGCAAGTGCCACGTCCCTTCCAGCACTCGCCCTGGTGATTCTTCCCACACTTCGGGCATCCTTTAGCCCTCTTCTTGAAACCTCCACGAAAATTCCCTGATTGATTATTATTGTTGTTTTTTTTGTTGTTGTTGTTCTCCCACTTTCTCTTTCCCAAGTTGCTTCCTCCGCTACTGCTTCCTCCTGTACGATTCTCTCCTCCAGTATTCTTTCCTTTCTTTTCTTTGTTATACAGACTTAAGGCCTCACTGCCACCTTCCGCAATGATTGCCTTCTCTAGTAATGCTGCAAAGGAATCAATTTGAAGAACTGATACCTTATTGAACAGCCATGGCTTCAACCCTTGTTCAAAGCGTCTAGCCTTCCTCTCTTCATCACCAACTTGGTGCTCCGCAAATCGCGCTAGTTCGTTAAACCTAGCCGCGTATTGCGCCACCGTCATTTCACCTTGTTTTAACTCTAGGAATTTCACCTCCATCCTATTCTTCATACTTTTCGGAAAGTAATTCTCGAAGAACAATGTCTTAAACTTATCCCAAGCTATTATCTCTTCTCCAGCTCTTTGTTGATTAGCCTCCCACCAGTAGTTCGCTTCTCCCCTCATCATGTACGTGGCAAATACCGTCTTCTGATCTTCGCCTACGCTAGCTATAGTGAAAGCTTTTTCGATCTCTTTGATCCACGTTTGTGCGACGATTGGGTCGGTAGTTCCCTCGAACTCTGGGGGTCCTACACTGTTAAAGTCTTTAAAGGTTGTTACTGACACAGTTTGAGGGTTCGGGCGAACGGGTTCATTGTTCCTTCCCTTAAGGCTTCTCCTAACAAGTCTACCAGTTTCTGGATCGGGTCTACTTGTTCTCTCTCATTGTTAACGGATTCTTCGGGTGCAGTCAATCTACGTCTGGGCGGCATTATCTGCATCTCAATTTTTTTCATTTTATTATTATTCAAGTATATTACTTAAGTATTTCTTTTAATACTAAAAGAATAAATTTATAACACGTTTCTAAAATCAACTCCATTTATATTCATATGCCATTTCATTTTCATTACATGATTTCCTAGCATACTGCTATAAATGTCATCACATATATCCCCTAATATCACAAAAGACAGGGAATACACCAACCTACTACCATACTACCCCTCTAACAAAAGCTAACTCGGGGTTTACATCATCATCCCACATCTTACACAAAAGATCGGAATTACAACATAGTATATACAATACATAAGGACACAACTAGTACTACCACTAGACTGACTAAGGAAATCTCATCCCATCATCCCGCGTTCCACTGCGCTCTTGTACTCCAACTGTGCTATATACGCAAACAGCTCTCGGTTCAAGGTATGTAGAGTCTGTCCCTGTTCTGCCGGGTAGTGGTACACACCATCAATCACCCTTTCAAAAGCTGAACGGAACACATACCCCATCTTGTTCATCTTTCTCTTTTTGCACCTGACCTCATCCTCAAGGTCGTCAGCTCTCTCATTGGACGCTTCCCACTTCTCCTCGAAGTGTAACCTATCCATCACCTCCAACTCTAGCTGAGTACGGAGTGCCTCTTTCTCAGTCTTCTCACTCAGTTCCCTCTGCTCAACCTCTTCTAGCTTCTCTGCCAAATCTGCATTCCTAGCCACTGACCTGTGAAACAGAGTCCCCATCTGGATCCCTGCCTCCCTACGGTAGGCAATCTCCACCTCTAACTCTTGCATAGCCAGCTTCCTCTGGTGGTCCTCGTCCCTCAGCTTCTGGAACTCAGACTCTCTCTCGTGGGCCTCTGCCTCCAGCTCCTGGACTCTGCAGTCTAACTCTAGAATACGCTCCTCGTACTCTCCTAGCATCTGCTCCTCTATAGTAGCCTCATCAGAGTCCTCTACTGGCTCATCCTCCATCGGCTCCTCCTCTGGATCAGTCTCTATCTTAATCTCGTCCTCGTCGTCGGACTCGATCGGTGCAACAGCCTGCACTGGTGTAGCCTCTAGAGGTGCCTCGTACACTACATGTATATCCCTGGGCTCCTCCTCGGCCACTCTACTAGGTACACCTGTGTCTGTCATCCTATAATCACAAACACAAGACACGAAATAGCATCTCCATTAGAATGTTAAATAAAATATAAGTTCATTGTATAGAATGAAGTTACATTTCATAATAGACTAAGTCTCTCAAGGAAAACTCTACATGAGTTTTATCTCCTTCCTAACTTCTAAGTTCACCTAAGTTATAGTCTAAGGACACTCGTTCCTAAGGTTTATAACTACGGCTTTGATACCAACCTGTGACGCCCCCAAATTCCAGGACCGCCACTTGGTCTCTCGAATTCGGTTCACCACGTGCTCATGGTAATACATCACAATAATAATAATTAAATATTACACGATCACAGCGGAAAATCTATTCTAGAATAATTTACAATGATTTATTATAATTATTCCCCCAAGTCTCGCAACCTACAGTACTTAATAGATTACATAATAATATCAGTTAACGACTTATTACATAATCTAACTTAAGCTTAAACATAATCAAATCCAGTCTTACTACATCATCTTCATACAATATTAATATATTTAAAACATAACAGACATAAGCTAGTTGGTAGCTTTGCCCTTGCCCTTATCAACGCCCGAAGGTTCACCATGCTCTGCCTTAACTGAAATATTTTAGGGAAAGCAAGAATGAGCACAAATTGCCCAGCAAGTAATATACAATAAGGGTGAGTAATAAGATTCTCAATTCTCGAAAGGGTATAGCAAGATTTGATAGTTCAAGAATAACAAGAATATCAACAGTTCTCAATATCAGTCGCTAAGGACAGGATAATATCAATATGATTCAATAATAAGTCAATTCAAGATTTCAAATAATTGAATACTGAGTAGTCACTACGGACTATGAACTTCTACTAGAATTGACAGTAATAAACTGAAAATCCAACAAAAACAGGTACAACAGGTGATCGGCCTAAAGTACCCTTGTTATGCATAACAATCAACCATACTCAAGTGTGCACGTCGGTTCTCCGACAATTATATATTCCCTTCAAAGAAGGTTGTTCTTCTCAGTCAAATATAAGATCCCGCACCAATCAATTAGTTTGGGTTGCTTTTCAATAACATAAGTCCAGCCGAATCAAATGGCATAGACACTTTCACAATATTCAAGAACAATACTAAGTTCAACATGAATAATAGCTTTAATGAAATAAGAGTTCAAGTGTGCTAATTCGATTCAACCGATTAAATAGGAAACTAGTTCGCAATACACAAGAAAGGATACTTGCATAGTAAAAGAGTATAAGTTAGGAAACTTTCACAATCATAGATTTCCTTGCATAAAGTAAATGCGTCGGTTAGGATATTTGCACTTTAAAAGAGTGTAAGTAAGAGAACTTGCCTTTAGCGTAGTTTATCCACGAAAAGCAATCAACACTTTCGAATTCCTATCGTAATACAGTTACGTATATATATGATATTCATTAGTCATATAATTTAACTTCACATTTTCTCTTTGAATATACGATCAACACATAAGCTAAGTTTTACCTAGCTACACAGTTATATAGAATATAATTTCTATCCTTAACGTTCCTTCTTTAGAGTTTAAACGCATTCTCATATTATATAAGATCTCAACAATTAGCAAACATGCTTGCATATTATTAATATCACATAAGACCACAATCAATACTAAATATATTTTATTTTAGCAAGTTACGGCATTTCCTTAAGTTAACCGTCAAAATCGGGTTCAAGTAACATCATATAATATCACGTAGCATGTATTCATATTTAAAGGATACTTTCATGCTTGTATAACTTTTCCAAATCCAATCGTACATGGTATAGGTTCTTAAGTTAATACTTAAAGCCATTCAAGGACACGAACTCATATGGTCTAACATGATTGCTTTTAAACACATAAGATATTCATATAACTTGTATTAGTCATGCTCATGAGTACTCGTATTGCATATATGTAGTTAGCATTGTTATTATCTTGAAAACATGCTTTGTTCATGCTAAACTTTAATCACGGCAACTAATCATGGTATATATACATGCATGACACATGAATGAGTCTAAGAGTACTATCACATGTGTCCATAAATGTCAAATTCTAATTCTCGTCATAACATACCAACGTTCACGTTCAAAGCTTATACTTTGTTAGTATAGTTCATTAATAAGGTCTATCATGTTCATGCTTCCTTATGAAACCTATATATGTAAGTTAACATGCTTTTCACGTATTTCAAGGCCCTATAAACATGCTCGAAAAGTCAGAATGTATACATGCTTCATATATGTTAACGTCGTTTATGAAACTTTAAATTCGTTTCCAAACTATGTGTCGTTTGGTTAACCATGCATGCTAATATACTAAAACATGCTTACATTGCCTCATTAGGTTTATATATATGTATTAATCATGCTCCCATGCTTGTTTAAACAAAAATCAAACAATTGGTGCATAACAGTTTTGTTGCAGAATGCAGAAAACTGAACACAGAGGCTGGCGCTGCGGCGCGGCACAATAGCTTAATACTGGCGCTGCGGCGCGAGTGGCGCTGCGTGCGGCGCTGCGGCGCGGGCTGCGGCGCGTGTGGCGCTGCGGCGCGGGCTGCGGCGCTGCGGCGTCGAGGCAGTTTTCTGCGGTTCAGACGGCAGTGAAAACCGATCCAAAACCTCCCATTTCATCGATTTCAACTTACCATACCCAGATATTAGACTTGTTTAACTTACTAACACATACATATATGCTTATATAACAGTCAATAGCAATTATCAATTCCCAATTTCATGAACTCTAACTAATTTACGAATTTCATGTATTTACAGAAATTGAAGAGGAACATTGGAAATGAAAGACTATTCAGTGGTTCCATCATGTGTGTATGTTCATATAACAACAATATAAGGGTTCTACAACCCAATCATGAACCAATTTGGCATAATCAAGAATTTCAACAAAACTCAGAGAACAACAATGGAGTTCTTTTGACAGAAAATGAAAATGAAGACACGAAGAGGATTTATACCTCTGTTATGGAGTAAGTTTGCTGATGCTACTATAGAAATTCCTTCTGAACTAAATAGACAATCACAGTATACTCTCTTTTCTTAGAAATATTTCAGCAATGAAATGAAGGTGCAGGGAGTTCCTTTATATAGAAGAATGAATACACAGTCCAAGCTTCTAACTCCCAAATCAAACTAACGGATTGACAAATTGCATGAAGGTTATAGAATGGTAGGTATTTAGTTGTTAGAATCCATCATTAAAACCACTCCCTTGCTCATCATTGCTACAAGGCTATGGAAATTTACTGAGTTTAAGGAGAAGCAATAGGCTTAGGCCATAATGGCTGTGCACGTGAATGAGGGAAAGGAGAGTGACTATTATATTGGGACAAGCCAAGCAAATCTCAGCATTCTTACAAATGGACTATATGCTACACTTATGTTATATATTATATGTACTCTTAGGTTATAATTACAATGTTCTCCCCATAATGTAATAAATGCAATTTGAATACATATAATCTATGTACATTTTATCTTACCGATATAATACAATCGGATACTACCACATTACATTATATCATATATTATTAAATTGTATTACTCAATAATTATTTATAATAGATCCATGATACATTATTTTAATGTATATCCACACATCATTTGTCACCTACACATATTATAACATATAGTTACTATACATTTAATTCGCATGCTTGCACATATAATTTCTCATCTTATAAATTGAATATTAATTAATAATATACACATATCCTACATCAATCAATATAATTGTTAACCTCCATAACAATTTAATTAACCTTTATATGATTAACTATCACTTTGATATAAATCTTATTATATTTATAAACACGTTGCTCATTATTATTATGTTTCTTGCAATAATAATAATCACATATTATTAATCAATCCTCATTAGTATTTTATAACAGTTAATTAATATTCTTCGATTAACAATTAATATAGATTAATTATTCGCTTAAATTAATATAATCATTCTTATATTACGTCACTGTGCCACACAAGGCAATCAACGAGTTTATCACAAACTCCACCAATTTCTCAATTATTATAATTATTCAATTATATATAATTGAATTAATTCATCTCATAACACAAAATCATTTATATTCAAATAAATTCTCATTTCCATTAATATATTTATTTAATAATATATGGAAATTCTCGGATATTACATGTACTAATCTAACCAACAAGCAGATAATAACAATACCGTGCTATCCGGTAACATCAAAGCAACAGGCATAGAATACATCATGTGTAACGTTATAACTAAGCTTAAATTATCCACTGAGTTCAAAAATCTATCATATTTCAATGTCATCATTGGCCAAACTGGAATTCATCAGGCTAAAAACATGGGATTATGTTATTCAATGCAACTAAACACATACTAACTAAACAAAACAAAATAGAAAAATTTTTATGCAAAATTTAATTAACAAAATACTAAAATGCAGCTACTATGCAACCTAACATATAATAAACTATATACAACTACACTACTAACTACACCCAATACCCCCAAACTTTAAAATTTTTAATGTCCGCATTGGAAGTAAAGGGTAAGGAAACTCCCCTAATTATTGGCATGACCACCCTCATCGGGTGGTGAATCTGGCGATGGGTATGGCATGGCAGAACCAAAAATAGGCCACTCTACTAGCGTACCCTGCTGTGCAAAGGCTTCTCCCAGGGCTCGGGTCAGTCCATCAGCAAAAGCAGAGAAATTTCCATGCAAAGCGTCCATCATCCTCTCCAGTCGCCTAATCTAGAGATCCTGCGGCCCTATACTGGCGGTGGAAGGACCGACTACTGTTGATGGCTGCGTTGGGGGAACTGCTGAAAGAGTCGGCATGATGAACCCTTTTCTTCGCGGGTGTGCTGTGCCACCAGTAATATCGTCAAACTTCTTAATTGTGGTATGATTGATGTCCCATTCAATGTCTGCCTCAGAACAGAGGTGAGCCACCACTGATGCGCGTGGAATTGCCCCAGTGGTACTGCCTCTCATGAAGCGCAACATGTTCTGATGGAGCAAATGGCTGACATCAATATGCTTCCCAGTGATGATCCCCCAAAGAATGATAGCCCTCTCGACCGTAATCTCGTGCTGGTGAGTGGATGGCATCAAAATTGAACAGAAGAACAGATTCCATGCCTTGGCGTATTTATTCAGAGCAGAGGCGGGGAAAATGGTGGGCTCATCTATGCCGTGCCTATATTTCCACTTTGTTCCTGGCGCACACAGATCAATGAGCAACTGGTCCGGATCAGTCTCAAAACGCTCTGCCTCGACCTAAATCACTTGATCAGCCAGGTTTGAAGGCAAGTTAAACACCTCACGGATCGCCTGTCGGACAATAGTCAACGTTTCTGCCCCGAACGAAAGAAAACCCACTCTGCGTCTCCTTGGCGTTGGCATAAAATTCACAAACAATAGCCAACGGGACAGGAGGCAGTGTTGCACAAACCCCTTACCAACCCATCTCTCGGAGCATGGCAAGCAATTGGCCATCCTCCTTTACAGGTTTCAGACCCCGCTCTTTTAAGATTGACTTAGCCACAATCCGATAATACTCCAGTTGTGCCTCAAGGATGATGAACCTAGTCAAATCCACAGTGTCTTCGCTCTGACTCCTCTGAGCTGGCGATGCGGTTGTGGCAGAATGTGCTCGCTTTGGCCCCATTGATAATTTTAGACAAATTACTGTGCAAACCCTAGATGATGGATGGAGAAGACTAACCCCCAAACTTATACCTCTGCAAACTGATTGACAAACCCTAATTGCTGAATCCGAAGAACAACCCCATAGTAGTCTCTAAAATTTTATAAATTTTCCAAACCCTAACTTTTGACCCTAACTCTGTTGCTTGAACTGTAATGGAATGATATGATGGCTATGGCTAGGGTAGGTTTATAGAGATTGGTAGAAAGAGAAGGAGGATTCGTATAGGAGAATGAGGGGTTTGCTGGTTGTGATGTGAGGAGGGCTAGGATTGAGAGATATGAACTTTTAATATATAGGATTGAGAGAGGGTTCAAAGGTTCTTATTTGAGAGCAATCGTGTGTTTTGAGAGAATGGTAGTGGAATAGATATAGACTTAGGGCTTAAAATCAAATTTTAAAAATTAAAAATCATCAGTTCGTTGGGGTCGGGCGTGGGCGCACCTGGTTTAACTGTGAGTGGGGTGCGGCCGAGCCGGTTCTTAGAATTTATTTTTTGGCCTGCATATTGGCGCGGCAGCCCAACATTTAGCTTTGAGCTTGGCGCGGCCTCGCTGCTCTGAGCCCAGCCAAAATTTTTCTTTTGTCTTCTACAACATGAAATGAAAACTAATCAACAACTTCAAGCACTTTTCTTTCCTGCACACATAGCATTCAAAAATGAAGTGTAACTTGATTCCATAATCACAATTTGCCTATATAAGATGTATGTACGCTTAAATCATTAGTAATGGTATATAAGTGAATCATATGTATGTGAATCCCCAAAAAATACTATCTGTGCTTATATGCAATATGCTAATACTTCAAAAATATGTTCAATGAGCTCCTAACTCCAAAAATATATGCAATAATGCCTAAGTCCAAAAATATAGGCAATGAGCTCCTGATTCCCAAAAATATTCAATTTTTTTTTAACTTTTTCAAAATGCGTAGAATTAAACAGGGGGAAGGAAAATATAGAGTCATGTAACAAGAATTAAATACGAGGGAGAAATATAAATATGTGACAAGAATTATATATGAGGTAGAGAATAGAGAAATGATGGGGTGCCTCCCATCGAGCGCTTGTTTACAATCCATTAGCTTGACTCTGTCTGAACTGGTCACGTGGTCAAAAGAATTGAGGCGACCTTCTCTCAATTGACCTCGCCGCCATAATAGTGCTTCAACCTCTGTCCATTCAATTTGAAAGGCTTGTCCGGGTATTGGTCAAAAATCTTCACTGCGCCATGTGGAAACACTGTTTTCACTATGAAGGGGCCTGACCACCGTGATTTGAGCTTTCCAGGAAAGAGCTTGAGACAAGAGTTATACAGCAACACTGCTTGCCCCGGCTCAAATGTCCTTTCCCTGATCTTCCAGTCGTGCCACCTTTTTACCTTTTCTTTATACAGCTTAGAGTTTTCATAGGCCTGCAATTTGAATTCGTCGAGTTCATTAAGTTGGAGAAGCCTCTTCTTCCCTGCAGCCTTCAAGTCAAAATTCAGCTCCTTTATAGCCCAGTAGGCCTTGTGTTCAAGTTTGATGGGAAGGTGACATGCCTTCCCATACACAAGTTGATATGGTGACATACCCAACGGTGTCTTGTAGGCAGTCTTATATGCCCACACTACATCGTCAAGCTTGAGGGACCAATCCTTCCTCGTGGGATTCATAATTTTTTCTAATATTCGCTTCACCTCACGATTAGACACCTCAGCTTGGCCGTTTGTTTGGGGATGGTACGCCGTAGCAATACGATGATTCACCCCATACTTGGCCAAAAGTGCAGAAAACTGACGATTGTAAAAGTGGGTTCCTTCATCACTTATGATGGCTCTAGGGGTCCCAAAGCATGTGAATATGCTCTTCTGAAGAAAATGCAAGACCACCATAGCATCATTGGTCGGTAAGGTTGCTACCTTTACCCACTTGGACACGTAATCCACTGCCAGCAAGATATATAGATTTCCACAAGACGAGACAAAAGGTCCCATGAAGTCTATCCCCCAGACGTCAAAGATCTCGACTTCCAAGATCATATTCAACGGCATCTCGTTTTGCTTGGATATATTGCCCACTCGCTGACAACGGTCACATTTTTAGACAAAGTTATAAGCATCTTTAAATAGTGTTGGCCAATAAAAGCCTTCCTGAAGTACTTTGGCGGCTGTCCTCTCACCCCCGTAGTGTCCTCCATAAACTGATGAGAGGCAATCCTACAGTATGCTTTCCATCTCACTTTCTGGGATGCACCATCTGATCATCCTATCAGCACACGGTCTAAACAAATACGGCTCATCCCAACTATACCATCTAGCATCATATAGAAACTTCTTCTTCTGGGCTCTAGTGAAGTCAGAAGGGATAATATTGCTAACTAGGAAGTTCGCAAAGTCCGCAAACCAGGGCATTTTGCCTTGCACCATGAATAACTGTTCGTCCAGGAAGGATTCATTAATCATCACTTTGTCATTTGAGTTCATTCTCGGGTTCTCCAGTCGAGATAAGTGGTCAGCCACTTGGTTTTTGGTCCCCTTTCTGTCCTTGATTTCTAAATCGAATTCCTATAGAACAAGTATCCATCGGATGAGAAGGGCCTTAGCATCTTTCTTACTAATCAAGTATAGGATTGCTGCATGATCAGTGTATACAACTACCCTTGTCCCAATCAAATAAGACTTGAATTTATCAAAAGCGTATACCACCGCTAGAAGTTCCTTCTCTGTGGTAGTGTAGTTCAGTTGGGCATCCGTCAGGGTTTTGCTTGCATAGTATATCACATGAAAAACTTTATCTCTGCGTTGTCCCAAGACGTCTCCCACAGCGAAGTCACTTGCATCGCACATCAATTCAAATGGAATAGACCAGTCAGGAGCTGTAATGATGGGTGTTGTAGTCAATTTCTTTTTCAAGTGTTCACAGGCCACCAGGCATTTCTCTTTAAATCTGAATGGAACATCCTTCTCAAGAAAACTGCACAGAGGCTTAGTGATCTTTGAGAAGTCTTTTATGAAACGCCGATAAAATCCTGCATGCCCGAGGAAACTACAAACCCCCTTTACTGAGGTTGGTGGCGGTAAACTTTCAATGTTCTCTAATTTTGCTCTGTCCACCTTTAAACCTTTCCCAGCAACTTTGTGGCCCAAAATAATGCCTTCCTGTACCATAAAATGACACTTTTCCCATTTCAGTACTAAGTTTGTCTCAACACACCTCTTTAAGACCAATACCAGTTTCTCCAAACAAATGTCGAAAGAGTCTCCAAAGATGGAGAAGTTGTCCATGAATACTTCTACATTTTGTTCGACCATATCAGAGAATATTGCCATCAAGCATCTCTGAAAAGTGGCTGGAGAGTTGCATAGCCCGAAAGACATCCTTCTAAATGCAAACGTACCGTATGGGCACGTGAAGGTAGTCTTCTCTTGGTCCTCTAGGGCTATAACGATCTGGTTATACCTTGAATAACCGTCTAAGAGGCAATAGTAGTCGTGTCCCACTAGCCTATCCAGCATCTAGTCAATAAATAAGAGAGGGAAATGGTCCACCCTTGTAGCTTTATTTAGTCTGTCATAGTCCATGCAGACCCTCCACCCCATAACTGTCCTAGTAGGTATAAGTTCATTCTTCTCATTTGACACGATTGTCATGCCTCCCTTCTTCGGGACACACTGCACCGGCCTCACCCAAGAGCTGTCTGAGATCAGATAAATTATTCCAGCATCTAACCACTTGAGGATCTCCTTTTTGACAACCTCTTTCATAATTAGATTCAATCTCCGTTGTTGCTCTATCGATGGCTTGCTGTCATCCTCCAAGAGTATCTTATGCATGCAGTATGAGGGGCTGATCTCGTTGATGTCAGCTACGGTCCACCCAATAGCTGTTTGAACTTTCTTAGAACCCGTAGTAATTTGCTCTCCTGACAGGATGATAGAGCAGACGCGATGATAACCAGTAGCTTGGAAGATTCTCCCAGATATGTATATCTCAAATGATCAGGAAGAGGTTTAAGGTCAAGTGTAGAAGCCACCTCAAGAGAAGGCTTTAGTCGCACTGATGACTCCCCGGTATGTTCGAGTGGTTCGATGAGAATCTTAAACTTTCTTATCTGAGGCGCCATGTTTAGAATTTGTATATACTCCACCACATCAGTATCCTCTAAGTCAGAGTATCCCCATAGAGCACTATCTAAAGGATCCATGCTCATCAATTGTTCAGTCTCCTCATGCAGGACCTTGTCGACAATATCAACTCTGAAGCATTCTTCTTCCGTAGTGGGAAACTTCATAGCCTTGAAGACATTAAACGTGAGCTCTTGGTCCTGAACCCTCATAGTCAGTTCTCCCTTCTGTACGTCTATGAGTGTTCACCTAGTAGCTAAAAATGGTCTACCAAAAATGATTGGTATGTTTTTATCCTCTTCGAAATCCAGAATGATAAAATCGACAGGTAATATAAATTTGTCTACCTTCACCAACACATCTTCTACGATACCTCTAGGGTAGGTGATAGACCTATCGGGTAACTGCAATGATATGCTTGTCGGTTTAGGAGCCGGCAATCCCAACTGAGTGAACACCGATAGAGGCATCAAATTTATACTTGCCCCCAATTCGCATAAGCACTTATTGAAGGACAACTTCCCAATAGAGCATGGTATTGTAAAACTCTATGGATCCTTGAGCTTTGGAGGTAGTTTTCTTTGTAAGACTGCACTGCATTCCTCTGTCAAGGCCATTGTTTAATAGTCCTCTAGCTTCTTCTTCATTGACAAGATTCACTTCATAAACTTTGCATAGCTCGGCATTTGCTCCAAAGCTTCGACGAAGGGTATGTTGATCTGCAATTTCTTGAATACCTCCAAAAAAATTTTGAATTGTTTGTCTAGTCTTTGCTTCTAAATCCTCTGTGGGTATGGTGCAGGAGGGTAGATCACTTGTGGTGTAGCCTTGGTTTTCTCAATAAGTACCTCCTTTTCTGCCTCAACTGCATTGCCCCCATCTTGCCCATCATTAAAACTTGTCTCAGCATTTTCACCACATGGGCGCGCCTGCGCCAGGTTTTGTCCTTCCTGGGGTGCGGTAGCGCCAGTCTCTAGGTTTTCAAGCTGCTTCCCAGACTTTAGTGTAATGGCTTGGCATTGTTCCTTGCAATCTCTTCTTCCTGGATTAGCTTCGGTACTGCTTGGAAGAGTCCCTTGCGGTCTTTTAAGGACTGCATTGGCAATCTGGCCTATTTGAGTCTCCAATATTTTTAGAGACACCGCTTGGCTCCTAACCATAAACTTGAGTTCTTCTATCTCAGCTCTCTGCTCTGATTATGGGCTAGGAGTTGAATTGTGTTGATGTTGTGGTTGATGAAATTCGGGAGGATGTGACTGTCTAGGGGAATACTATTGCTGAGACTGTTGTGGATGAGCTTTTCGTTGTTGGTACGGTTGATATTGAGATTGTGGTTGTTGTTGAGGAGGTTGGTATTGAGATTGTTGAGACTGTTGAGAATTTTGGTTGTTACTTCAGCTGAAATTAGGATGGTTTCTATTGCTTGGATGGTAGGAGTTCGAAAATTAATTCTGAGGCTTTTGATAGTTGCTGACGAACTGAACCGACTCTGTAGTGATGGCACATTGTTCTGTCGGGTGTGATCTGGCACACAGCTCACATACAAAAGCAACTTGTTGAACTCTATTTTCAGCCAAAGAGTCAATCTTCTTTGACAACGCCGCCATTTGAGCTGAAAGGGCTGTGACAGCATCCACATCCAAGACTCTTGCCACTTTTGGTTGCGACATTCTAGAGGTCGGATTCTGATATTCATTAGCCGCCATGGTCTCAATTAAGTCATATGTTGTTTCATAGCTCTTGGCCCATAGAGCTCCTCCTGATGCGGTATCAATGATTGGCCTTGACTACCATCCCAAACCATTATAAAATGAGCTGATTACCATCCATCCTGGCATTCTATGATGCGGACATTTCCTTAGCATCTCTTTGTATCATTCCCAGGCCTCATATAAAGATTCCCCCTGTTGTTGTGCAAACTGAGACAGGGCACTCATCATCTGAGCAGTCTTAGCCATGGGAAAGAATTTGGCAAAAAACTTCTGTGCTAAGTCCTCCCACGTAGTGATTAAGCCTGAGGGTAGTGAATGCAACCAACTCTTCGCTTTATCCCTCAAGGTGAATGGAAATAATCGAAGCTTTATCGCATCATCCGTCACATTGTTGTATTTAAATGTGTTGCAAATCTCGATAAAACTCAGGATATGCTCATTAGGATCTTCTGTAGCTGCACCCCTAAACTGGACTGTGTTCTGAACCATTTGAATTGTCCCTGGTTTGATCTCAAAAGTGTTTGCAGCTATCGTTGGCCTGATTATGCTGGATTGTAAATCATTGATCTTTGGCATTGAGTACTCCCTCAATGCTCTATTTTCAGCTCTCTGTTCCTCGGCTGCCATTTCTACCGGCTGTTTAGGTTCCTCTTGTGTATTAGTAGTTCTTGTGTTCGTTCTCCAAGCTCTACCGTTAATGTTTTCTTGTAGAGGCACCAACACATAATTCGTGGATCGAGTGTGCATAAACTAACCACAAGTACCTGAAACACAAATAAAAGTAAAATAGAAATGTGATAAGAAGTGAATTGTTCAGGTTAGACAAATCTAACAAAAATTGATATCAATAGTACTAAAAAATAAAAACTTAGTCCCCGGCAACAGCGCTAAAAACTTGTTGCTCCGTTTCGGTGTTAACAGAACAGATACAAACGCGTGCAAGTATACACGGTAGACAAGTAATATATGATAAATCAAGATCGTTCCCACGGAGAAAAGCAATTATATTTAAACAATCATGCAACAATTCTATAGCTATTTTCGACTGCTCAAACGAGTAATCAAAGTGTGAATGAATAACTAGAATGATTTTTAAGTGCAATTACCTAATTTTCCATGGGAAAGAATTTGGCGAGAAACTTCTGTGCTAAGTCCTCCCACGTAGTGATTGAGCCTGAGGGTAGTGAATGCAACCAACTCTTCGCTTTATCCCTCAGGGTGAATGGAAATAATAGAAGCTTTATCGCATCATCCGTCACATTATTGTATTTAAATGTGTCGCAGTTCTCGATAAAACTCAGGATATGCTCATTAGGATCTTCTGTAGCTGCACCCCCTAAACTGGATTGTGTTCTGAACCATTTGAATTGTCCTTGGTTTGATATCAAAAGTGTTTGCAGCTATCGCTGGCCTGATTATGCTGGATTATAAATCATTGATCTTTGGCATTGAGTACTGCCCTCAACGCTCTATTTTTGGCTCTCTGTTCCTCGGCTGCCATTTCTACCGGTTGTTCAGGTTCCACTTGTGTATTAGTAGTTCTTGTGTTCTCTCTCCAAGCTCTACCATTGATGTTTTCTTGTAGAGGCACCAACACATAATTCGTGGATCGAGTGTGCATAAACTAACCATAAGTACCTGAAACACAAATAAAAGTAAAATAGAAATGTGATAAGAAGTGAATTGTAACGACCATGAATTTTAAACTCTTTATTTATTAAATATGTGATTTAATTTTAACGAGTTAGTTTTGTGAGTTTATTTAAACCTTATGTGATGGTGAGAATTTGTAAAATGATTAAAGGAAGTCACTAATGAGTTATTTAACTTAGTGGACTAGCCCTGAGACCTTAATATCAGAGAATTGATAAGATTATTAATAATTAAATATTCAACTTATTTGAATATAGTGACAGGATTTGAACGTGTTTGATTAATTTCAATTATGATTAATTATTTGATAATGTGTTGATTAATAATTATTATGAATAAATAATAATTAATAAGTAAGAGATTAATAAATATAATAATATTATATTTAATTGATTTATACAAGCATGTGATATATAAACCTATAATATATGGTGGATTACCTTATATTATATATAATGCAAGGTGGCACATCAATATGATTATACGTTATATATATTGACTATATGGTAAGAGTAATTACATTATGTGAGTGACATAATAGTATGACATATGTAACATGATATGTGTGGGTAAACATTCATGTATCCCCTATTGACATATAATAAGATCAATAATTAATTAATAATGATTTCATAATAACAGTCATGATAATAATTAATAATAAATGCCTAATTAATTTATATTTGGTGTTAATAGAAAATGTACATGGATTATATGTTGATGTATCTATGTGTACCCCTACTTGTTACCTTGTAATTTGAAAATGCATTGTATACCCTTTAATTCATTATAACCTAAGTTATATAAAATGTGTAAACTAAGTGTTGTGTACCTTAATGATGTATGAATGCTGAGTTCTTGTCCCATTTTGAGTGTCCATTCCTTCCATATTTCTCATTCACGTGTAAGGCCAAAGGCCTAAGCTACTCCCTCATATCAACTTCCTAGCTAGCCAATGATGCTCATGATGAAGAAGGATGTGGGTGATGGGGGTGGTTGGCAACTATTTCACCTAATGCTTGTTGCCCATCATCTCTTCTCCTTCTCCAATGGTTTGATTTCATGGACAATGGCTTGGCATGGTTATTCATTTCCCTATAAATTGAGTGCTCCCCTTCTCATTTCATTTTTTCTAGACTAATTGCTAAGTATTATAGAAAGAGTGAAGTGAGAGTAATCTGATTTTGGGAAGCAAGCTTAGCTAATTCAAGGTATAATCTCTAAACCCATTTGAAATTCAATTCATAGAATTAGCATGTTTAGTTGGAATTGGTGATATGAAATGATGATTAACATTCTAGGACAGTATATAGAGGTGTTATATGTACAATGTGATAACTAGCAAGCATGTTTCATGTAGTGTATTGGGTTTGGCCTGAAGCTCTGCTTTAGCAGAAGACTCTCTGGACTGGAACGGGAGCCGCGCGGCCGCTGCGGCTCCCTAGTACAATTTGGGCGCGGCCACGCCCCTCTGCAGAATTTGTTTTCTGTTTCATTTTCTGTCCATGCTATCTTGATGATACCCTTTGACCAAGCATGTAAACTAATATTAAACCACACTATAAGCTTCTTAATACTACATATATGCCATGACCATGATAGTATGTGTGATGAAAGGAAAACATATGTTTTAAAAGGGAAACTTATAGTTTCAATTATGAACTTAGACACGTACGTAGCACGTGCATCTTCTGATTCTGAAAGCATGACCGTATAGTCTATATTGACATGAAAGGTACGTTTAAAGTGTCGAACACACTAGCATGAACGATTGCAAGATTTCAACGACTTTAACGAGAAATTTAAGCCTTTTGAAAACAAACTTGACCAAGATTAGTATCTTTTAGATTCTGACCATATGAGAACATTTCCAAGGTTTAGATATGTGTTTCAATTGCATACGAATTATATGTTGAGACGCTTTACATGTACTATGTTACCTTTGTGGACTTAGTATACTTTTCAAAGGAAACTTAAGATTTGAAAGTTAATAACATCAATTACCATGTGGGTTATATTATGAGCATGCAAGCATGAAGATTAGGAGCTCACTATGCCTATAGACATATTAACATGAACATCATTTGTTTATATATAGATTTCACCTATGCACGCATATTCATAGAAAATAAATTTCTAAAGTATAGCCTATGTGATAGGAATATACATGAGTAGTATAAGCACAAGCATATTTACTAAGTATTGTTAGTCTCGTGAGGTGTAATATGGCGATGTAAATAATCTTTGAAACATGAATATGTATTAGTTAAAGTATGTGAATTACTGGCATGAAAACACGACTTCGAATTGAATATAGAAAAAGCATGCTAGTTTCGAACGAGAAGTTAATAACTTGATAAAGTATGTGTGTTGATTAAATATAAGTAACTTGAAGTATTATGTGTTCAAGCCTATATTGATGCATAGAAATTAGATAATCTAAAGTTATTAAATCTATGACATGATTAGATTGACTTACGTGAATTATGGATGGATTAATATGATAAGCAGATTCTTGTAAGTGTAGACTCGTATTAGTTTACACATGCTAATTGGAATACCGACTTATTAATGTTAGGTTATTTCAGCGAGATTTAATTAAAGCTAGAACTTAATTGTAGCTAAGCAATCAGGCAAGTCTCCGAACTTCACTATTTGGTTGTGCAAGTTCTTTAATTCTTATTTTTACAAGTTCCTATCTTTCTCATATTGTATTAAGCATGTTATTATCGTATTGACAGTTAATTATTTAAAGCTTGAACTTTATTTCCAAGCATGCTATTAGGTGGTTTAATTACTTTACAATTATTCCACATCGATATTATTGTTATTCGCACTTGGTGCACTTGATTTCGTACAGTCTTGGACTTGTACATTATTTAAAGTTCTATAATTCTTGAACTGCGTCAGATAGAGTCTGAACCCTTGTTCGGTAAGAAAATTGTATAAAAGTTTTATAAAAGCTATCCAAACCAATTGATGGTAAGGATTCTTAGACTGAAAGAACACCCCTTGTATATATAGGGGAGTACCCCAGGTATCTAGTATAAAGATACAAACAGCAGAGTAAAATGTTATGCATATACATGGCGTACGCGAGGCTGATCCCCTCAAGTACTTATTCTGTAGCCAGTAACCAACGGGTCAATCAGCTATTGATTCTGTTGGAGTTTTATAGTTCAAAAGTCTACTTGACTATCAGTTATTCTAAAAGTAATCATTATTCTTGCTTTTGATATTCATATTGTTGAATTCATCATGATATATCCTTTATTGTTGTACTTAAACTTGCTGAGCAAACTTGTTGCTCATTCTTGCTATATCATGACTTATATTGTAGTTAAGCCCGAGACTTCAGGGAAGGACAAGGGTAAAGGGAAGATGTAGGATTAGTTTGCAAAGAGCAGACTTTATTTTTATGTTTAATTAATTATTGTTATGAAATATAAACCCTAATGACTATTCTAGGGTATGTTTGTATGTTTGTATTTAAGGTTATCGAATCTTCGGACTAGTAACACCTTTTAAATGAACGACGTACGTTTATTATATTCCGCATTTTAGTTATCGTATGTTATTTAGAGGTGGATGTTTAGTATTATTTCGTGACGACCGGACCGGGGTCAGAGGACCCGGATTCGGGGGTGTCACAACAGCCAATTCGGCTATCTGGTTCTTCAATCCTTCAAACTCTTCCATAGAAACAGTGGTGGATTCTGGCTAAGCACTTGATGTCATGTCTGAAGATGGCCTTAGTGCTTTCTTAGATTTTGACCTGGTAACGGGACCAATTTTTACCTATAACAAAAATAGGTGTGTTAATTTCATGATATAGGTATCGGTTGGATGCATGCTATGTAATGTGTTTATTTTTGAGGTTTTTTTTTAAATCTTATCTTGTAAAACAAAGGTCAGTTATTTTGATGACATAATAGTATAACATGATTTACAAGACATGTATATTGAATCTTGAAATTTACATAGGAAGTGGAAAATTGACATTGAATTGAAAGATGAAGGCATGAAGAAACTTCCCTTCAGATTTAGTTAATCCGAGGCTGACCTATCTTAGGCTACTCTCGCAGCTTTTCGGCATGAAGGTCCCCAAATCATCGCAATCTACTAGAGGGGAAATTAATCAGATCTTTTAATTAGAGCGGATCTGAGTGGTGCCTTTCCTGAGCCTCGCAGAATTAGTCTTCTTTGAGTCCAATAATAAAACACTGACGGGTTTGCCTCTTGGTGGGGGAATCACACATCATACATTCACATACATTGTGTCTCACCGTATGAATTGATGACATTGTGCGAAGCACTAATATAAAGCAGTAAAGCATTCATTCAGATCCATTCAATGTAAAATGCAGCATCCACACACACGCAGATATAAAAGGAAATTTTAAAAATATTTGAACGCAGCCTAAGCCCTCTTCTGTCCCCGGCAGAGTCGCCACCTGTTGACGTCGGGAAAAAATCCGGTCTGACTTTGGACCCTATCTTTCTCTCTTCTTAAGTCTTTGTTTTCTACCCTTATTACACTGTCTGTTTTATGAATGGTGAAAAAGTTTTTTAGGAAAAGGCCAACATGTATCATGTCGACGATTTGAATAGTTTAAAGAGTCGCCAGTTGGTAGATTTGAAAGGTCGTGCCAACTCAACTGAGTTTTGCTTAAAAGTAGGCCCAATTGCTGGACACTATTGAAACTTGATCTTTGAAACCAAAATTCTAAGTTCGGGGGCTTGGTTAAGTGGGGGGAAGGTGTTAGGCAACCCCTACTCCCATGAAACATGATACCGCATCTTTTGAATATTTATATTTTTATTTACAATGTGTGTGTGGATGCTAGAAGAAATTGGGCCTACGTTTATTTGATTTGAAAGTATGGAATTACTTCGTTAAACCTATATACGAAGGGTTTGATTTGATTTGCAAAAGTCTTTTTTAGACAAGATATGAAAATGATGTTTTTTGAAAGCAGGTTTTCAAACCCTTACGCTCACGTAGGAATTGAAGCATGTTGATACTTCCATTTTTTATCTTTTCAGCCTTTTGGCTCAATTAAAATGGTGATTATCGGGCTGCGAAGCATCCTCGACCACAACATATATACAACTGTCAGTCTTCTCATGGGTATGACAGCCATCAGAGTGACTCTAGTACGACAAACCATTATTTCATTATGTTTGAGACCTTAAACCTGGATAACCATTTTAAGGTCTATCAGATGTACATTTTTACAGAATAACTGGCAGGGTACGTTTGTAATGTGGAGTTTGTCCATCGTGGGAATCAGATTTTGATCAGTTTGATCATAAATCCCACGATTCCTAGGCTCACATAAGGAGGCGAAGATGATAGTAGGTTTTACACCTACTTATTGGCTATCAACTTGCTATGATTATGGCTTAATCTCGAGTATTTTAGTATCTTTTGATATGTTTTGTCTTCGTTTAATAGGTTTTACTATGAAAACTCATTTGGCAAAAGAATGGCAAGAAAAGGCATGAAATGGCATAGTTTGGCATGAAATTGGCAAAAATAAGGTGGAGAACGTTTGATGGTCTGAAGATGGGCTTGGCATAAGGAAATAGCATATGGCTTGTGCAAAAAGAGCCTCAAATCAGGAGTCAAGTGAAGGCAAAAGATCAAGAAATAAAAGCAAGAAGGTCTAAGGCAGCAGCAGAGGGAACCAGCAATGCACCAGCAGCAGCCAGCAGAAAACACAGAGCTGCGCAGCCACGCCGGGTTAAAATATGAGAAGACGCGCGCCCGCGCCGAGTTGCAGAATCCAGAGAGCACTCTAGACAAGCGCGTGCCTGCGCCCCAAATGTACTATAGGGCCGCGTGACAGCATCGGTCAAGACTTAGAACAAAATTGACTTTTCATTTAATTTTTCTGCTGAGCATATTTTCCATATATGGGTGTATTTTGCAAAGGACGAAGGAGTATTCATAATTCAGTTTTATTTTACCGAAGGTATTTGGATCCTTCTCCATTCTTTGTGTTAATTATTTTGACACTCTCTTCTTTGTGTTGAGGGAGAGGATTATCCTATACATGCGGTTGTTAGGGCTTTGTCACCACAATCTCTCCGTTGTCTATCAAGTCTTGGATTTTGTGCTTGAGAGACTAAAAGTCTTGTGTATCATAGCCCGGGGATCCAGAATGGTATGCGCACTTCTTACTTGGGTCGAAATTATGTTTAGCGGTACTGGTTGGTGGAAGGAGTTGAACAATCTTCTTCTGTGTTGTCAACATATTTAGCACATTTTCGAGTGAATCCCCTAAAAAGGTGAACGTTCTCCGACGTCTAGCCTCCGCAGTTTTCTGAAATGGAGGATTAGAAGGTTAGGCTGGAGCTTGAAAAGGGGAATAGTTCCTCCTTTGAATGGGCATACTACTCGAATCGCCTCTCTGATTCTGTCCTTGTAGTACTAAAGACACTTCTTCTTCTTTCTTCTTATGTGCTTTCCGGGGATTACTCCCATAACTCCCAGATTAGATAAGCTCGGCAACAGCTTCCAAGGCGATAAGATCTTTTACCTTCCCAAATTTTAGCCCCAATTCTGCCATCTCTTCGTGTTTGATTATCTCCGAGAATGGTTTTCCTATGCCTGCCAGGACCCTTTCATAATACGGAGCTTCTTTAATGTCGATGAAGGTCATGAATATCTCAGACTCAGTCATAGGCGAGGTAACCTGTGCTACAATTCCCCTCCATCGTTGGGCATATTCTCTGAATGACTCATCGATTTGTTGCTTGATTTTGCTTATTTGATAGCTGTCCGGAGCCATCTGAGACTGAAAGCTGTATTGATTGAGGAAGGCATGTGCCAGCTCTTCTTAGCTGTGAATCTTAGAATTTTCCAGACGAGCGTGCCAGGCTCTAGTCTCTCCGATCAAACTTTTCTGGAACAATTGCATTCTGAGCTTTTCGTCCTCTACATAGGATCTGAGCTCTCTAATGAATACCTTCAAATGAGTGTAGGGATCTCCCAATCCATTATATTTCTCAAAATCAAGGGACCTAAAATTTTTTAGGGTAACGAGCTCCTGGAAATATAATTAAGTCTGAATAATTGACACTCCCAAATACCCCAGTCCCTTTGACGGACCGGATGGTTTCTTCTATTTGTTGTACTTTCTTTAGAATATCACCAGCTTTATGCTCTTTGTTGAGGTTGGTGGTTTTAGGGGTTTTGTTGGTCATGTCCTGGTTCTGGGGTTTAGAAATCTGAGTGCCTTTCTTTCTGGTATCTTTACTACCACCGGGTGTCAATGGTTCTATATGACCAGTTGTTTGCTTCCCTTGAAGGCCTTTGCTTTGTTCTTTCAAGAAAATAGCCAATTCGGCTATCTGGTTCTTCAATCCTTCAAACTCTTCCCTAGAAACAGGGGTGGATTTTGGCTGAGCACTTGAAGTCATGTCTGAAGATGGCCTTAGTGCTTTCTTAGATTTTGACCTGGTAACGGGACCAATTTTTACCTATAACAAACATAGGTGTGTTAATTTCCTGATATAGGTATCGGTTGGATGCACGCTATGTAATGTGTTTTTTTTTGATTTTTTTTTAAATCTTATCCTGTAAAACAAAGGTCAATTGTTTTGATGACATAATAGTATAACAGGATTTACAAGACATGTATATTGAATCTTGAAATTTACATAGGAAGTGGAAAATTGACATTGTATTGAAAGATGAAGGCATGAAGAAACTTCCCTTCAGATTTAGTTAATCAGAGGCTGACCTATCTTAGGCTACTCTTGCGGCTTTTCGGCATGAAGGTCCCCAAATCATCGCAATCTACTAGAGGGGAAATTAATTCGATCTTTTAATTAGAGCGGATCTGAGTGGTGCCTTTCCTGAGCCTCGCAGAATTAATCTTCTTTGAGTCCAGTAATAAAACACCGACGGGTTTGCCTCTTGGTGGAGGAATCATATAGAATACATTCACATACATTGTGTCTCACCGTATAAAATGATGACATTGTGCGAAGCACTAATATAAAGCAGTAAAGCATTCATTCACATCCATTCAATGTAAAATGCAGCATCCACACACACACAGATTTAAAAGGAAATTTTGAAAATATTTGAACGCAGCCTAAGCCCTCTACTGTCCTCGGCATTTATTATTAATTATTATCATGATTGTTATTATAATAATTATAATAACTTAATGAAATCATTATTAATTAATTATTGATCTTATTATATGTCAATAGGGGATACATGAATGTTTACCCACACATATCATGTTACATAAGACATACTATTATGTCACTCACATAATGTAATTACTCTTACCATATAGTCAATATATATAACGTATAATCATATTGATGTACCACCTTGCATTATATATAATATAAGGTAATCCACCATATATTATAGGTTTATATATCACATGCTTGTATAAATCAATTAAATATAATATTATTATATTTATTAATCTCTTACTTATTAATTATTATTTATTCATAATAATTATTAATCAACACATTATCAAATAATTAATCATAATTGAAATTAATCAAACACGTTCAAATCCTGTCACTATATTCAAATAAGTTGAATATTTAATTATTAATAATCTTATCAATTCTCTGATATTAAGGTCTCAGGGCTAGTCCACTAAGTTAAATAACTCATTAGTGACTTCCTTTAATCATTTTACAAATTCTCACCATCACATAAGGTTTAAATAAACTCACAAAACTAATTCGTTAAAATTAAATCACATATTTAATAAATAAAGAGTTTAAAATTCATGGTCGTTACAGCTGTTTTCTTGAAAGAACAAAGCAAAGGCCTTCAAGGGAAGCAAACAACTGGTCATACAAAACCATCTAAACCCGGTGGCAGTAAAGATACCGAAAAGAAAGCCACTCAGATTCTTGAACCCCAGAACCAGGACATGACCAACAAAACCCCTAAAACCACCAACCTCAACAAAGAGCAGAAAGCTGGTGATATTCTGAAGAAAGTACAACAAATGGTAGAAACCATCCGGTCCGTCAAAGGGACTAGGGCATTTGGGAGTGTCAATTATTCAGACTTATGTATATTCCCAGGGGCTCGTTACCCTAAAAAATTTTAGGTCCCTGATTTTGAGAAATATGATGGATTGGGAGATCCCTACACACATTTGAAGGTATTCATTGGAGAGCTCGGATCCTATGCAGAGGACGAAAAGCCCAGAATGCAATTATCCCAGAAAAGTTTTATTGGAGAGGCTAGAGCCTGGTACGCTCGTCTGGAAAATTCTAAGATTCACAACTAAGAAGACCTGGCACATGCCTTCCTCAATCAATACAGCTTTCAGTCTCAGATGGCTCCGGACAGATATCAAATAACCAAAATTAAGCAACAAATCGATGAGCAATTCAGAGAATATGCCAAACAATGGAGGCAAATTGCAGCACAAGTTACCCCGCCTATGACTGAGTCTGAGATATTCATAACCTTCATCGACATTCAAGAAGCTCCGTATTATGAAAGGGTCCTTCCAGGCATAGGAAAACCATTCTCGGAGATGATCAAACACGGAGAGATGGCAGAAATGGGGCTAAAATCTGGGAAGGTAAAAGATCTTATCGCCTTGGAAGCTGTTGCCGACAATATCTAATCTGAGAGTTATGGGAGTAATCCCCGGAAAGCATATAAGAAGAAAGAAGAAGAAGCGTCCTTAGTACTGCAAGGACAGAATCAGAGAGGCGATTCGAGCAGTATGCCCATTCAAAGGAGGAACTATTCCCTTTTTCAAGCTCCAGCCTAACCTTCTAATCCTCCATTTCAGAAAACGGCGGAGGCTAGATGTCGGAGAATGTTCACCTTTTTAGGGGATTCACTCAAAAATGTGCTAAAACTGTTGACAACATAGAAGAAGATTGTTCAACTCCTTCCACCAACCAGTACCGGTGGACAGAATTTCGACCCAAGTAAGAAGTGCGCATACCATTCCGGATCCACGGGCCATGATACACAAGACTTTTGGTCTCTCAAGCACAAAATCCAAGACTTGATAGACAACGGAGAGATTAGTGGTGACCAAGCCCGAACAACCGCATGTACAAGATAATCCTCTCCCTCAACACAAAGAAGAGAGTGTCAATATAATTAACACAAATAATGGAGAAGGATCCAAATACCTTCGGTATGTCGGACAGTAAACTCAATCAAGCACTAATAGCCCAGACAGTTGAGAGTTTTTAGAAAGGCAGTTCCTGATGGAACAAGAAATCAAATCCATAAAGGAACAAATTGGACAGTGGGCGAATTTGGTCGTATATCAACATCAGATAATAAGGCAGCTGATAAATTAGACCAACCAACATGAAGCAAATCCTTCCACACTGTAAATTAGCCTCATCGCTATAAGGGATCATTATCGATTTTATGAGCATAAACCCTGGGCCGACAAGGTGGCCAAAAAAGAAAAGTTCCAAGCTGATAGGGAATTTGCCTTCTAGAGAACTTCACTAATTTAAACTAGCCGATGAAGGAAATCATCCAGATGTTGATCAATGAGGGGATGGTTGCGGATCTGTTACCCCCGGTGAACCCTCGATAAAAAAAATTCAAGCCTGATAGGATCTGTCAGTACCATTCTAATGCTCTCGCTCATAACACCGAGGATTGTAGGGGACTTCGTCACCTGATTCAAAATATGATTGAAAATGGTGAGTTGATAAGGGGGAATCAAGATTATAGCCTCTCCGATGAGGAGACACTCTTTATTCCCATGGCATGGAATCAGGGAACAGTAGCTGTTATTTCCTGTGAGAAGGAACTAGCTGTGACACCCTTAATACTGCCAGGGAAAGGGGTCTAGGAAGCATCGAATCTTGTGAAGGTAGCTGCGCCCGAACCTTTAATATTACCTTTTAGACCCCAGTATCCTGTCATCAGTCTGAAAAGAGTCCAATGGAACTATGGGAAGGATGAAGCTTCCACCTCAAACAATATTGCCAGCATATCCAAGGAGAATCCATTGTACCTACCTCAGCCGATGATCAATTCAGTCATCAAAGTTAAAAGGAAGGTGGCTGAAGAGAAGATTAAAGAATTCCTCAGCAAAATGGGGCGTAACGAGACCAAGGTTGGTCAAAGCTTGAAAGATGCACCCAGGCAAATGTCCATCCTGGACCTGGTTTTATCCTCAGTGGATCATCGCAACATTTTGGTGAAAGTACTGGAAGAAGCCCATCTGCAAAGAACAGTGGATGTCGAGAAATTACGTCACGTGATAGAACACATCTTCAACAACAATGTGATATCTTTCACTGACGATGAAATACCCGCAGAGGGGACGGGTCATCGCAAGTCACTGCACATAGCAGTGATATCATCAGGGTATATGATTGGAGGTGTGTTAATAGATGGAGGATCATCTTTAAACATCTGTCCCTACGATACCTTTGAAAGAATAAAGATCAACCCAAATCAGATCAGAACCAATCATGTGGTTATTCGGGCATTCGATGGGTCTCGCCGAGAAGCTATGGGGGAGATTGAGCTTCCACTGGAGATTGGTCCCCACACTTTCTATCAATCCTTCCAGGTACTCAACATTACCACCGGATATAATTTGTTGCTGGGAAGGACATGGATCCACATGGCAGGAACAGTTCCATCCACCCTACATTAGAAGCTCAAGTACATTATTAATGGTAATCTGATTACAGTAAATGCCAAACCAGAGTACCCTATTTGCATACACGGAGACCTGCCGGTGATCAGTCTGGATGCAGGGATTGAACCTGCAAGTTTTCAAGCATTGGAGGTGAGTAATATTCAATACCTACCAGTCGGGGCACCAGCCTTGAAACCAAAGGTCTCTCCTGAAGTGATGACAGTGGGCCAGGAGATGGTATCTTTAGATATCTTCCCTGGAGAAGGGTTAGGAAAAAATCAACAAGGAATAAAGAGTACGGTGCAACCCTCGAGCCAATCAGGGAAATCCGAATTGGGCTACTCGTCCCTGTTAAACCATCGAAACCTACACAAGCATCCAAAGGTTTCTGCTTCCACTATACTATTGACAAACCTCACTGATATCGAATTTGTGAAACCAACGAGGAAGATTCCTATTGTTGTGTCAGCCATGCTTTTACCTCCAATCATACCAATGAGTGAGATAAAAACCCCAAAGCTTGAGGGGGGGAGCAAAAAGGGAAAAGAAAAGTTCATGTACGAAGGACGAGACCCATTTGCTAACATGTATTTTCTAATGCACTACAAAGGTATGAATGATGATATCCCATATAGTGATGAAGAAGATCAGATCCGAATTCCTCACATCAAAAAGGGGAAGGGAAGTGGTTCAAAGAAGAATCCCGGCCTTGATCTAAAAGATGTCTCAGTCGTCATCAGAGATGAGACAGACGATCATAACTCCTTTGTCTTACCTATTCATGAAGATTTGACCCTAGATAACTAGAGCAGCATCCCTTGCCTCATTAAAAAAGGGTTAAAGGGCAGAGAGTCCATCTGCCCTATAACATGGTTTCATTTACTACTTATTTTGGTTGCACAGCTATAGCAGCAACTTTTATCATGCTATGCTAAATGCTTTGTATGTTTAAACAGTTTCATATATTAAAATGAAAGCATTTTGTTTTTAGGACTCCAGAATTCGATTTGTTTGTCCCTGCTGATGATTTGCCAACCTGTCATAGTAACTATAAGATTGATGTAGAACTGAACTTCGACTTGATGGAGATTGGTCTAGAGGAGATAGATAACTATGAGGTACCCGAGGAAATCATAGAATGGTCAAAGACAAACCCAAACAAATCTTGATCGAACCACCACTGTCAATATCGGAACATTAGAAAACCTCAAAGAAATCCAGATAGGCCTATACCTCAATCAGACCAAAGAACCGACCTTATTGAAATCTTAACACAGTTCCAGGATGTGTTTGCATGGTCACATAAAGATATGGTTAGCTTGTCTACTGACATTGTCATCCATCGACTCCCCATTAAAGATGGATTCAAGCCAGTCAAGTAGAAGCTCAGGCGATTGAAACCTGAATGGAGTCTGAAAGTCAAAGAATAGGTTGTCAAATAATTCAAAGCCGACATCATCATGGTATCAACATACCCAGAGTGGCTGTCGAACATAGTTCCCATGCCTAAGTCAAGAGGGAAGATATGAGTATGCGTGGATTACAGGGATTTGAACAAAGCTTGTCTCAAGGACAATTTCCTGGTACCTTTCATCCACATTCTGATAGATAATATATCACAGTATGACATATATTCGTTCGTGGATTTCTTTGCTTGTTACCATCAAATCATGGTCGCTGAAGAGGACAGGGAGAAGATAACTTTCATCACTCCCTGGGGAACCTTATGTTAAAGACGTCTATCCTTCGGCCTTATCAATGTCGTGCTACATATCAGCGAGCCATGATGGCCCTGTTTTATGACATGATGCATAAGGAGATAGAGGTTTATGTGGATGACATCATCGTCAAATCCCGAAAGGAGGACGATCACATCAACCATCTCAGGAAGCTGTTCAATAGGTTGCGTAAGTACAACCTCAAGCTGAATCCTGCCAAATGTGCTTTTAGCATCAAATCGGGCAAGTTATTGGGATTTTTGGTAAACAATAGAGGCATTGAGCTGGATCCTGCCAATATTAAAGCCATCACAAAGATGCCAGTAGAGAAGGAGATACGCGGTTCCTTGGAAGAATCAATTTCATAAGCCGGCTCATTTCCCAACTCACAGCAATGTGTGAACCCATCTTCAAGCTACTAAGGAAGAATTCCTCCATGAAATGGAATGATGATTGCTGAAAAGCTTTCCTTGCCATCAAAAAGTAGCTGATCGAAGTGTTTGTCTTGGTACCCCCGAGGGATGAAGTTTCCTTGTTTATGTACTTGTCCATCAATGCCAACGCAATGGGCTATATGTTGGGACAAAAAGATGATAGTAGTAAGGAGAGAGCTATCTACTACATTAGCAAAAGATTCAGCAGCGGCGAACAGAAGTACACCCTGATTGAGAAAATATGTTGTGCATTGGCATGGGCCGCTTTGAGGTTACAACATTATCTACATGGGCATACGACCTACCTCATATCCTGCATGGATCCATTGAAGTACTTATTCAGCAAACCAATGTTGAATTGTCGACTGTCCAAATGGCAGTTGATCCTCCAATAGTTTGACATTGTCTAGGTGACTTAGAAGTCCATCAAAGGTCAGGGCATTGCAGATCAACTAGCCAAAGCACCATCAAGGGATTTTAAAACCTTGGAAACCTATTTTTCGAATGGCAGGATCATGACAATTCAGCAAATTTGACAAGAGAATTTAGTCCAACCCTAGAGAACGTATTTCGATGGAGCGGTAAACATGGAAGGTGCTGGAGCTAGGGCAGTCCTCATCTCTGGTACAGGGGAGCAGTATCCTGTGGCTACCAAGTTACAGTTTATCAACACGAACAACATGGCTGAGTATGAAGGGTGCATAATGGGGTTTAAGCTAGCCCAGTCCATGGGTATCCAGCGTTTATTTGTCTTTGGAGATTCTGAGTTGGTTATCAAACAAACCACTGGTGCATACAATACCAAATAATTGCATCTTTTGCCCTATCATCGATAGGTCATCAACATATCCATAGATTTTGAAGAGATAACCTTCATTCACATCCCTCGAGATAGGAACGACTTCCCTGATGCATTAGCAATGTTGGCTTCCTTAATCAGCATATTGGGTAGAAGGGGAATTCCCGACATCAAATTCACAAACCAGAAGGCCTTGACATACGGGAATTACATTGGAGAAATATCAGATGAAATATCTCCTATCAAGCAACCTTGGTACCAAGACATCAAAGAATATCTTCGAGATGGATCTACACCCGCTGGGGCAAGCCAAGCCGAACGAAAGAGGATTCACAAGATGGCTATGAAGTTCTATCTGAATGGAGATGCACTCTATAAGAGGGATGCTGGAATAGGCCTTTTAAGATGCCTTGATAAAGAGCATGCCCAGAGACTGATGGATGAAGTGCACGGTGGAGTTTGTGGTCCACACATGAACGGTCATTTGCTGGCCAAGAAGATATTAAGAACGGGGCATTACTGGATCTCTCTCAAAGCTGACTGTGATGATCATATCAGGAGATGCTACCAATGCCAAGTTAATGGAAATGCTTTTCACGCTCCTCCAAATGAGCTTCACAATATGAGTTCGCCATGTCCTTTCTCCAAGTGGGGAATGGATGTGATTAGGCCAATAAAACCCAAAGCAAGTAACGGACATCGATTCATCTTCACCATGATCGATTATTTCACCAAGTAGGTTAAAGCGGCCTCCTTTCCCAAAGTCACCAAGGATGTAAATAGTGGTTTCATCAGAAACAATGTTGTCTGTCGATATGGACAATCGAAGGTGATCATCTCAGACAACGCCAAGAACCTAAACAATCAGATGATGAGAGATTTATACAGCAAGTTCCACATCAAGCACCTCAATTCCTTCATTTATCCGCCTAAGATGAATGGAGCTGTCGAAGCGGCCAATAAGAACATCAAGAAGATCGTGCAGAAAATGTCCGCCAATTACAAAGGACGTCAATGCGTTCTGTTGGGTTTGTACGTAACGCAATCATGCAATCAAATCACATAAATAGGGCGAAAGCGTAAAAAACTAGGTTTTCAAAAATTTATACAAACCCATTACCATGATCATTCTTATGCATCAATTATCAGTGAATGAAGAAGGAGAAAAACAGAATTATACCTTTGAAGATCCAAGCTTCCTCAGGTACAAGTTCTACTCCTTTGATTCCTTTGATTCCTCTGTAGTGGCTCCTTCCCTTGATCAATGTCAGCCACCCAAATGCTTGGCCTCTAACGGTGATCCACCAAGGAAGATGAAGAACTCAGTAAGATGGGTTATTGGCTTAACCCTTGTTTCTATCTCTATAGAATATGTGTACTCCCAACTCTTAAAAAATTCACGTACCTTATTTCTGATATAAGACTCTCTTATATAGATATTAGGTTAACCCTCCTAATCCAATTAGAATAGGGTTTTATTTATTTAATTAATTAAATACTTTTAATTAATTTATATCCTAATCTTTATTAGGATTGAGAGAGAGTACTGATATTATATTAATTCCTAAACTCCTTTAGAATTAAAATAATAATAATAATAATAATATTAATAAGACTCCTCTTATTAATTTATATTTAATATTTCTAAAATATTAAATAATAAACATTAAGCTATTTAATTTATTCTATCATCATAGATTAAATTAATTATACTTAATGCATTATTACTATCATGCCATTTTCTTCTTAAATAATTCTTCTTCCTTTTATGGTGTGACCCTTTAGGTTCTCCATATTAAACCGGTTGTGAATAAATCAATTAGAACAATTCTAATCTTATTTAAATAAACAAATTAAACTAATAATCTATTTAAATAAATAACATTTATTCTACAATAGGGATAAGCCTCCCTAGCGATCAACGACTTTCCAGATAATATAGATTTCAACATTAATCATAAAAGAACCTCTGAGTTAATAGTTACCGTACAATTCAATCCTTCCACCATACAATGTCCCAATTAAATATAAGACATGGATTTACTGTCAAGTCTTAATTTATTTAATCATATGTATTTCGATTAGAAAATGCACAACTCCAAATAATGCAAATTAGAAACCTCTTTCTAATTTCATTCTACCTTGGCCAAGGATTCCTGGGTTGTCATTTAACGAATCACATAGGACATATCTCCTCTTTTACTAGACGTGGTAGATTCTTTATTGATCATTCATTATCTCCACATGTAACTCATTACACCCAAGCATACCCCTATATATGCCTTAAAAGGCCTTAAGGAATTAGTCAAAGTATAATAATTTGTTACATACAAGATACTATGATGATCTCAAGTCCAAGGATCACATGTACTACTATCACATTAGGAATTCCTATTGACAGGCGAGTAAAACTCCATTAGGTATTCCATAGCGAGTCACGTTCAGTGAACTTATTCTCCAATAAGCACCTACATACTTGCTTTAGTGTCTCCACACAAATGACCATGAGATCAGTCATCCTCATCCAATGAGCAAGCAACATATGTACCAATCTATCCGGATTTACTAATCCCCATTTTGGTAATCCCACAATTGGGAACTATTTTAGTTTTTAAGCTTTCTAAGAATTTAGATCTCATTATCATGATCTCATCATGATTCTAAAAACATTGCTTAAAACTATGGGTTATTTACATATTATAAAAAACAGCAGCATGTAGATAATTATATGCCTTAAATGAATATTTTATTAATAAATAAATAAGATTGTTTACAAAGTATGTGCTTTGTCATCATACATGATTGGCTTGTATGCACACTACTATCAATCTCCCACTTGCACTAAAGCCAATCGCCATGGTATCTCATACCCATCTTCTCTAAGTGACGATCAAACTGTTGTTGTGTTAAAGCTTTAGTAAATGGATCTGCAATGTTGTCTTGAGAGTCTACACGCTCCAAGGTGACGTCTCCTCTTTCAATGATCTCCCTGATCAAGTGAAATCGCCGCAACACGTGTTTAGATTTCTGATGAGACTTGGGTTCCTTAGCCTGTGCAACCGCTCTGGTGTTGTCACAGTATACGGGAACTGCTTCTCCAATGCTAGGAACCACACCAAGTTCAGTTATGAACTTCTTCATCCAAACAGCTTCCTTTGCAGCTTCACTTGCAGCTATATACTCTGCCTCTGTCACTAAATCAGCAACCGTTTGCTGCTTAGAACTCTTCCAACTCACTGCACCTCCGTTCAAGGTAAACACATACCCTGAAATAGATTTACTGTCATCTTGGTCTGTTTGAAAACTTGAGTCCGTGAATCCCTCGAGTTTTAATTCAGACCCACTGTAGACAAGAAAAATATCTTTAGTCCTTCTCAAGTACTTTAGGATATTTTTCATTGCCTTCCAGTGCTCTTCTCCTAGATTCGACTGGTATCTGCTTGTTACACTAAGTGCGTGAGTAACATCCGATCTAGTACATATCATACCGTACATGATAGATCCTATTGCAGAAGCATAAGGGATCTTACTCATACGGTCTCTCTCCTCAGGTGTCTTTGGGGCCTGTTTCTTGGAGAGATTTATTCCATGGCTCATCGGCATGAGACCTCTTTTGGAATCTTCCATGCTAAACCTCTTTAGCATCGTATCAATGTACATTCCTTGGGATAAGCCGAGCATCCTTTTAGATCTATCTCTATAGATCTTTATCCCCAAAATATAGGATGCTTCACCCAAGTCCTTCATGGAGAAGTTTTTAGATAACCAGATTTTAATGGATTGTAACATAGGAATGTCATTCCCTATCAGTAATATATCATCAACATATAATACAAGGAATGATACTGCTCTCCCACTAACCTTCTTGTATACACATGGTTCATCCTCATTTTTGATAAAATCAAACTCTTTGATTGTCTCATCAAAACGAATGTTCCATCTACGAGAAGCTTGCTTCAACCCATAAATGGATCGTTGTAGCTTACAGACTTGATTTGTTCCAACTTTTGAAATAAATCCATCTGGCTGTGTCATATACACATCCTCCTCAAGTTTCCCATTGAGGAAGGCCGTTTTCACGTCCATCTGCCAGATCTCATAGTCGTTGTAAGCTGCAATCGCAAGCAAAATCTGAATGGACTTGAGCATGGCTACTGGTGAGAAGGTTTCATCATAGTCAACTCCTTATCTTTGTTTGAAACCTTTTGCAACCAGTCGGGCCTTATAGGTCTCTACCTTTCCGTCTGCTCCAGTCTTTTTCTTAAAAACCCATTTACACCCAATAGGTTTAATACCTTCAGGTGGTGAAACCAAAGACCATACTTTGTTTTCATACATGGAGTCCATTTCGGATTTCATGGCTTCAAGCCATTTCCCTGAGTCTTTATTACTCATAGCCTGTTCGTAATTCAATGGATCATCATCATTCATGATGTGTACCTCATCGTCATCCTCTATAACGAATCCATACCTCTCAGGTATCTTCGGTACTCGTCCAGATTTACGAACAGGGTGTGGTACAGTAGGTTCTTCTACTTGGTTAGGTACCTGACTTTGGTCCGTGGTAACTTGTGGTTCTTGAACTTCTTCAAGATATATCTTGCTCCCACTGACCCCTTCATGGATAAACTCTTTCTCCAAGAAGGTAACATGTTTCGCAACAAACACCTTTTGATCAGTTGGATGATAGAAATAATACCCTACGGTTTCTTTAGGGTATCCCACAAATCTACACTTATCGGATTTAGTCTGTAGCTTATCATTTTCAAACTTTTTGACATAAGCTGGATAACCCCAAGTCTTAACATGCTTAAGATTTGGTTTCCTCCCTTTCCACATCTCATATGGAGTCTTTGGGGCGGATTTGGTAGGTACCTTGTTAAGTAGGTATGCAGCCGTTTCTAGGGCATATCCCCAGAAGGAAATTGGAAGGTCGGTAAAACTCATCATGGATCGAACCATGTCCAACAGTGTTCGATTTCTCCTTTCAGATACTCCATTTAACTGTGGTGTACCTGGAGGAGTCCATTGTGAGATTATACCATTTTCACTTAGACAATTGAGAAACTCACTGCTTAAGTATTCTGTCACATCGATCTGATCGAAGTATCTTAATACTCTTACCCGTTTGTTTCTCTACTTCACTTTTGAACTCTTTAAACTTTTCAAATGATTCTGATTTGTATTTCATTAAATACACATATCCAAATCTTGAGTGATCATCAGTGAAAGTAATAAAATAAGAATACCCACCCCGTGCACTTGTTGTCACAGGTCCACAAATGTCTGTGTGAATCAATGCCAACAACTCTGTAACTCTCTCTTCTTTTCCACTAAAAGGAGATTTAGTCATTTTACCCATGAGACAAGATTCACAAGTTGGATATGATTCATAATCAGATAGCTCGAGGAGCCCATCTTTATGTAACTTGGATAATCTTGTTTCATTGATATGACCGAGTCTATAGTGCCACATATAGGTATAATTAATATCATCTCTTTTCCTTTTCTTAATTTGTTCAATTTGAAATATATTTTTTGTAAGTCAAGTGTATAAAGTCCATTTTGCAAATTTTCAATACCATATAAAACATCGTCTTTATAAATAGAACAACCATTGTTCTTTATAATAACATCAAAACCTTCCATATCCAATACAGAAATTGAAATAATATTTTTAATAATATTCAGAACATAATAACAATTATTAAGATAAATGGATTTGCCCGAAGGCATTGCTAAATAATAAGTTCCTACAAATGCAGCAACTTTTGCTCCATTTCCCACTCGTAGGATCACTTCATCTTTGTTCAGCTTTCTACTTCTGACCAGTCCCTGCACAGTATTACATATGTGAGAACCACAGCCGGTATCCAATACCCAAGTAGAATTATGACTTTCAGAAAAATTAATTTCAATCATAAACAAACCTTGATTGGAAGTCGAAGCTTCTCCAAGCTTCTTCTCTGCTAGAAACTTCTTGCAGTTCCTCTTCCAATGTCCCGGCTCATTGCAATGAAAGCACATTCCTTTAGCTGGTTCAGGTTTCTTTTGCTCCTTTTCTTTCCCTTTTCCCTTAGCCTTCTTAGATTTCTTCTTTTCAGAAGACACCCTGGGCCTCTTCCGTTTATTGGAAGAATCCACTATCAAGACATGGTTCTTCTTGGATGAGAAGTGACCTTCTACAGTTTTCAGCATGTTAAGCAGCTCAGGTAAGCTGACATCTAGCTTATTCATGTGAAAATTAACCACAAACTGCGAGAAGGTCTCAGGGAGTGACTGCAAGACCAAGTCTTGACTCAACTCCCCATCCATGACGAACCCAAGCTGTCCAAGGCGTTCAATCAAATTGATTACCTTCAGAACATGAGTCTCGACGGCAGTGCCCTCGGTCATCCGAGATCGGAAGAGCTCCTTAGATATCTCATATCTAGCAGTCCTACTCTGTTCACCATAGAACTCCTTGAGGTGAAGCAGCATAGCAGGAGCATCCATTTTTTCGTGCTGACGCTGAAGCTCGTTATTCATGGATGCGAGCATGATGTATTGAGCCACAGATGCATCATCTTGCCACTTATTGAAAGTGGCAATCTCTTCCTCAGAGGCTGTTTCTGAAACAGATTCAAGGGATAGTGGAATTTAGGACATAAGAAATCTTTTCAGCAGTGAGAACAATTCTCAGATTTCTTAGCCAGTCCTCATAATTCGGGCCGGTAAGCTTATTTGCATCAAGTATGCTTCGTAGTGAGATTAGTGATTTTGACATTTTTAAAATTCTGCATGTGAAAAGACAACATTTTAGCAAACATTCATTTTATTAACTTTGCATACCAAAATAAATTTAGGTCTTTATTTTAAATTGGTATCTCCCACTATTTTCATCAAACTATATTACCCTCACTCATATAGTTCGGCAACATCTAATTAAAGATTTGCTAGTGAGATTAAGGATCCCATTTCAAATGTATATAACCTTGTGGATAGCACAACAAGCGATATACAAATAAATAGGTAGACAACTCTTGTCAATTACATCACCATGTAACTCCTTTTATTTTGCCTCTTAAATCATAATGGTCATGTGTGTGCACATCCGAACTAAAATGATTTAAGTTAAGTCCAGCCTAAGCACTTCCATAAATTCAAAAAAGAAAAATTTTCGTCCTTGTGGATAGCACAACAAGACTAGATCGTTCAATTTTCTTGATAAGCATCAAATGTGATTAATTAACATCTTAAATATTCAATACTCGTCTTGTGGATAGCACAACAAACTCATATTAAATATTTAATACTCTATTAACTAATCATGCTAGAAGGCGACGTTCGATATTCCAAATATCATTTGAACGCTTCAGACTTAATAATATTTCTTTGAGGGGTTTGTTATTATTTGTCTCATCTTTTTAAGCGCGCATGCACACATATATATAAAATACGCTTCATTTTATTAAACATGCGAAGCATGTTTGTATAAAATATAATATATATAATATTTAGCATGCAATATAGAATACTATATTCTACCCGGATTGATTATGGACTTTTATTCTAGTTTGGTTCACTAGAGCCACCAAGTGAACCAAAAGGTCAAACCTAGGAGTGCAAGAATTTAAATTTAAATATAACTATTACATTTAAACCCTGGCTCCATACAAATGAGTCTTCACGCGTTCCTTGCTCCTTGGTCTCCAATTTCTTCAAAATAATTCTAACTATCTCTATTACATTAACTATTTAAAATTAAATAGAAACCTTGATCAACAGTCAAGGGGAAGTACATAGAAAGGAGATAGAATTTACATCGAGAATAAAACTAAAGAAGACGAGGTACGCAGACCCCATTTTATAAAACTCATTCATTCAAGCATTCAACCAAAATAAAATCCAATCACATTGGTCATAGTCCATAATCAATCCCTTTTATTACCATACATATCATCATACGTATCAATAAAACTTATTCATCTCATGAAAATAAATTCATTCCATATATGTATTAATATCAGTTAATGGGCAAAAGTTTGCTAAACTTTGTTTTTGGAAAAATAAACTCCTTTATTTCATTCAAAAATAATTCCAAATTAAACTCTTTAATTTTAGCAATTCTGAAATCTCATTTCATATAAAATAAACATCTTTATTTTAAACCTTTATTAATTAAATAAACCATTCATTTAATTAAATAAAACAAAAAAAAATTTCAGTTCCTGTCCAATGGCGCAGCTGCGCCAAGAATGTAAAGGGAACCGGCGCAGCTGCGCAGCATGAAAACCAAGAACAGCACCCGGCGCAGCTGCGCAGCAATATGCCTTGTATCGGCGCAGCTGCTCAGCTTTGTAGAATCTTAAAAATTTTTGTTGCCCAGAACTCGATCCAATCGCATATCATACATGTATGGAATCACATAGACTGATA
The DNA here is from genome assembly GCA_020205555.1 of Panax stipuleanatus. Lineage (NCBI taxonomy): Eukaryota > Viridiplantae > Streptophyta > Magnoliopsida > Apiales > Araliaceae > Panax > Panax stipuleanatus. The sequence goes on along the minus strand of CM035123.1, from coordinate 57,499,378 downwards.
ATTAGCACAAGATTGGCTCTGATACCACTGTTGGGTTTGTACGTAACGCAATCATGCAATCAAATTACATAAATAGGGCGAAAGCGTAAAAAACTAGGTTTTCAAAAATTTATACAAACCCATTACCATGATCATTCTTATGCATCAATTATCAGTGAATGAAGAAGGAGAAAAACAGAATTATACCTTTGAAGATCCAAGCTTCCTCAGGTACAAGTTCTACTCCTTTGATTCCTTTGATTCCTCTGTAGTGGCTCCTTCCCTTGATCAATGTCAGCCACCCAAATGTTTGGCCTCTAACGGTGATCCACCAAGGAAGATGAAGAACTCAGTAAGATTGGTTATTGGCTTAACCCTTGTTTCTATCTCTATAGAATATGTGTACTCCCAACTCTTAAAAAATTCACGTACCTTATTTCTGATATAAGACTCTCTTATATAGATATTAGGTTAACCCTCCTAATCCAATTAGAATAGGGTTTTATTTATTTAATTAATTAATTACTTTTAATTAATTTATATCCTAATCTTTATTAGGATTGAGAGAGAGTACTGATATTATATTAATTCCTAAACTCCTTTAGAATTAAAATAATAATAATAATAATATAAATAAGACTCCTCTTATTAATTTATATTTAATATTTCTAAAATATTAAATAATAAACATTAAGCTATTTAATTTATTCTATCATCATAGATTAAATTAATTATACTTAATGCATTATTACTATCATGCCATTTTCTTCTTAAATAATTCTTCTTCCTTTTATGGTGTGACCCTTTAGGTTCTCCATATTAATCCGGTTGTGAATAAATCAATTAGAACAATTCTAATCTTATTTAAATAAACAAATTAAACTAATAATCTATTTAAATAAATAACATTTATTCTACAATAGGGATAAGCCTCCCTAGCGATCAACGACTTTCCAGATAATATAGATTTCAACATTAATCATAAAAGAACCTCTGAGTTAATAGTTACCGTACAATTCAATCCTTCCACCATACAATGTCCCAATTAAATATAAGACATGGATTTACTGTCAAGTCTTAATTTATTTAATCATATGTATTTCGATTAGAAAATGCACAACTCCAAATAATGCAAATTAGAAACCTCTTTCTAATTTCATTCTACCTTGGCCAAGGATTCCTGGGTTGTCATTTAACGAATCACATAGGACATATCTCCTCTTTTACTAGAGGTGGTAGATTCTTTATTGATCATTCATTATCTCCATATGTAACTCATTACACCCAAGCATACCCTATATATGCCTTAAAAGGCCTTAAGGAATTAGTCAAAGTATAATTTGTTACATACAAGATACTATGATGATCTCAAGTCCAAGGATCACATGTACTACTATCACATTAGGAATTCCTATTGACAGGCGAGTAAAACTCCATTAGGTATTCCATAGCGAGTCACGTTCAGTGAACTTATTCTCAATAAAGCACCTACATACTTGCTTTAGTGTCTCCACACAAATGACCATGAGATCAGTCATCCTCATCCAATGAGCAAGCAACATATGTACCAATCTATCCGGATTTACTAATCCCCATTTTAGTAATCCCACAATTGGGAACTATTTTAGTTTTTAAGCTTTCTAAGAATTTAGATCTCATTATCATGATCTCATCATGATTCTAAAAGCATTGCTTAAAACTATGGGTTATTTACATATTATAAAAAATAGCACCATGTAGATAATTATATGCCTTAAATGAATATTTTATTAATAAATAAATAAGATTGTTTACAAAGTATGTGCTTTGTCATCATACATGATTGGCTTGTATGCACACTACTATCACGTTCCTCTACTGGGGCTACCCCCTATTTATTGGTCTATGGCATGGAAGTAGTACTTCCCATAGAAGTGGAAATGGAGTCTTTGCTGGTGTTAATAGATGCTCAGATGGAAGAAGATCAATGGTTGCCAGAGCGGTACCACCAGCTGTCCCTGATAGATGAGAAGAGGGCTACAACCATTTTCTATGGGCAATTATATTAGCAAAGGATTGTTCGATCATACAACAAGAAAGTCTGAATCTGCTAATTCAAAGAAAACGACTAGGTATTGAAGAAAGTCTTGGCCAATCAAGATGAAGCCAAATGAAAGTTTGCCCCAAATTGGGAAGGCCCTTTCATTGTCAAAGAAGTGTTGACAAGAGAAGCTATCAGATTGTAAGAGATGCACGGGAGCGAATTTCCCCAACTCATCAACTTAGACACTGTGAAAAGGTACTCTATCTAAAGCACATGCCTACCATCATCCTGGTCTTGCGAATCAATCAAATCAGTTCAGTTTTCACTAGAAGATCGAACTACGAATGTCCTAATCTCCCTCAGCCCTACGTAGGCAGCCATTCCTGGTGCTGCCAAATCAAACAAAAAAACTCAAAAACCCATCAAACAAAACTCATAATAGACACTTCTCAAGCCTCTCACACAAAACTTGAACTACAAATGACCTGATCTCCCTCCATCCCGAGAGTACGTAGGCAGCCATTCATGGTGCGGTGTGACCTTCAAAGAAAAACAAAAAAAAACCAATAGGAAAACTTGTCCCAAGACACCGAAACCCCATAAAACTGAAAATTTATCAAGTCTCCCTGGTCAACAGGCCCATCTGAGATATTCTCCGACATCTCACTGTCCGTCCATCAAGGAGAAGCTCGTGATACATTAACAACAGCAAGTCATGAAAGAAGTGGTAATCACTCAATAATGACAATACGTATCCAACAGGGAAGTGAATCAAAATATATTTCTCTGATATATAATACTGTTTGATATATACACTATGTCCTGTACATAACAAAAAATGGCTGATCTAGTATGTGCAGGAAAAATAAAGCTAGTCTATGAACCCGTAGCCAAGCGGGATAACAGTGCCAATATGGCATCTCTCTTAAAGATGAAGGAGCAGCTGCAAGCACAATACCCTCAGCCTCCATACGAGCAAAAACATCCACAGCCATCTGCATAGTGCTACTGTGACCTTCTATGAAAGTGCTCATATCTGCAACCAGGCTGTGGGTATATGATCTGAGTGTCATACTGTCTGTAATATATATATCCCGGGTAGCTATGGCCTCATCCCTCTCGACATAAGCTGCATCCCAGGCAACTAAGGCCTCCTCAATCTCCTCAAAGGCTGCATCTTAGATATATCAAACCTCATCTCTCTCCTCAAGAGCTGCATCTCAGGTGGATTGAGTCTCGTCTCTCTCAACCAATGCTACATCCCGAGTAGCTCGAGCCTCGTCTCTCGAAGAAAAAACTGTATCCCTGCAAGACAGGGCTGTCAATATCAACGCCCTAGCCTGATCTCTCTCGAAAGTCAGCTGAGCTAGTGAATCAGCAATAACTGGATCTGTACCGGTGGGAATGCTCGAAGGGTCACTAACTAATACCGCTGTCAAGCCGGTAAACAACTCATCCTCTGTGGGAGAATCAGGATCCTCTATAGGCTCCTCCTTATCTGAATCTATGTTCGGAGCTGACTAGATAACCGCAGTTGCTACTATATCAGACTCTGACCAAATCGAATACTCTGGGGATCGATCCGGATGGCTAGTAAAGAAATTAGCCCTCTCCCTATGAGTCCAACACTCATAAATCCTTATCAGGTTAGCTGAAGATAAAGAGGAAGCTGATATCCACTGATCCATAGCCCCCTCAAACTGGTGAAGGCTCTAGAACTGATCAAATTGACCCATATCTGCCAACGGATGGTAAGTGGTCACCCCTCTCAATCCCGCTAGAGGTAAATAATCCATGCCAACAATATGGGTGATGAAGCTATAAGAGGAGACAAGTCCTGAGCATGGTAAGCTCAAAAAGGGATGCTGAATATTTGATAAAAAGGCCGACCATGTCGCTGCATCTTAACATTCTGCTGGCTGGAAGGAGTATGACATGGCTATCTCATAGATAAAGCAATATCCATGGTGTCTAAAGGTGCCAAATGGATGCAAATTTGTCATGAGCCATACATAAAGTAGAACGGAGCTACCTCTAAAAAACCCCTCAGGATGGGTGCTGCAAAAGGTAACCGACCTCAAGGTTTCGACCAGTATCATCAGAAGAATAGTACTACGCTGTTTGAGGGCACGGACCATGACCATCAAGGCAATATCCAAATGGTCCAAATATAGTGGCATGTATACATAAGTCGTAACTGCACATCAACAGGACATCTACCCGGGCCAACTGCTACTCATCTGGCAAAATGATAAAATCCCCAAAGTGTCGATCGTAGCTGTCTAGCCGGCCGAAGCGATCGATTAAAAAGTCGATGGATATCACATATCCTGAAATGATCTCCTCGATGACTACTATACGTCTCAGACCCGACGTAGTCATAAATGCTCTCCTCATGTCACGGATAGTTGTGCGAGCGCAAGGCATGTCCAGTGCTAAACCTATAAGACGCTCATACTCCTCTAAGGTCAGAGTCAACTCGTGCAGTCCAAAGAAAAAAACCTATCGCTCATGTATTCAGCATGATAACATGCCATCTACGAATCCGTGTAGAACCTAGAAATCTAGAAGGGCCAACGAATGCCCCAACATTTGGTCTACTGTCCCTCTGGCTGTATGGGGTAGACTATCGTACAATGAGGATGCTACCAAGGATGGTGGCGAGTGCTCAATACGGCTGATCGTAGATGACGGCATCTGTATCACCGTATCATAAGACCATCCAGGGGTCAAATCTAAATTCACCTGTCTAAATGCATATCCATGACATAATACATGCATAATGACAATAATAAACATGATGCAATAGATAGGAAATATCATGCATATCTAAATAAACTATTTACTGCAAGCATCATCTCTGTCTGCTCATACAATACAAAATAAAAAGTACAGGAAAATGGGGCACAACTGCCCAACTAGTGCCCCGCCCAACTACCAACAGAGGCCTATAGAAATATATAGCGAGAAATGGGGCACAGCCGCCCAATAGGTAAAAGAGGCCTATCAAAAGATATAGCGAGAAACTATCCGAAGAGATCAAGAATATCTGTCTCCAGGCTAACCTGCTCCAGCTCCTCCTGAGTCACAAAATCTCGGCCAGTGGGAATGTCTGGTCAATACAAGAAAGGATCAGCACCTGCAAAGCTGCTAAAAATGGACCTGTGGAAGGGCCTACTCCAAAGCTGGAAGGATCAAAAGAGTCTACCTCAGATGGTTCCCTGCCCAGGTGCCTGATGAACAAATGTCCCCTCTCCAACTGCTGGGTCAATCCTATAGTTTGGTCCAGATGAGTCGGATCTCGGAGGCAAGCTATCCAGTCTGTCATCATCACAGACCCTGGCACCATGTCTGCCATAAACTGGATAGCACTAGTCTGATCCCCAATAGAATGAGGACTCCACCAGCTGTGAAATGCCTCCTGGCTGTAAGGACCCTCTAATAGGGTGAAGCCATCTATGCCCACCTTAGGAATGTATGTGAATGGCTGAGCTAATGCCCAATGATGCTAAGCAGGAAGAACAAAGGGAATGCGGATATCTTATGTGGTGCTCCGAATAGCACGCTCTCCTAAAAAGAGCTCCCAACCTCCCTCTGTCAAAAATGGAACTCGACGAGTGGACAATGCAAATTCTCAGCCAGTGGGAAAGTCATCCTCAAACCCGACTGTTAAAAAGTCTGAGGTATACAGGACCCACGAGATCGACCCGACAATAGCTCTAGGTGCAGACGGGAGTGGGTGAATCCCTCGGCTACATGGACCTCCGTTAATGTGGAGTGATGCCAGCGTCGTCCCTAAGGATAAGTCTCCAAGCCTAGAGTAGTTGCAGCACGTAGGCAAGGAAGCATCTCATATGCCCAAAACTGGCCATGCAAATATCAAAAGTCCTCAGTGATCAAGACAGACAAATATAAATGAGAAAAGTGAAAAGGTACAAGAAAGATGTACTCACCAGCAGGAATGGGTAAAAGCCTAACTAAGCCTCCGTCACACCTTTCGAGCGCATGCGCATCCCTCGAAGAAAATAGGGAAAGGTGTACGTACCCCAATCAAAATCACTAAGGCGCTCCAAATATCGAGTAGCGCTGACCAAGGCAAAGGACACGGTCGAGGAGTTATCTGCAAGGAAACAACCCCTGATGATCACTAAAAATAGTCGTCACAGGATGCGATCTCTAACCCTCCGATCATCAGGCAGAAGCTCAGTCAAAGCCCCACTCTGGGCATCTACGCTCAAGGGACCAAAATGGACCGTTCGACCCTTGATGGCCGCTGCAAGAACTCCCAAGGGGGACCGAACGGCAGTAGTTGAAATGTCAGCAACAATCGGCACTGGCTCACATGCGAACTCTATCCCAGTGATAGACCTCCAGTCCATAGGCATCATCATCACCTCACAATCCAATAAATGAAGAGACTGGGTCTGGTGGAACCAGCGCTCAGACAAAGCCCTCATATAACCCCAAGGGCAACGGCAGGGAAGGATAAAAAAGAACACCTGAAACCCCCAGGAGTTAACAATGGCCCTATACTCTGGATGTAGAGTATGGTACAAAGAGTGCACATTACACCAGTTCCCTCTGGGCTGCGTAAAGTCGGGAACCTACATCAAAAAGATAATCCAGATCAAGCCTGTGCTTTGAAAATGGCAAAAGAAAGAAATAAAATCCAGAAGAAAAACTTCATTCACCTCGTTGGCGTGAAGGTATCTTGATGGAAGGCGCCTTCAAATCTCCTAGAAGCTCTTGAAGTGGCACCACAATGCCTGGAAGCTCCGCACGTGGAGTCTGACCTGGGACAGGATCAACAAAAGGTACATCCTCATCGTCCACATCAACCGGCGGATCAACCCGGATAGGATGAATCACTGACTCAGCCAATCTGCGAGGGGGACGGGCCGCCCGTGGATGAGGAACATTGGAGACTCTCCTCCGTCTAACTCTTGGAACAACCCTGCTGGCACTATCGGGTCTATCTGGCTCCATAACTTGGACAAAGTCTCCAAATCACCTCAGAAAGGGTGAGGTAAGCTTAAAACCTATGGCTTATCAAATTAAATCAGTAATTGCTGCATTTTTAAGTCTTGAAACATGCATGTGTCAACTAAAATCCCCAGTAAAGTCAAAATTGCATGTTTATTAAATGCTCAGGCTTTTGAAAAAATTTCGCCAGAGTCTCCAATGTTCATCATAATTAGTGAAGAGCAAAACCCTAAATCATAATTAGTGAAGATTAGGGTAAAATTAGCTACTAATTAAACCCTAAAGTTGCTCACCTAGTGCCACCTCCTACTTTAAAAATTCATCATATACGATCCCCAAGCACCTTGTCATAGCTGCACAAGTTCAGAGGGAAGATATTTTTGTAGGCAAAGTGTGAAAAATGACATAAAACCCTAACTTAGAAATCCTATAAATAGCAGCCTCAAATCAGTATAGAATCACGAATTTCATTCACTATTATACTTATACTATCTTCCATAAGGAGCCCTAGCAATAACAACATTAGAATCAAAGTATAGATAGCAAAATTTGCTCAAGAAAGGTATAAACCCTAATTTTACAATTGATCTTTGATGCTATGTTAATTTTGTTGTTATGTTGTTTAGTTATGTGTAATAACATGTTAGTTAGTGTTCTAAGTTGTTAGATCACATTGTCATAACATCTAGATGCATCAAATAGGTGTTTTAAGTAATTTGAAAAATTGTTAAAAATAAGCTTGATAGCCATATGTCAGAGCCCGTAAATCTTCATGTGTTAATAGTTAGGTTTGTTAATTATATGATAGTTGTAGTAGTACATGAGCTTAGTAATCTAGAACAAGAATCAGGCTTACGTGATTAACAGAATGAATGATATAAGTGGTCAAAGGTGGTTGATCGATCATGAAAATCTGATTTCTAGGTTACCAAGAAATCTCAAGAACAGCCAAGATATGTACTTTGACCGGCTTATATCTCTCTCTATGTATGTTGTTAAGTTGTCTAAGTGCTTTGTTATTGTACCCTGATATGTATGCTAGAGGTATGATATACTTTAACATATAATAAATTCATAGGATGACTAGAATTAATGGTCAAAACCCGTTGACCGTTCACGGGTTAGTTTTCTGGAAAACCCAGAAAATGAAGAACAGTCTCTGACAAAACTTTGACAGACCTAGATCTATGCCTTAAGAGGTTACTCGGTCCTGACCAGTGCTATGTCGTTCAAGTATAACATATATACTACACACTGCAACAATTAAAACATTTATTTAATACTCAGAATCAAAGCTATTAACCTCACAAAATCGTTGACCGACGTTGACAAACGTGTTGGGTTTGTACGAAATCGTGATGCAATCAAATTGCAAAAATTAGCGGAAGCATGGTATATCAGAGTTTAAAAAAATTTCTACAAAACCATTACCCGGATCATCCTTTATGCAAATTATTAATTTAAAACGATAAATAAGAAGTTATGGAATCATACCCTTGTAGAACGAAGCTTCCACAGGTGCTAGTTCAACTCCTTGTTCTTCGTGATCTCCTTGAATTTTCGGGTTAGATTCCTTCCTTTGATCAACGTTAGCCACCCAAGTGTTTGGCCTCTCGAGGTGATCCACCAAAGAAGAGGAATTATCAAGAAGGAGGGTGTTTGGCTAAACCATAGTTTTCTATCCTCTATAGAAAATGAGTACTCTCCAACAATTGGAATTTCATCAATTGATATCTATTATAAGACTCCTCTTATATAGATATTGGTCAACCCTTCTAATCCTATTAGACATGGGATTTCTTTTAATTAATTAAACTCCTTTAATTAATTTAGGCTTCCCACCACATAGGGAATAATGAATTAAATTCATTTAATTAATTTGTCTCCTAATCTTATTAGGAATAAATGAGAGTACTAATATTAAATTAATTACTAAACTCCTTTAGAAATTAAAATAATAATCATTGTAATAATATTAATAAGACTCCTCTTATTAATTTATATTTAATATTTTCAAAATATTAAATAATAAACATTAAGCTATTTAATTTATTCTATCACTATAGATTAAATTAATTACACTTAATGCATTATTACGATTATGCCATTACCTTCTTAAATAATTATTCTTCCTTTTATGGTGTGACTCTTTAGGTTCTCTATATTAAACCGGTTGTGAATAAATCAATTAGAACAATTCTAATCTTATTTAAATAAACAAATTAAACTAATAATCTATTTAAATAAATAATATTTATTCTACAATAAGGATAAGCCTCCCTAGCGATCAACGACTTTCTAGATAATATAGATTTCAACATTAATTATAAATGAACCTGTGAGTAAATAGTTACCATACAATTCAATCCTTCCACCATACAATGTCCCAATTAAATATAAGACATGAATTTACTGTCAAGTCTTATTTTATTTAATTATATGTATTTCGATTAGAAAATGCACAACTCCAAATAATGCAAATTAGAAACTCCTTTTTAATTTCATTTTACCTTGGCCAAGGATTCCTGGGTTGTCATTTAACGAATCACATAGAACATATCTCCTCTTTTACTAGAGGTGGCAGATTCTTTATTGATCATTCATTATCTCCATATGTAACTCATTATACCCACGCATACCCTTTTATATACCCTAAAGGACTTTAAGGAATAAGTCAAAGTATAATTCATTACATACAAAATACTATGATGATCTCAAGTCCAAGGATCACTTGTACTACTATCACATTAGGAATTCCTATTGACAGGCGAGTAAAACTCCATTAGGTATTCCATAGTGAGTCACGTTAAGTGAACTTATTCTCCAATAAGCACCTACATACTTGCTTTAGTGTCTCCACACAAATGATCATGAGATCAATCATCCTCATCCAATGAGCAAGCAATATATGTACCAATCTATCCGGATTTACTAATCCCCTTTTTAGTAATCCCACAATTGGGAACTATTTTAGTTTTAGAGCTTTTTAAGAATTTAGATCTCATTAGCATGATCATCATCATGATTCTAAAAGCATTGCTTAAAACTATGGGTTATTTACATATTATAAAAATAGCACCATGTAGATAATTAAATGTCTTTAATAAATAAATATTTTATTAATAAATAAATAATATTATTTACAAAGTACGTGCTTTATCATCATACATGATTGGCTTGTATGCACACTACTATCAATCTCCCACTTGCACTAAAGCCAATCGCCATGGTATCTCATACCCATCTTCTCTAAGTGACGATCAAACTGCTGTTGTGTTAAAATTTTAGTAAATGGATCTGCAATGTTGTCTTGAGAGTCTACACGCTCCAAGGTGACGTCTCCTCTTTCAATGATCTCCCTGATCAAGTGAAATCGCCGCAACACGTGTTTAGATTTTTGATGAGACCTTGGTTCCTTAGCCTGTGCAACTGCTCCTGTGTTGTCACAGTAAACGGGAACTGCTTCTCCAATGCTAGGAACCATACCAAGTTCAGTTATGAACTTCTTCATCCAAACAGCTTCCTTTGCAGCTTCACTTGCAGCTATATACTCTGCCTCTGTCACTGAATCAGCAACTGTTTGCTGCTTGGAACTCTTCCAACTCACTGCGCCTCCGTTCAAGGTAAAAATATACCCCGAAACAGATTTACTGTCATCTTGGTCCGTTTGAAAACCTGAGTCTGTGAAGCCCTCGAGTTTTAATTCAGACCCACCGTAGACAAGAAAAATATCCTTAGTCCTTCTCAAGTATTTTAGGATATTCTTCGCTGCCTTCCAGTGCTCTTCTCCTAGATTCGACTGGTATCTGCTCGTTACACTAAGTGCATGAGCAACATCCGGTCTAGTACATATCATACCGTACATGATAAATCCTATTGCAAAAGGATAAGGGATCTTACTCATACGGGCTCTCTCCTCAGGTGTCTTTAGGGCCTGTTTCTTGGAGAGATGTATTCCATGGCTCATCGGCATGAGACCTCTTTTGGAATCTTCCATGCTAAATCTCTTTAGCATTGCATCAATGTACGTTCCTTGGGATAAACAAAGCATCCTTTTAGATCTATCTCTATAGATCTTTATCCCCAAAATATAGGATACTTCTCCCAAGTCCTTCATGGAGAAGTGTTTAGATAACCAGATTTTAATCGATTGTAGCATAGGAATGTCATTCCCTATCAGTAATATATCATCAACATATAATACAAGGAATGAAACTGCGCTCCCACTAACGTTCTTGTACACACATGGTTCATCGTCGTTTTTGATAAAATCAAACTCTTTGAGTGTCTCATCAAAATGAATGTTCCATCTACGAGAAGCTTGCTTCAATCCATAAATGGATTGTTGCAGCTTACAGACTTGATTTGTTCCAACCTTTGAAACAAATCCCTCTGGCTGTGTCATATACACATCCTCCTCAAGTTTCCCATTGAGGAAGGCCGTTTTCACGTCCATCTGCCAAATCTTATAGTCGTTATAAGCTGTAATCGCTAAGCAAAATTCAAATGGACTTGAGCATAGCTACTGGTGAAAAGGTTTCATCATAGTCAACTCCTTGTCTTTGTTTGAAACCTTTTGCAACCAGTCGGGCCTTATAGGTCTCTACCTTACCGTCCGCTCCAGTCTTTCTTTTAAAGACCCATTTACACCCAATAGGCTTAATGCCTTCAGGTGGTGAAACCAAAGTCCATACTTTATTTTCATATATGGAGTCCATTTCAGATTTCATGGCTTCAAGCCATTTCCCTGAGTCTTTATTACTCATAGCCTGTTCGTAATTCAATGGATCATCATCATTCATGATGTGTACCTCATCGTCATCCTCTATAATGAATCCATACCTCTCAGGTATCTTCGGTAATCTTCCAGATTTACGAACATGGTGTAGTATAGTAGGTTCTTCTACTTGGTCAGGTACCTAACTTTGATCCGTGATAATTTGTGGTTCTTGAACTTCTTCAAGATATATCTTACTCCCACTGACCCCTTCATGGATAAACTCCTTTTACAAGAAGGCAGCATGTTCCGCAACAAACACCTTTTGATCAGTTGGATGATAGAAATAATACCTTAAAGTTTTTTTAGGGTATCCCACAAATCTACACTTAACGGATTTAGTCTGTAGCTTATCATTCTCAAACTTTTTAACATAAGCTGGGCAATCCCAAGTCTTAACATGCTTAAGATTTGGTTTCCTCCCCTTCCACATCTCATATGGAGTCTTTGGAGCGGATTTGGTAGGTACCTTGTTAAGTAGGTATGCAGCCGTTTCTAGGGCATATCCCTAGAAAGAAATTGGAAGGTCGGTAAAACTCATCATGGATCGAACCATGTCCAACAGTGTTCGATTTCTCCTTTCAGATACTCCATTTAACTGTGGTGTACCTGGAGGAGTCCATTGTGAGATTATATCATTTTCTTTGAGACAATTGAGAAACTCACCGCTTAAGTATTCTCCACCTTGATCTGATCGAAGCATCTTTATACTCTTGCCCGTTTGTTTCTCTACTTCACTTTTGAACTTTTTGAACTTTTCAAATGATTATGACTTGTATTTCATTAAATGCACATATCCAAATCTTGAGTGATCATCAGTGAAAGTAATAAAATAATAATATCCACCCCATGCATTTGTTGTCATAGGTCCACAAACGTCTGTGTGAATCAATGCCAACAACTCTGTAACTCTTTCTCCTTTTCCACTAAAAGGAGATTTAGTCATTTTACCCATGAAACAAGATTCACAAGTTGGATATGATTCATAATCAGATAACTCAAGGAGCCCATCTTTATGCAACTTGGATAATCTTGTTTCATTGATATGACCGAGTCTACAGTGCCACATGTAAGTATAATTAATATCATCTCTTTTCCATTTCTTAGTTTGTTCAATTTGAAAAATATTTTCTTGTAAGTCAAGTGTATAAAGTCCATTTCGCAAATTTTCAATACCATATAAAACATCGTCTTTATAAATAGAACAACTATTGTTCTTTATAACAACGTTAAATCCTTCCATATCCAATACAAAAATTAAAATAATGTTTTTAATAATATTTGGAACATAATAACAATTATTAAGATAAATGAACTTGCCCGAAGGCATTACTAAACAATAACTCCCTACAGCTAATGCAGCAACCTTTGCTCCATTTTCCACTCGTAGGATGACCTCATCATTGCTCAGCTTTCTATTTCTGACCAGTCCCTTCACATTATTACATATGTGAGAACCACAGCTGGTATCCAATACCCAAGTAGAATTTTGAGTTTCTGAAAAATTAATTTCAATCATGAACAAACCTTGATTGGAAGTCGAAGCTTCTCCAAGCTTCTTCTGTGCCTAGAAACTTCTTGCAGTTCCTCTTCCAATGACCTGGCTCGTTGCAATGGAAGCACATTCCTTTGCTAGCTGGATCAGATTTCTTTTGTTCCTTTATGTTCACTTTGCCCTTGGTCATCCGAGATCGGAAGAGCTCCTTAGATATCTCATATCTAGCAGTCCTACTTTGTTCACCATACAACTCCTTGAGGTGAATAAACATAGTAGGAGCATCCATATTTTCGTGCTGATGCTGAAGCTCGTTATTCATGGATGCGAGCATGATGCATTGAGCCACAGATGCATCATCTTGCCACTTTACAATGGTGGCAATCTCTTCCTCAGAGGCTGTTTCTGGAACAGTTCCAGGGACAGGTGAGTTTAGGACATAAGAAATTTTTTCAGCAGTGAGAACTATTCTCAGATTTCTTAGTCAGTCCGTATAATTCGGCCCGGTAAGCTTATTAGCATCAAGTATGCTTCGTAGTGAAATTAGTGATTTTGACATTTTTAAAATTCTGCATGTGAAAAATAATATTTTAGCAAACATTCATTTTATTAATTTTGCATACCAAAATAAATTTAGGTCTTTATTTTAAATTGGTATCTCCCACTATTTTTATCAAACTATATTACCCTCACTTATATAGTTCGGCAACATTTAATTAAAGATTTGCTAGTGAGAATAACGATCCCATTTCAAATGTATATAACCTTGTAGATAGCACAACAAGCGATATACAAATAAATAGGTAGACAACTCTTGTCAATTAAATCACTATATAACTCCTTTTATTTTGCCTCTTAAATCATAATGGTAAAGTGTGTGCACATCCGAACTAAAATGATTTAAGTTAAGTCTAGCCTAGCACTTCCATAAATTCAAAAAAGAAAAATGTTCGTCCTTGTGGATAGCACAACAAGACTAGATCGTTCAATTTTCTTGATAAGCATCAAATGTGATTAATTAACATCTTAAATACACAATACTCGCCTTGTGAATAGCACAACAATCTCATATTAAATATTTAATACTCTATTAATTTATCATGCTAGAAGGCGACGTTCGATATTCCAAATATCATTTGAACGCTTCGGACTTAATATTATTTCTTTGAGGGGTTTGTTATTATTTGTCTCGTCTTGTTTAGCGCACATGCACATATATATATAAAATACGCGTCATTTTATTAAACATGCGAAGCATGTTTGCATAAAATATAATATATATAATATTTAGCATGCAATATAGAATATTATATTCTATCCGAATTGATTATGGACTTTTATTCTAGTTTGGTTCACTAGAGCCACCAAGTGAACCAAAAGGTCAAACCTAGGAGTGCAAGAATTTAAATTTAAATATAACTATTACGTTTAAACCCGGGCTCCATACAAAACGGGTCTTCACGCGCTCCTTGCTCCTTGGTCTCCAATTTCTTCAAGATAATTCTTACTATTTCTATTACATTAAACTATTTAATTTAAATAGAAACCTTGATCAACAGTCAAGGGGAAGTACATAGGAGGGAGATAGAATTTTACATCAAGAAAAAAAAATTAGAGAAGACGAGGTACACATACCCCATTTAATAAAACCCATTCATTCAAGCATTCAACTAAAATAAAATCCAATCACATTGGTCAAATAGTCCATAATCAATTCTCATTTATTATCACACATATCACCATATATATCAATAAATAAATATTCATCTCATGAATTAAAATATTTCATATATATATGAGTATCATTTAATGGGCAATTTTAAATTGCATGAAATCCAATTTCAAGATTAAAATAAACTCTTTATTTTAATTATAAAATTATTTAGAATATAATATATATATATATCATATATATATATATATCATATATATATATATATCATATATATATAATATAAATTCACATTTATTTTTTAAAAGAAGTCACCTTCTTTTATTAAAAGAGTCCTTTCCTGATGGGTCATCTTCTTTTTAGAGTAAGAAAGAGACAACACTTTTTCTTTGCAGAATTCAAGATTAGCACCCAAAAAAAAAAATTGTGATTCGTCCCAAAAAAAAAATTGACATTTTTTTTTCTTAAAAAAAATAATTTTAAACAATAAAATTATGCCTAATAAATTATTTTAAATATATACCCATATGTATATGAAATCAAAAATAAATTAATAATTGCATAAAGGTTTGGCTCTAATGCCGCTGTTGGGTTTGTACGAAATCGTGATGCAATCAAATTGCAAAAATTAGCGGAAGTATGGTATATCAGAGTTTAAAAAAATTTCCACAAAACTATTACCCGGATCATCCTTTATGCAAATTATTAATTTAAAACAATAAATAAGAAGTTATGGAATCATACCCTTGTAGAACGAAGCTTCCACAAGTACTAGTTCAACTCCTTGTTCTTCGTGATCTCCTTGAATTTCTGGGTTAGATTCCTTCCTTTGATCAACGTTAGCCACTCAAGTGTTTGGCCTCTCGAGGTGATCCACCAAGGAAGAGGAATTATCAAGGAGGGTGTTTGGCTAAACCATAGTTTTCTATTCTCTATAGAAAAGGAGTACTCTCCAACAATTGAAATTTCATCAACTGATATCTATTATAAGACTCCTCTTATATAGATATTGGTCAACCCTTCTAATCCTATTAGACATGGGATTTCTTTTAATTAATTAAACTCCTTTAATTAATTTAGGCTTCCCACCACATGGGGAATAATGAATTAAATTTATTTAATTAATTTGTCTCCTAATCTTATTAGGAATAAATGAGAGTACTAATATTAAATTAATTACTAAACTCCTTTAGAAATTAAAATAATAATCATTGTAATAATATTAATAAGACTCCTCTTATTAATTTATATTTAATATTTTCAAAATATTAAATAATAAACATTAAGCTATTTAATTTATTCTATCACTATAGATTAAATTAATTACACTTAATGCATTATTACGATTATGCCATTACCTTCTTAAATAATTATTCTTCCTTTTATGGTGTAACCCTTTAGGTTCTCTATATTAAACCGGTTGTGAATAAATCAATTAGAACAATTCTAATCTTATTTAAATAAATAAATTAAACTAATAATCTATTTAAATAAATAATATTTATTCTACAATAGGGATAAGCCTCCCTAGCGATCAACGACTTTCCTAGATAATATAGATTTCAACATTAATCATAAAAGAACATGTGAGTAAATAGTTACCATACAATTCAATCCTTCCACCATACAATGTCCCAATTAAATATAAGACATGAATTTACTGTCAAGTCTTATTTTATTTAATTATATGTATTTCGATTAGAAAATGCACAACTCCAAATAATGCAAATTAGAAACTCCTTTCTAATTTCATTTTACCTTGGCCAAGGATTCCTGGGTTGTCATTTAACGAATCACATAGAACATATCTCCTCTTTTACTAGAGGTGGCAGATTCTTTATTGATCATTCATTATCTCCATATGTAACTCATTATACGCAAGCATACCCTTTTATATACCCTAAAGGACTTTAAGGAATAAGTCAAAGTATAATTCATTACATACAAGATACTATGATGATCTCAAGTCTAAGGATCACTTGTACTACTATCACATTAGGAATTCCTATTGACAGGCTAGTAAAACTCCATTAGGTATTCCATAGCGAGTCACGTTCAGTGAACTTATTCTCCAATAAGCACCTACATACTTGCTTTAGTGTCTCCACACAAATGATCATGAGATCAATCATCATCATCCAATGAGCAAGCAACATATATACCAGTTTATCCGGATTTATTAATTCCCTTTTTAGTAATCCCACGATTGGGAACTATTTTAGCTTTAGAGCTTTCTAAGAATTTAAATCTCATTAGCATGATCATCATCATGATTCTAAAAGCATTGCTTAAAACTATGGGTTATTTACATATTATAAAACAGCACCATATAGATAATTAAATGGCTTTAATAAATGAATATTTTATTAATAAATAAATAAGATTGTTTACAAAGTACGTGCTTTATCATCATACATGATTGGCTTATATGCACACTACTATCAAAACGTTATGGGTTACCCAGAAATCCAAGAACGGCTCTGACAGGTACTTTGAGCCTTAATAACTTTTTGATAGGTGATGTTTAGAGTCCAAAATTGATATTTAGTTAGAGTATTACAGAAACACTATAATACTAAAGCACTTACAAACATCGAATCATAACAAGCTGCAAGAACAAGCTTGGTCAAAGTAGCCACTCGGCCTTGACCAAGGCTGTTCTTCAAGGCTGAAGAACACCTTCAGCGACGTTTCCTGTCGCTGTAGGCCTTTAGCTACGGACAGAAATGAAAATAAATAAAATAAATTAAAATAAATAGAAATAATTATAAAATCAGTTTTAAAAATCATTTTGAGTTATAATAATTAACTTTTAATATTTTGACATAAATTTTATAATTATTTTTATTAATTAATAAATAAAGTAAGTAATTAAATCATTTATAAATTATAAGTAATTGTTTAAAAATGATTTAAATATTCTAAAAATCATAATAAATGATTATAAATTATTTAAATATAAAACTAAGATTTTAATAAATATACTAAGTAATTGATAATTATTTAGATATAAAATTAATGATTTAAAAATTATTTTAATGGATAAATAAATACTTAAAAATTGTTATAAGCTTCCAAAAATTATTATAATGATAAATAAATTATCTAAAATTATAATAAAGCTTATGAATAAAGTTTTACCAAGTTTTTAACTTATTAAATATCCGTAAGGTTTTAGGACACCGAAATCATACCGAACGTAGACCAAACGTATGTAGTTTGAGTAGTTAGGTATTGTTAACAATACTAATGATATCTATAAATATGTTTAACATATTTTAGGTATCTTAAACACTTCAAGTAACATTAGATAAATGTTATTCGCACAGGAAAGTATTCGAACTTTACCTTTTTATTGTGCAAATACTATATTCGTAAATGTATTACATTACGCAAGTTTTATACTAAAATCTTATGATGTTACTTGAATACCTTTTAATATCTTCTACCGAACCAGATTATTACTTATTTATTGAAAAAGTTACTGCTATTGTTTCAGCATAACTTAAGAAATGAATCACTTATTCATATGATATTGAATTGTTGTTTATCAAGCATAAACTGTTAGTCAAACCAAATTATTTTGGTAAGGCATCCTATACTGAGTTGAATTTACCCTAAATTGGGTTTTCAATATGTGTGTCTATGAATAGACAACAGAAGTAGGATGATATGCATACTCCTAGGATACTGAATAGGCTGATCCCCTATCTTAGATCTGAATACGCAGATTTTTAAGTTTCTGTGACTGACAGAAATGGTTGAGTGAAATAAAAATTCAAAAATGGTGGTCAACCCACAGTAAAGTGAAATTGTTGAACTATCGTTTATTTAAAATCATACATTTTGTTATATAAACTTGCTGAGCATGTCATAGCTCATTCTTGTAAATTATTTTCTTTGCAGTTTTAGATGGTAATCCCGACACTTCTGACAACCATAATGTGAAAAGACCTTGCGTAGATTAGTTTTATTTACTCTCTTTTGTAATTATAAGTCTAATAAGACTTTTTGTTATAATAAGAACTCAATGTTGAGAATCATGTAACCGAACTTGTTATACATATATATTATCATCTTTTGTTTCCGTAATCGTGTATTGATACATATTTAGATGATTAATAATACGAGTTAAACGTTATAGTATCCTTAAGGATTATATATCTGAGTGAGGGTATTTGTAATATGGACTGTTCATATTATTTCTGATACTCTGAATTTTGGATGGATATAAACTACTTATATGGAAGGGATATTCGTAGGATACAGTCTATTTATCCAAGTGAGGGTATCCAAACACAACAATAGTTCTAAACAAGAGTTGTTATCTGTTATGGGATACTGTGAACCTTGGATAGATAAGAATTATATCTTATTGAATATCTATAGTATTTGGATAATCGTGAACTCCAGATCGGATACCATTGGTGTATAGATTTGGGGGCGTCACAGGTTGGTATCAGAGCTTTAGGCTATAGCTCTAAGAAAGAAGTAAAGTATCTTAGGATATAGTCATTGAGTCCATAAAAAATATTTAACTACACCTAAAATAACATTAAAGGATTTATCTTAGATGTAGAGTTTCTTACTATATAATTAAATAATGAAAGAAATTTCTTTTGTAGAAAATGGCTGATGCAGAGGATATGCCAATAGTCATAATAAATTCACCTCAGATAATAATAGAACAAGACAGTAATACTGAGGAAGAAGAACTACTACATGATCAGGAGTTATTAGAGGCCGAAGAAGGTGAAAATCCTATAGTCGGTCAGTTAATGAGGATTGAGGAACATGAGGAGGCACTTGCTGCAGTGATTCAGCCGGCTGACATCAATACTGTGAATGCTGAGTTCAGGGCACATATGGCTGAAGGTGTGCTGGAGCATGAGAGGGAAGATTTGATAAGTTGGTTTTATACCAGCTTATTGACTATCAACTTTGTATAACTAGAGCTTAATTTCATGTGTTTCAGCTACTTTTGATGCATTTTATCTTTATTTTGTAGTTTGCATGAAGGAAACTCTCTGGTGAGCAAATGGCATGGAAATGGTATGATGGCAAGCTTGTGGTGGATTGAAGATGGAACCAGCATGTTGATGTGGCCTCTGAATAGTGGCAAGTGAGAGAAGTGCAAGAATGAGTGCAGCAGCAAAGGAACAAAAGCACCATCAAAAGACCAACAAACATCCTGCAGAAAAACACAGCAACGCGGTCGCGCCCCTAAAAGGCCTTGACACGGCGCGCCCGCGCCAGAAGGAGGAGTCGACCAGCAGCAGCGCGCCTGCGCCCCATTTTGCCTACAAGGTGGCGCGGCTGCGCCAGTCAAGGATTTAACAGTGTTGAATTTTCACTTAAAAATTCTGTAACGTGTTTTTCCTTTAAAGGGGTGTAATTGGATGATATAGACTTATGCTTTAATCGTTTTTTTACTATTCGAAGGTTTTGGAGAGACAAAGAGAGTTGATAGCTATTTTCCCTACTTTTGGCTTCTCTATTGTCTAATTGATAGATTTTCATAATTAGGGGTTTTGGAATTGGATGATTGAAGATTTTGTCTTATCGTTGAAGGTTTACTTTGGAAGGAGAACTATCAGATTTACATATTTTTAATCTCTTTATTATCTTTATTTTCATTGAATAATCTCAATGCTTGGACAAACTCCCATAATGGTCATAACTTCAGTGATGAACTAATCACTATTATAGGATTCTAATGGACCTTTTTTGCTTAGTTCAGATTTTTTTTGCCTCTTTGTTTAACGTGATTGATTATGTATGGATTGCCTAATATGGTTTTCTTTAATTGTTTAGATGCTTGATCACCATCTACCTTATTAACTTTTATGCAATTGGAAAATGAATTACAAGTTCAGATTTGTCCATATTAGCATGTGTTCATGAATTTTGCATGTAATAGATTTCATGATTCGTAATCCGGATAGACATATGTCGTATAACCATGTGTAGTCCTTCAAGAGAGCTTGCATTTAAATCTATATTACTTGTAAATCACATAAAAATATAGTGAGTTAGATAATATTGGATGTTCATATATATTCTATCTCTTTTGTGGATTGTGTGTGATATGGGCATAGTATATCGAGAGATAGCCATGTTTCACCTTTGTGCTCTCGACTAGCAATCCTAAATACTCAATTAGGCTTAACAAGAGGTGTAGACATTGAATGATGCATTAAGTGAAGTTAGAATCCCATATCTTCCTAGTTTGAATCAGTCGCTTGTTAATTAGTTTATTAGTTGATAATCATTATAATATTTAATTCACATCTTATTCACTCGTTTAAGCAGACAGAAATAATTACAAAGTTATTGCATGTTAGATTAGAAATAATTACTTTTCTCTGTGGGATCGATACTTTACTTATCATATATTACTTGTGGACCACGTGCACTTTCATGTGTGTGACTGTTTTGTTAACATCGAAACAAGCCAACAAGTTTTTGGCGCCGTTGTCAGAGATAGTTTTTATTTTTATTACTTTCAACATCAATTTAAGTTAAATTTGTCTGACTTAAATAATTCACATCTTATGTCATTTCTATTTTATTTTTATTTTGTTTCAGGTACTCTTGGTTAGTGTATGCACACTCGATCTACAAATTCTGCTTTGGTGCCTAGACAGGATAACATCAACGGGAAAGCTTGGAGATTGAATACACGTACTGCTAATACACAAGAGGAAACTGAAACACCGGGACAAATGGCGGCGGATGAACATAGAGCATTGAGAGATTATTCTATGTCGAAAATCAATGAGCTACAGTCGAGTATAGTCAGGATAGCGATAGCTGCGAACACCTTTGGAATCAAACCAGGAACAATACAGATGATACATAGCACAGTCTGGTTTGGGGGTTCGGCTAATGATTACCCGAAAGAAGCATCTTCTGAGTTTTATTGAGATTTGTGACACGTTTAGGTATAACAATGTGTCGGATGATGAAGTGAGGCTTCGACTCTTTCCTTTCACCTTGAGGGATAAGGCGAGGAGTTAGGGAGGACTTAGCACAAAATTTTTTAGCAAAGTTCTTTTCGATGGCAAAAACTACGAAAATGAGGGGTTCTCTTTCTCAATTTGAGCAACAACAAGGAGAATCGCTGTATGAGGCTTGGGAGAGATATAAGGAGATGCTAAGGAAGTGTCCTCATCATGGGATGCCAGATTGGATGGTGATCAATACATTTTATAATGGTTTGGGATGGAAATCTAGGCCGAGCATTGATTCTGCCGCATAAGGAGCTTTATGGGCAAAAAGCTATGAGAAAGCTTATGAGTTGATAGAAACCATAGCGAAAAATAACTTCCAAAATCTGACATCTAGAATGCCTCAACCAAAAATTATCGTGGTATTAGAATTGGATGCCATCACGACATTATCAGCTCAAATGGCGGCGATGTCAAAGAAGATTAATTTTATGGCCGAGGCCAAAGTACATCAAGTTGCCTTCGTCTGTGAGTTATGTGCGGGATCGCACTGGACGGAATAATGTGCTTTCACTGCAGAGTTGGTTCAATTTGTGAGCAACTACCAAAGGCCATCCAATCAGTTTCAGAACATGTACCATCCAAACAACAGAAATCATCCAAATTTTAGTTGGAGCAACAATTAAGGTGCTAAACAACAACATCAACCTCAACAACAACCACAACACCCACAACAACAGTATGCTCCTAGACTGTCTTACCCTCCCGAATTTTAGCAACAGTAACATCAACATGATCCAGCTCCTACTCCGCAACAAGAAAAGAAATCTGAGATGCAAGAGCTTATGTTGATGTTATAGAGCCAAGCGGTGGCTATCAAAACTTTAGAGAATCAGATGGGCCAAACGGCCAATATGCTCACTAACAGACCGCAAGGAGTTCTACCAAGTAATACGGAGGCAAATCCAGGAAAAAGGGACGAAAAGGAACAGTGTCAGGCCATCACCTTGAGATCTGGGAAGCAGACTACAGGAATTGACCCTGGTGCAGTCCGCGCCTGAGGAAGAATGGAACACGGCGCGTTTGCGCCAATATGCAAAAAATTCAAAGTCGGTTTTGAATGAGGAAAATGATGGGAAGCATGTAGTAGAGGCAGAGAAGCAAGAAAAAGCTGAGAACTACAATGCTACACCACCAGTGGTGTACCCTCCTGTACCATACCTCAAAGACTCCAGAAGCAGAAACTATATAAATAATTTGCTAAGTTCTTAGAGGTGTTTAAGAAGCTGCAAATTAACATACCCTTCGCAGAAGCTTTGGAACAAATG
Organism: Panax stipuleanatus; assembly: GCA_020205555.1. Lineage (NCBI taxonomy): Eukaryota > Viridiplantae > Streptophyta > Magnoliopsida > Apiales > Araliaceae > Panax > Panax stipuleanatus. The sequence continues at coordinate 57,476,171 of CM035123.1, read as the reverse complement.
CCAAGCTATTCTAAGTTTATGAAAGGTATTCTGTCAAGGAAGAAGAAACTGAAAGACTATGAAACAGTTGCCTTAACAAAAGAATGCAATGCAGTGTTACAATGGAAACTACCTCCAAAACTCAAAGATCCAGGCAGTTTCACGATACCTTGCTCTATTGGAAGATTATCTTTCAATAAATGCCTATGTGACTTGGGGGCGAGCATCAATCTGATGCCTCTATCGGTGTTTACACAGTTAGGATTGCCGGCACCTAAGCCAACAAACATATCATTACAGCTTGTCGATAGGTCCATCACATACTAGAGGGGTATTGTAGAAGATGTCTTGGTGAAAGTGGACAAGTTTATCTTTCTTGACGACTTCATTATTCTAGACTATGAAGAGGACAATGACATAACGATCATTCTGAGGAGACCTTTTCTAGCTACAGGGAGAACTCTCATCGACGTACAGAAGGGAGAACTTACAATGAGAGTTTAGGACCAAGAGGTTACGTTCAATGTATTCAAAGCTATGAAGTTTCCCACTGATGAAGAAGAGTGCTTTCGGGTTGATGTAATCGACAGGGTACTGAATAAAGAAGCTGAGCAAACGATGAGCAGTGATTCTTTAGAGAGTGCTTTGCTAGGGGATTCTGACATGGAGGATTCAGATGTTGTGGAGTACGTACAAATTTTGAACACAGTGCCATAAATGAGAAAATTCAAGAATCCGGTTGAACCATTAGGACACACAGGGAAGACATCGGAGCGTCTTAAACCTTCTCTTGAGATTCCCTCCCACTCTTGACCTTAAACCTCTTCCTAATCATCTAAGGTATGCATTTTTGGGTGAATCTTCCAAGTTGCCTGCTATAATCGCCTCTGTACTAACATCTTATCAGTAAAGTAAGCTGCTGCTGAGTGTTACGGGAATTTAAATCAGCTATTGGGTGGACCATAGTCGATATCAAGGGGATAAGCCCCTCATTCTGCATGCATAAGATAGTTCTTGAGGATGACAGTAAGCCAACAGTGGAACAACAGAGGAGAATAAATCCCATCATGAAAGAGGTCATCAAGAAAGAGATCTTGAAGTGGTTGGATGCCGGTATCATATACCCAATATCAGACAACTCATGGGTGAGTCCAGTGCAATGCGTTTCGAAGAAGGGAGGCGTGACTGTAGTGTCCAATGAAAATAGTGAATTGATACCTACCAGAATAGTCACAGGGTGGAGAGTCTGTATGGATTATCGCAAACTGAATAAGGCGACCATAAAGGACCATTTCCCTCTCCCTTTCATTGACCAGATGTTGGATTGGTTGGTGGGACGTGACTACTACTACCTCCTAGATGGATATTCGGGGTATAATCAGATAGTTATAGCCCCAGAAGATTAGGAAAGGACTACCTTCACGTGTCCTTATAAAACTTTTGCATTCAGGAGGATGTCTTTTGGCTTGTGCAATGCCCCGGCCACATTTCAGAGATGTATGATGGCGATATTCTCCGATATGCTTGAGCAGAATGTGGAAGTCTTTATGGAAGATTTTTTAATCTTTGGGGACTCATCTAAATTATGCTTGGAGAATCTAGTTATGGTATTCAAGAGGTGTGTTGAGACCAACTTAGTGCTGAATTGGAAAAAATGTAATTTCATGGTACAAGAAGGAATTATCCTCAGGCATAAGGTTTCAGGGAAAGGATTGGAGGTTAACAGAGCAAAGCTGGAGACTATTAAGAGCTTACCACCACCGACTTTAGTTAAGGGGGTCCGCAATTTTCTTAGGCATGCAAGGTTTTATCGTCAATTCATAAAGGACTTCTCGAAGATCACAAAGCCATTGTGCAGTTTGCTTGAGAAAGATGTCCCTTTTAAGTTTGACGAGGAGTGTTTGGTAGCTATTGAGCACTTAAAGAAAAGATTGACTGCATCACCTATTATCACAACGCCCGACTGGTCTCTACCTTTTGAACTGATGTGTGATGCAAGTGACTTCACTGTGGGAGTTATTTTGGGTCAACACAGGGAAAAGATTTTTCACGTCATCTACTATGCCAGTAAGACCCTAACGGATGCCCAACTAAATTACACTACCACAGAAAATGAGCTATTAGCAGTGGTATATGCATTCGATAAATTCTGTTCATACCTGATTGGCACAAGAATAGTCGTATATACCGATCATGCTGCCATCAGGTATTTGATTTCTAAGAAGGATGCCAAGCCCCGTCTCATTTAATGGATTCTTCTTCTGCAGGAGTTTGATTTGGAAATCAAAGACAGAAAGGGTACTGAAAACCAAGTGGTGGACCACTTATCCAGACTAGAGAATCTGGGAAAGGACACGAACAATAGAGTTATGATTAAGGAGTCCTTCCCTGACGAAAATTTGTTTGTGGTTCAAGGTGAGATCCTGTGGTTTGCTGATTTTGCGAACTTTTTGGTGAGCAACATTCTCCCTCCTGATTTAACAAGGCCCTGAAAGAAAAAGTTTCTACATGATGTTAAATGGTACATGTGGGACGAACAATATATGTTCAAGAAGTGTGCGAAAAAAATTATTAGATGGTGTATACCACATAGCGAGACTGAGAGTATTCTACATGGGTGCCATGCATCAGTATATGAGGGACACTATGGGGGAGAGAGGACAGCAACCATGGTGCTTTAAGTAGGATTTTATTGGCCGACTCTTTTCAAAGATGTTTACAACTTTGTGCAAAAATGTGACCGATGCCAGCAGTTAGGAAATATCTCCAAAAGAAATGAGATGCCATTGAACATAATCTTAGAGGTTGAGATATTCGATGTTTGGGGTATAGACTTCATGGGGTCTTTTGTTTCGTCATGCAAAAATATGTACATCTTACTGGCAGTGGACTATGTGTCCAAATGGGTGGAAGTAGCAGCTTTGCCAACGAATGATGCTAAGGTGGTCTTGAGATTTTTACAAAAGAGTATATTCACAAGATTTGGAATACCTAGGGCTATCATCAGTGATGAAGGCACTCACTTCTGCAACAGACAGTTTACAACATTATTGGCTAAGTATGGGGTGAATCACCTTGTCGCCACGGCCTACCATCCTCAAACGAATGGCTAAGCTGAGGTCTCCAATCATGAAGTAAAGAGGATTTTAGAGAAAATTATCAATCCTATGAGGAAAGATTGGTCCCTCAAACTCGATGATGCAGTGTGGGCATACAGGACTGCGTATAAGACACTGTTGGGGATGTCGCCGTATTAGCTGGTATATGGGAAAGCCTTCCATCTTTCCATACAACTTGAGCACAAAGCCTATTGGGCCATTAAAAAGCTGAACTTTGACCTCAATGCTGCAGGGGAGAAGCGACTTCTCCAATTAAATGAGCTGGACGAATTCAGACTACAGGCTTACGAAATATCAAAACTATACAAGGAAAAGGTGAAAAAGTGGCACGACCATAAAATCATGGAAAGGAAATTTGAGTCGGGGCAAGCGGTGTTGTTGTTCAACTCACGTCTTCAACTTTTCCCGGGAAAACTCAAGTCGAGATGGTCGGGTCCTTTCACGGTGAAAATCGTATATCCACACGGTGCAGTTGAGATTTTTGACCAAGACCCGGACAACCAATTTAAGGTCAATGGGCAGAGGTTGAAGGACTACTGGGCAACGTCGACCAACAGAAACCCTCCATGACCCTTTCCACTACTTCAGCATATCAGAAAAAGTCGAGCTAATTGACTGTAAACAAACGGTCAATGGGAGGAACGCATCCATTCTCTTCTCCCTTTTGTTTGATTCTTGTTACATAGATAATTTCTATTCCCCCCCCCCACCCATGTTTAATTCAAAAAATCATGAACATTCTAAAAATTTTGAGATGAGTACATGTGCATATAATATAGAAAAATTTCAAACATAGCATTGCTGCATAGATACATAGTCCATTTTTGGGTTTGGAATAAAATTATGTCTCATTTGTTAATGCCTTCATTGCAGGAAATGAGTCAATTGCTAGTCAGCTAAAAAATTCCACATGCTGCAAAAAGTTCAAGTGCAGGAACTAGGGCAGCGCGCCCGTGCCCTCCTTAAGGCTAAACTAGGTGCGCCCGCACCAATATCCAGAGAATTTAAGTACAAGCGCGGTAGCACCTCTTCATGCTTACATCATGGCGCGCCCGCGCCAATACCCAAAAATTACCTATTTTTAAAGTCTTAAAATCTGACTCCAACTTTATAACATATATCTATTCCGAACGAGCCTCCTATCTCAGAAAAATAAATTCTCTAAACTTCTAAGCCTATACACTCTCCACAAACCTAGCCCTAAACACACCCATATAATCCGACCCTTTTTCATCCTCATCACATCCCCACGTTCCCTCTCTCCCATCCAACCCATGATCTCCATCATATCCACTGCATCCGAAATCACCTCCCCATTGCTTCTTCACATACAATTCCCTATAAAACCTAGCCACTACCATACCATTCTTACATCTTCAATTTCTTCAAAGTTAGTGTTTGCAGACACAAAAGGGTGTCAGAGGAGGTTTTGGGATCAATCTTCAGCAGTTAGGGTTGTGCAACTAACTTCAGAGGCAAAGTTTGGGGGTTGTTCGATTGTTATCACCAGTTAATATTTGCAAGGGAAAGTATCTACAGAGTATTATGGGATCAAAGAGAGCATGATCAGTCACTCCATCTTCATCCTCTAGAGGTAGCCAGGACGTGAATATTATGGGCACGTCCCTGTTCATTATCCTGTCGACGCAAACTCAATATTACAAGACGGTGCTAAAGTTTTTTGTGCATGAACGAGGCCTTAGGCCGACCAAGGAGGATAGGGAAATACTTGCTATAATCAGAGAAATAGCTTGGTTTGGGGTTGTGGCAACACCTGCGGCTGCACCGGCTGCTATAGTGTGGGAATTCTATGCAAACGCAAGGGAGAAACAAAGCGGCATTTCATTCATCAGGGGCAAACAAGTCAATTATCTTCTGCCAACAATTTGTGAAGTGTTTTGTTTGCCTACTCTCTTGGCTAGCCAAGTAAATTGGGTTGTTGCTGAATGGTTTGAGACTGACTTGGATATGGTGATCACATATTTATGCATGCCAGGCACCAAGTGGAATTATAAGCCGGGCACAAATAAGCACACCAACTTCCCCAGCGCATCACTCAATTGATATGCAAAGGCGTGGAATAACTTTATCTATGCAAATCTGATGCCTTCCACCCACCAGCACTACATTACGGCAGAGAGAGCCATTATTCTGTGGGGGATCATCATCGATAAGTATATCGATGTTGGAAACTTGCTACATCAATCTATGCTGCAGTATATGCGAGGCAGTACCACTGGGGGAATTCCACATGCATCAGTGGTGGCGCATCTGTGTGCGCAGGCGGGGGTTAAATGGGATGACGAGCTAGTGCAGATGCCAAGGCAGGACATCACCCATGCCACGATCAAGAAATATGCAGAGTGGGATGGTGGAACGGCACATCCTAGAGGCAAAGGATTCACACTGCCTACTCCTCCACCAGTGGCTCCACCATAGCAATCAGAGGCAGCCGACCCTCCTCCATCCAGTACAGCGAGACAAGATATCGTCAGATGAGGCACCTGCAGACGAGGATGGATGCTCTACACGTCAACTTTATTGCCTATGAAGATGGACTGTCTCGTGCCCTGGGTGAAGCGTTTTCTCAGCAGGGGACGATTGTGGAGTTCCCAGTGTTTAGCTCCGCCATGCCTTATCTACCGCCAGATTCACCACCCGAGTCACAGTCGGGTGGCCATGCTGATACTTAGGGGAGTTTTCTAACACTTTATCTCCATTGAGGGCAATGTCTATATTAAGTTTGGGGGTATTGGGTTGTAGTTAGTAGAATGCATTATAGTTAGTTGTATATAGTAGTAGCGCATGTTTAGGTTGCATGTTAGTCTGCATTTTATTACTTATTAGTTAATTTTGCATGAATTTTTTTTTCAATTTTCTTTTATTTGTTTACTTAGTTATTTGCATAGTTACATTACATTGCATGATCCCATGATTGAGTCTGTTGAATTCCAGTCTGGCCGATGATGATATTGAAATTTTATAGATTTTTGAACTAGGATGATAACTTAAGCTTAGTTATAATTTCATACATGATATATTCTCTACCTGTTTCTTTGATGTTACCGGATAGCACGACATTGTTATTATCTGCTTGTTGGTTAAATTAGCACATGCTTGTCTTCTGAGGGGAAAAATTTGTTTTTAATGATAGAATTGTGTATAAAATGAGTAATGACCATAATGACGCAGAAATTCAAGTTTGGGGGAAAACATTGGGTATGTATGCTAAAAAGAAAAAGAAAAATAAAAATAAAATAAAATAAAACGAGAAAAAGAAAAAAAAATATAATAAACACCGTGACTAGCTAAGTCTTATGGCCTTTGATACTCGAGCAAGTACGCCCTAAGGGATTGTCTCTACACCCAGCGCCCTAAAGCCTTATGGTTTGGGAGTCGTTGGTCGCAAGCTAGTTAAATGGGAATCATTGAAAAGCCTAAGAGGACTTGGCATTGCACAGTCGGGTGTAACCACGAGAATGCGTGAATATCGCTCTCGTGAGTGAGTAAAAGCATAATATGCCCTTTGTTTACCCTTAGTTTGTATTGATGTGTTGGATTGGTTGTTGTTTCATATATGCTCCAATTTCTTGACTTAAAATCTCAGTTTTATTCCTTAGAAGCATAACATGTGGAATTTTTACCTTATTCAAGCTTATTTGTGGATAGTAGCACACACACACTACATCATTGTCAATAGGTTGTGATTTTTGGATTGTATATCCATATGGCTTTAGCTTGGTTTGATGCTATGTTCATAGATCTTGTTATTTCTCTAAGGCACCTTTTATTGGAATTCATAACATGACTGAGACTTTGGGATTCATCTTCATAGTAGTGTAGTTTGCATAGCATGTAGTTTGCATTTGTGTTTGTTGCTTGAGGGCAAGCAATAGTTCAAGTTTGGGGGTATTTGATAAATAGGTTTTATACCTGTTTATTGACTATCAACTTGCTATAACCAGAGCTTAATCTCAAGTGTTTCAGTTACTTTTGATGCATTTTATCTTTATTTTGTAGTTTGCATGAAGGAAACTCTCTGGTGAGTAAATGGCATGGAAATGGCATGGAAATGGTATGATGGCAAGCTTATGGTGGATTGAAGATGGAACCAGCATGTTGAGGTGGCCTTTAAATAATGGCAAGTGAGAGAAGTGCAAGAATGAGTGCAGCAGCAAAGGAACAAAAGCACCATCAAAAGACTAGCAAACATCTTGCAGAAAAACACAGCAGCGCGGCCGCGCCCCTAAAAGGCCTTGACACGGCGCGCCCGCGCCAGAAAGAGGAGTCGACTAGCAGCAGCGCGCCCGCGCCCCATTTTGCCTATGAGGTGGCGCAGCCATGCTAGTCAAGGATTTAACAGTGTTGACTTTTCACTTAAAAATTATGTAACATGTTTTTCCTTTAAAGGCGTGTAATTGGATGATATAGACTTATGTTTTAATCATTTTTTTACTATTTTAGGGTTTTGGAGAGACACCGAGAGTTGATAGCTATTTTTCCTACTTTTGACTTCTCTCTTGTCTCATTGATAAATTTTCATAATTAGGGGTTTTGGAATTGGTTGATTGAAGATTTTGTCTTATCGTTGAAGGTTTACTTTGGAAGGAGAACTATCATATTTGCATTTTCCTAATCTCTTTATTCTCTTTATTTTCATTGAATAATCTCAATGCTTGGATAAACTCCCATAATGGTCATAACTTCAATGATGAACTAATCACCATTATGGGATTCTAATGGACCTTTTTTCTTAGTTCAGATTTTTATGCTTCTTTGTTTAACGTGATTGATTATGTATGGATTGCCTAATATGGTTTGCTTTAATTGTTTAGATGCTTGATCACCATCTACATTATTAAATTGTATGCAATTGGAAAATGAATTACAAGTTCAGATTTGTCCATATTAGCATGTGTTCATGAATTTTACATGTGATAGATTTCATGATTCGTAATCCGGATAGACATATGTCCAATAACCACGTGTAGTCGTTCGAGAGAGCTTGCATTTAAATCTATATTACTTGTAAATCATATAGAAATATAGTGAGTTAGGTAATATTGGATGTTCATATATATTCTATCTTTTTTGTGGATTGTATGTGATATGGGCATAGTATATCTAGAGATAGCCATGTTTCACCATTGTGCTCTCGACAAGAAATCCTAAATACTCAATTAGGCTTAACAAGAGGTGTATACGTTGAATGATGCATTAAGTGAAGTTAGAATCACATATCTTCCTAGCTTGAATCAGTCGGTTGTTAATTAGTTTATTAGTTGATAATTATTATAGTAGGTAATTCACATCTTATTCACTTGTTTAAGCAGACAGAAATAATTACAAAGTTGTTGCCTGTTAGATTAGAAATAATTACTTTTCTCTGTGGGATCGATACTTTACTTATCATATATTACTTGTGGACCACGTGCACTTGCGTGTGTGTGACTGTTTTGTTAACACCGAAACAAGCCAACAAGATTCCACCCGACTAAGGATACTTCTGGATAATGCTCAGAGGGGTAGACATGAGGCACATGTTAGGTTAACTAAGTTTGTCCGTGGAACTCGTGGGTCATTCAATAACCTGCAGAATCGAGTGATCAAATACCCAGTTGAAGATAGAAAGATTCATTATCTCATAGATCGATCAGTGGTATGCCACATGATCCAATATGCATATGAGGAAACCAGGAATTTCTAGATTTTATTATAAGAATCTAGATGCTCTGTTTCTATTATAGAATAGATTTTGTTGTGTTAAGCTAGTGGTAGTAATGAACCACTAGTCGAATATGTAATTTACCTTTTTATGTGATATATATAAGTTCTGTTTAAAAATATCGGATTCTTATTAGGTGAATAATTGTACCTGTATTTATACTTGGCTTTATTTTATAGAATCATGCCACAGAACAGAAGGAGAGCACAGAGAGAGAATGAATGATGACTCTACCCAATGTTTAGTAGACTTGTTATTAGGAGCTGTACAAAATAGACCTACCAACCAAAATACATTGTTCAAAGACTTTAAGTTAGTAGGACCACCTTAGTTTAAGGGTACCGGAGAGCCTATTGAAGCCCAAGTCTGGATCATTGAAATTGAAAAGTTTTTCCTAGTAACCAATGTTAGGGAAGACCAGAAAATAGTTTTTGGAACCTTTTTCTTAAAAGGGGAAGCAAATTATTGGTGGAAATTTACTAAAAATCGTGCAGGGACAGAAGTTGTCTCATGGGAAAAATTCAAGGAACTATTCTTTGAAAATTATTTTCCCCAATCATTACAAGATTGTATGGAGCTGAAGTTTTTGGAATTAAAGAAGGGAGAACTGATTGTAGCCCAGTATACAACTAAGTTTAATGAATTAGCGCGATTCGCTTCGCATCAAGTAGATACTGAAGCTAGGAAAACTCCAATGTACGAGGAGGGTTTAAAATCCCAGATTCGTAGTAAGCTGTTTGTGTTTCAACTTAGGACTTTCCTTGAGATTCTCGAAAAGGCTATTATTATTGAATGTGAGAATGAAAACCTCATTAAATATCATTAAGATAAAAAGAGTCAAGGTGAAGGTGTAAAATCTAAGGGAGAACCCAGTTCTGGAGGGTTTAACAATAAAAGAAGGTGGGAGACCACTGTTCCAAACAACTATGGGAAAAAGGTATCTAAATTCAACAACAATAACAACTCTAACACCAACATGAATAATAATAAAGCAGACTCTTGTGTCAAATATGGGAAAATTCATAAAGGTATGTGTTTAAAGAATAAGTGTTTTAATTGTGGTCAGGAGGGACACTATTCTCCTCATGGTCCTACTCCGAATCAAAACAAATGCTTCATCTGTGGAACATTTGGACATATAAGTAGAAATTGTCTAAAAACAAAAATCAAGGAGGAGGAGGGGGAAATCAAGTATCAAACAATAAACCACCTATAACAGTAGCTGGAGGTCCGGGTCGTCCAACTGCAAGAACATTTAATATGATGGTAAGGGATGTTGTTGCTTCACAGGACGTGTCGATAGGTATCATCCCTATCAACACTTTAAATGCATATGTGTTATTCGACTCTGGAGCTACTTATTCTTTTGTGTCTAAAAGCTTTTCTAAAAAGTTAAATGTGCCATGTGAAAATTTAGACAAACCATTCTGTGTAGAAATTGCAAATAATGAGAAAATACCTGTCGAAGCTATTTATAGAAATTGTAGTGTAAACATTAAGGGACACAACTTCTTGGTAGATCTTATTCCTATTTAGTTAGGTGAATTTGATGTAATCCTAGGGATGGATTGGCTAGTTAATCATAATGCAATGATTGATTGCCATCAAAAAGGGATAAACCTTGTGACTACGTCCAAGTCCAAAGTAGTGTTTAACGGGAGTTGTTCACCTAAGAAGTTTCAATATTTAACTATAACTCAGGCAGAAAGACTACTTAGGAATGGTTGTACAGGTTATTTGGCCTACATAGTAGATACTCAAAAAGGAGTTAAACTAGATTAAATACCTGTAGTTAGGGAATTTCCAGATGTGTTTTCAGATGACTTAACAGGTCTTCCTCCTGATAGGGAGATTAAGTTTGTTATCGACCTTGCAACTGGTACAGCGCCGGTTTCTAAAGCACCATATAGAATGGCACCGGTAGAACTGAAAGAGTTGCTAGTACAATTACAAGAACTCTTAGACAAGAAATACATACAACCTAGTGTTTCACCATGGGGAGCACCTTTATTATTTGTAAAGAAGGACGGAACAATGAGGTTATGTGTCGATTATAGGGAATTTAATAAACTAACCATAAAGAATAAGTATCCTTTACCTAGAATTGATGATCTATTGGACCAGTTAAAAGGAGCTAAATACTTTTCAAAGATCGACTTACGGTCAGGTTATCATCAATTAAAAGTAAGAAAGGAAGATGTACTGAAGACAGCATTTAGGACACGCTACTGACATTATGAGTTTCTTGTAATGTCTTTTGGATTAACAAATGCATTGGTAGCATTTATGGACCTGATGAACCGAGTGTTTAAATCATGCTTGGACAAATTTGTCGTTGTGTTTATCGATGATATTTTGATATATTCGAAAATAAGGGAGGAGCATGCTGAACATTTGAGAAGCGTATTGGAGATATTACACAAGGAACAACTTTATGCAAAGTTTTTCAAGTGTGAATTCTGGTTAGAAAGAGTTCAGTTCCTAGGTCATGTGATTGACAAAAGTGGGATTGCATTAGATCCAGCAAAGATCAAAACAGTTGTAAATTGGGAACAACCAACAACTCCAACTTAAGTAAGAAGTTTTCTCGGTTTAGCAGGTTATTATCAACGTTTTATACAAAAATTTTCAAAAATAGAAACCCCGCTAACCAATTTAACTCGAAAAGACGGTAAAATATATCTGGACAGATAAATGTGAAGAAAGCTTCCAAGAGTTGAAGAAAAGATTGAGAATGGCTCCAGTACTATCTTTACCAGATGATACAGGAGGCCTTGTGGTCTATAGTGATGCGTCACACAAAGGATTAAGGTGTGTGTTGATGCAACATGGGAAAGTGATAGCTTACCCGTCACGACAACTCAAGGATTATGAGAAGAGGTATCCTACTTATGATCTAGAGTTAGCTGCAGTAGTATTTGCTCTAAAAATTTGGAGGCATTACTTTTACGAGGAGAAGTACGAAATATATACGGATCACAAAAGTCTCAAATATATTTTCACACAAAAGGAATTGAATATGAGGCAGAGGAGATGGTTAGAACTGATAAAGGATTTTGATTGTGGAATCTTATATCATCATGGAAAAGCCAATGTAGTTACAGATACGTTAAGTAGAAAGAACCAAGAGAAATTAAACATAATAACAGACATTGAGGTACTGATAAAAGACTTTGATAAACTCAAAATGGAGGTGAGAGTTCCAACTACCTCTACCCAAAAATTGTTTGTTCTAGAGGGTGTTCTGACCCTATTAGAGAGAATTAAAGAAATACAGGAGAAAGATGAGATGTGTAAAAAATGTAAATCCGATATAACTCGTATAAAGAATGTCAAATTCCTAGTATATAAGGATGGGGTACTAAGATATGAAAATAGAGTTTGGGTTCCGTGAGACCAATCAATAAAAGATGAAATCTTAAGTGAAGCTCATAATTCTAAATTTGTCGTTCACCCAGGTAGTACGAAAATGTATAGAGACTTGTGTCAACATTTCTGGTGGTCTAATATAAAGAGGAAAATAGTAGAGTGGGTCAGTAAATGTCTCATGTGTCAAAGGGTTAAGGCTGAACATCAAAGGACGAGTGGATTACTACAACCCTTACCAATTCATGAGTGGAAGTGGGAATATATAACCATGGATTTCGTGGTAGTCCTTCCTACTACACAGAAAGGCCACAATGCCATTTGGGTAATAGTAGATAGACTCACTAAATCAGCTCATTTCCTACCTATCAAGGTTCCTCATACCTTAGATAAACTTGCCAAGCTATACATAAATGAAATTATTTATAAGCATGGAGTTCATGTTTCTATAGTGTCTGATAGAGGTCCAAGATTTACTTCAAACTTTTGGGAAAGTCTTCAAAAACACCTAGGAACTCAGTTGAGAATAAGTACAACATATCACCCATAAACGGATGGGCAGAGTGAGAGGACCATTCAAACTTTAGAGGACATGTTAAGAACCTGTGTCATGGACTTCAAAGGGAGTTGGGAAGATCAATTACCTTTGGTATAATTTGCCTACAACAATAGTTATCATGCTAGCATAGGTATGCCACCCTATGAAGCTCTATATGGTAGAAAGTGTAGAACCCCTTTGTGTTGGGACGAGGTCGGGGAAAGACAAATGCTAGGACCCGAGATAATTTAACAAACTACGAAAAATATTCAAATTATATGAGGAAGATTGCAAGCATCTCAAGATCGACAACGAAAGTATGATGATCCACATTGACAGAAGCAGAACTTTAATGTTGAAAGCCATGTATTCTTGAAAGTGTCTCCTTGGAAAGGCAAGATACATTTTCGCAAGAAGGAAAAATTAAGTCCGAGATTCATTGGACCATTCAAAATTTTGAGAAGGATATGAGAGGTGGCTTATGAAACAGCTCTACCTCCTGACTTAAACAATATCCATAATGTGTTTCATGTGTCCGTATTACGACCATACATACCCGACTACAAACATGTTATAAGTTACGAACCTATCCTGATTGAGAAAGATCTATCTTATATAGAAGAACCTGTTCAAATCATCGACAGGAAACAGCAAATCCTAAGAAATAAAGTGATAGCATCGGTTAAGGTGATCTGGTGAAATCAGAAAGTTGAAGAGGCTACATAGGAGCTCAAGAATAAAATGCGAGAGAACTATCCCCACTTATTTACTTAACATGTACTGTAATTTCGAGGATAAAATTCTTATTACTGGGGGTGAATGTGAGATCCCGAAACCCTAATAAGACTCGGTTATGTAAAATTTTCAATTATCAATAAAATCTATCCGTTCTGATAATGAATCGTGTTATTATATACATTATTACATACTTCGGTCAAAAATATTTTTCTCCAAAAAACGTCATGCTTCCCACGTCGTGCTTAAAATTTTTATTTCGTATCTAGACTTTTCGGTATATTATTTTATCAAGCTGTTTTGTCGTGCTTACATTGACAAAATGCTTTGTCGTGCTTATATTGGCAAAACGTTTTGTCATGCTTTGAATGGATTAGGTGTCAAACCCTAAATTAAGAAACCCTAATGCTAAATTAGGAAACCCTAACCCTAATTTCAAACCCTAATTAAGAAGTATAACCCTAATTAGGTTATCTTAAATCCTAATTATGTTAATTAAACTTAAATTAGGTGTAAATAACTTTATTAAGTTATCCTAAACACAAAGATCAAAACCCTAAATCATAATTAGTGAAGATTAGGGTAAAATTAGCTACTAATTAAACCCTAAAGTTGCTCACAAGCTACTGCCACCTCCTACTTTAAAAATTCATCATACCTGATCCCCAAGCACCTTGTCATAGCTGCACAAGTTTAGAGGGTATTTTTGGAAACAAAATATAAAAAATAACCTAAAAACCCTAACTTAGAAATTTAATAAATAGCAGCCTCAAATCAGTATAGAATCACGAATTTCATTCACTATTATACTTATACTATCTTTCATAACGAGCCTTAGCAATAGCAACATCAGAATCAAAGCCTAGATAGCAAAATTTGCTCAAGAAAGGTAGAAACCCTAATTTTTCAATTGATCTTTGACGCTATGTTAATTTTGTTGTTATGTTGTTTTGTTATGTGTAATAACATGTTAGTTAGTGTTCTAGGTTGTTAGATCATGTTTTCATAACATCTAGATGCATCAAATAGGTGTTTTAAGCAATTTAAAAAATTATTAAAAACAGGCCTAACAGCCATATGTTATAGCCCGTAAATCTTCATGTGTTAATAGTTAGGTCTGTTAATTGTATGATAGTTGTAGTATTACATAAGCTTAGTAATCTAGAACAAGAATCAGGCTTATGTGATTAACAGAATAAAAGATATAAGTGGTAGCTGTCGTCTAGCACTACAAAATTTACCTTACATAGGTCCTACTAATTCAAGAATCAGTATAACAATAAGCAAGGATCGATCCCACAGAGAGTGAATTATATTTTAATTATCCAATGAATCCAATGAATTGGGGGGTTTTGATTTTGAAAAGTTTAATTAACTAAAGTGAATTAATAAGAAAATATCAATGAGTAAAAAGATCAATTCTTCTGTTCAGTATCCCTCTTTAACAATTATGATTTAACCAAGTAATTATACTATTTATCTTCCACTGAGATTAATAACCCTAGATAACCGCGATTGCAAATTACCTGAAATTCTCCTTAAGTGTAGATCTAATGCGACGAACGCCAACAAGAGATTCTAACTAACATACAACCTAGAACTATCAGTCTAGATTTAATATGATAGAAGCATTAAGCATGAGAATTAGATTATTCCAAGCAATAATTACACAATCAGGAATTATTTAACTTGTCTTCTAAAAATATTAATAATATTTCAAAGATTGACCATAATAAAATACTGTTAATCGTTACTTAGATTAGACACACTTTGTTTTCTTAAAATCTGTCTTAATCTAGCAGATGATATCAATTTACTAATTTAATCTTGCAAAAACCAAATTAGTCAATTGGATAACATGTATGAAAGTTCATATGGATAATCTGAATAAATCTCAAGATAGAAGAATAAATAGAATAACTGATCAAATCATTAATTGATAAATAAGTTCAACATCCCTTCAGAATTGAAATAAAGAACTTAGCCTGATATGCTTGAATCTCCAAATCCAAGGTTTGTAGCCTCCAAGCAATCCAAGAGCATATAGAGAATGAAATATTCCAAGATGTCTTTAACCTAGGAAAACAACTCCTATTTATAGCCTAAACAAACCCTAATCAAATAAGACAAGTTTACAATACTTTTTCCATCTCAACTTGTAATTAAAACCATAATTTTGCCAGCTCCCGTTTGCCTAGCGCCCCCCGCGCTAGTCCTTAATACACCCTGGAGCGCCCCGCGCTATGTATACAGTAATTTTGATCTCTTTGAGGCGCGGCCCGCGCCTCTTGCAGTGTTAAGCCAGCGCGCCCCGCGCCTGACTGTTAGTTTTGTTGACTTATAATTTTTCTCTTCTTTAATTCCCCCTTTTGTCCCTTAAAGCTTAGCTCCACTCCAATCCTGCACATGCACACAAAATATATGAAAAGTAACGTGTACACTTAAGTATAAACAAAATATCAAGCCAAGAAATACCTATTAAGCAGGTTAAAAACCTACTTATCAAATACCCCCAAACTTGAACATTTGCTTGTCCTCAAGCAAACAAACATAATGCAAACTACTTAATAGAATGAATGCAACCTAACAAAATCGAGCAGACATCTCAATAACAAAACACAGGTTAATAATCTGTATGAATTAACACTTAAGCTTACAGTCCATCTCGACTCATATCCCATCATAAATTCTCACATCAACACATCACATACATGGCTCTAACTCCCTCTCGTGCGTGTGTGTCCAATTGTATATCAAAGTTCTCACATGATTATTCCCAATAAACAACTTACTTTAACATAGATAACTACACAATCATGGCATCCACATAAGTATTAATGAAATCAGGCTAATTAAGTAATAACAGAATATTCATTGCAGCTCATGCTTTGTGGGTGCGTTTTACGCTCTATCCCACCAATTATTTCACATGTCTAACTTGTGCAATGTTCAACCCCCTTAGGCTTTTCAATGTTACCCGTGTATCGGACTTTCGGCCAACGACTCCCAAACCAGAAGGCTCTAGGGCGCTAGGTGTTAAGACATCCCCTTAGGTTTACTTGTCCGAGTAACAAAGGCCACGAGGTCAAACTAAATCAGTTTTTATTTCTCAAGTATTTTTTTTTTCAATTTTTCCTTGCTTTATTTTTTTTGAGCCTTAATTCCCCCAAACTTATGTTTTAGCCAATTCTTTTTCTTCCATCTGTGATCTAGTAAGTGTCCGTGTTCCTAATACATATGAATTCCTAATCACAACTAACAGTTAATTGGAGTGCTTGATAGTTGAGAGAAAACTATAATCATGCAATGACGTTACAATGTTCTAAACTAATCAGATCATGAATCTCAATTTTATGCAGGATTTAGCGCAATTTGAAATCATCAACCATGTAGTTAGTTACCTTGAAATACTGCTCAATTTCTATGTATGAACCTATATGCATACTTCTACTGACAAAATCCTACATGAATGCGATATTTTTGATTTATAAGATGCATCTGAACAGAATCTACCCTAAATGCAACCTAAATTATATGCTAAAACACAAAAAAAAAATTAAATTTTTAATCCCACCACACTTAAATCAAGAAATGTCCTCATTACTTGGCATAAGAAATAATAGAGACGAGGACTTCCCTGAGCGACGAGTTAAAACTCGTCAGATTAGTCAGAGTCAGCTAGAGGGTAGCGAGGCAGAACTGGAGGAATTGGCATCTGGACTGGGCCGGAGTTTGGTAAACGGAAGAATACGTCAGCCAAGGCGGTAAAGGACCCAACATTATAAATGTGCATCACAGCTTGACTTTGGGCCAGTCTCATGCTCCTTCGTTGGCTTCATCTCTGGAAGGTAGCAGGCGACTCTGGTGGCGATGCTGGTTCGGCCTCATCATCCGATGGCTCACCAGCTGGTGGAGTGGTTGGTGTGGATGGTGGAATTATGATGAACCCTTCTCCCCGCTGATGTGACGTTGCCCCTGTCCAAGGTTTGTATTGTTCAATGGTGCGATGACTAATGACAGCCATAGGTTATTGAATAGGCTCTGAAGCATGCCACTGGACTCCCGCTTGGAGGCACAGCTAAGTAATTAGAAAACCATGTATCAAGCCGCCGGTGGTACTCCCCCTCAGTGCTCGGTCTATGGACTGTTGAATGCACATGTCGATGTCTACATTTAGAATCACGATCTCATTGTTGTCACCGGCCTCATAAGTGACTATTCCATAGAGAAGCCTTGCTCTTTCTTTGGTTACGTCATTTTGATGACGTGTTTGCATTAGGCGAGCACAGATAAAGGCGTACCAAGCCTTCCCATATCGACTCAACGCAGCATGTGGGAAAGATACTTTATCTCAGATTTCTGCATTGGTCACCCACTGAGTCCCGGGCCGGCAAAGGCGAGCTACTATTTCATCCAAATTGGGCAGACGATCTTCATAGCGGTCCATATGAGGTGTTTCTACCCCAAAATAATCGTTGATCGCCGTCGCTCGGAATGATACCGGCTTGCCCTGAACTGTGCCCACGCGATCAATATGATCGATGGTGTTGGCGTAGAATTCTTTCACAATGTTGATCACTGCCGGTTTAGGCTGCTCGACCAAGCGACCCCATTCACGCTCTACAATCATTAGTGTCATGTCGCCGTCGAGGTTGGCATCCGTCTTCAGTCCTCTTTCTAGGACCAAGGTCTTTTTGTTGATGACCTTGGCGTAACGGGTCGTCGTTCCTTCGCTCACGAATCGAGTGGCGTTGAAACATGGCGGAGCACTAGAAGATGAAGTTATATCTCTTTTAGAAGTCATAATGAATACCGTGCATCGAATTGCTCACAATAAATTGACAATAACCTGTAAAATCATGTTGAAGCAATATATCGATCACTTGGTGGGCGACAAAGTCTCTCCCCCAAACTTAGTACATTTTGTTAGTTCAAATATCCAAATATAAGCAATTTAACCTTGGGTCATTCAGTATTCCAATGGTACCCAATGCAATTAATAAAGCAAATCAATGTAAGTATGGATACAAAATTCCAATTTTAATGAAAACTTGTGTTTACCTTGTGACTTTGTGTGCTTCAATGGGGTGGTTGTGGATTGTTGAGCTACCTCTTTGTGCTTCCAATTGCTGTGCTTTTCTCTTGCTCTTTCCTCCTATAGATGAAGATTGGTATATGTGATTTGAGCAAATTCGGGAATTAGGGATATGTGGTGGCCGAATTTGAAAAGATGGGTTGAATTAGATTGAATGATTTGTAATGGGGCTAGGTTTAGAGAGAGAAAGTAGAAGTTGAGTATGATTTGGATTAGGAGCTCGGTACTTAGAATAGGATTTGGGTGTGTGTATAGGAGGAGGGTTTAGAGAGAATAGAAGTTGTTCTGGATTAGGAGAGGGAAAATAAAGCTTGACTTCGTGTTTTAAAAATTAGAATTTCCGACAGGCGCGCCCCGTGCCCGGTCCTTCCTATCCGTCGCGCGGCCCGCGCTTGAACCATGCTTGAGGTTCTGGATGGCTAGCGCGCCCCGCGCCTTGGTTAGTGCTCCCCGCGCATGACTGAGATTTTTGATGCTGAGCTGCTACATAGGGAGCGCGCCCCGCGCGAGGTGGCTTAGTTCACAGGCGCGACCCGCGCCTGTCTGATGGATTTGGTTCTTTGGTGATCTCTCTCCTCATGCTATCCTATCACATAGAATTATCAACACAGAAAGGATTTATTATACTGACCTTATAAGACTAAACTATATATAAAGATACAAATACTACTAAGGTTTTTTTTATATAAAAAAGTTGGGTTACCTCCCAATTAGCTGCCTGTTTTTAACGTCGTTAGCTCGACTGTAGAAGTCTCGATTATCCGGAGGTTAGATCCGTCAGTATCACAATCTCGATCTTTTTAACTTGACTGTTGTCCAGAAATAGCTTCAACCTATGCCCGTTCACCTCGAACACATTTCCTGCATTCGAATTCTGGATGTCAACTGCACCATGAGAAAAAACATTAGTAATCACAAATGGTCCCTCCCAGCGAGAGCGCAATTTTTCTAGAAATAACTTCAATCGTGAATTTAATAGAAGGACTTTCTGTCCCACAGTGAAATTTTTCCTCATGATCTGCATATCATGGAAGGCTTTTTACTTTGATTTGTACAGCTTGGAACTCTCATATACTTCTTTTCGCAATTCCTCGAGTTCTTGTAACTGTAATTTCCTAATGATGCCAGCCTGATCCATGTGCATATTGCATTGCTTGATAGCCCAGAATGCTTTATGTTCGAGCTCTACAGGTAGGTGGCATGGTTTTTCGAACACTAGCCTATAAGGCGACATACCTTTTGGAGTTTTGTATGCTGTCCTATAGGCCCATAGTGCATCATCTAATCTCAGACTCCAGTCTTTTCTGTTCGGGTTGACTACCTTTTCCAAAATGGACTTGATCTCTCGATTGGAAACTTTAGCCTGGCCATTGCTTTGCGGGTGATAGGACATAGAGACCCTGTGAATAACGTTGTACTTTTTCAACTAGGCAGCTAACACCCTATTATAGAAATGAGTGTCGAGATCACTGACGATGGCCCATGGTGCTCCAAACCGGACAAAAATGTTAGTTCTGACAAAATCTGCAACAACTTTAGAATCATCAGTCCTAGTGGCCTTAGCTTCCACCCATTTGGAAACATAATCAACTGCCAGCAAAATGTAAATATTTCCAAAAGAAACAGGAAAAGGTCCCATGAAATCAATACCCCAAACATCAAAGATTTCTACAAATTGTATAGGATTTTGTGGCATTTGATTTTTTTGAGATATGTTACCAGTTCTTTGACACTTTTCACAAGATTTACAGAAATCATACGAGTCTTTAAAAATAGAGGGCCAAAAGAAACCACTCTCTAACACCTTACATGCTGTTCTCTTAGGTCCAAAATGACCCCCACAAGCATAGGAATGACAGAAAGTTAGAATAGTGTTGAATTCATTATCAGGTACACAACGTCTAACTATCTGATCAGCACAGAATTTCCATAAATATAGGTCATCCCAAACATAGTGTTTTGCATCACTCCAAAGATTATCTTTCTAAGATCTAGAAAATTCACTTAGTAAAAACTTACTCACCAGAAAATTTACAATATCGGCATACCATGGAGTTGCTGTTGCCAACGGATAGTAGATGTTCGTCCGGGAACATGTCATGTAAGGGTAGTGCTTCCTTCTCCTTGAGAATTTTGTTCAAGTGATCCGCTATCAAATTATTCGCACCCTTCTTATCTTTGATTTCCAAGTCGAATTCTTGTAGCAGCAAGATCCATCATATGATTCGAGGTTTAGACTCTTTTTTGGTCAGCAGGTACCTGAGAGCAGCATGGTCAGAATAAACTATTACTTTAGTACCAAGTAGATATGATCTGAATTTTTCTAAAGCGAATACAACAGATATAAGTTCTTTTTCAGTTGTTGAATAGTTTATCTAAGCCGCGTTCAATGTCCGAGAGGTATAATAGATGGCATGGATAACTTTTTCACTCTTTTGGCCGAAGATGGTGCCAACAGCATAGTTGCTTGTATCACACATTATTTCAAATGGGAGCTCCCACTTCGATGCTTAAATGATATGGGTTGACGTTAATAACTTCTTCAAGGTATCATAAGCCACCTTACATTCGTCACTAAACTGGAACTCCTCATCTTTCTGAAGCAACTTGCATAAGGGCAATGCTATCTTGGCAAAATCCTTGATAAATCTGTAATAAAAACCTGCATGTCTAAGAAAAGAACGAATCTCCCGCACACTGACGGTGTAAGGAAATGCATATATAATTTTAATTTTAGCTTTATCGACTTCTAAACCATTGACTGACACTACATGACCAAGCACAATTCCTTGTTCTACCATAAAGTGACATTTTTCCCAATTTAGCACAAGTTTTGTTTCTAAACATATATCCAGTACACGTGTCAGGTTATCTAAACATGCATCTAATGAATCACCATGCACTGTGAAATCATCCATAAAGACTTCGATGCATTCTTCTAAAAGATCTGAAAAGATACTCATCATGCAATGCTAAAAAGTACCTGGGGCATTGCACAGTCCGAAGGACATTCGCCGGTAGGCAAAGGTTCCAAAAGGACACATGAATGTGGTCTTTTCCTGGTCTTCAGGGGCGATCACAATCTGGTTATAACCTGAAAAACCATCTAGAAAGCAATAATAAGAATGCCCAGCTAAACGTTCTAGCATTTGGTCAATAAAAGGAAGGGGAAAGTGATCTTTTCTAGTTACGGTGTTCAACCTCCTATAGTCGATACACACTCTCCAATCTGTTTGCAATCTTGTGGGCACTAATTCATTATTTTCATTCTTGACTACCGTTATACCCGATTTCGTAGAAACAACCAATACCGAACTTACCCATTGACTATTGGAGATGGGGTAGATGATTTCTGCATCAAGCAATTTAATTACCTCTTTCTTTACTACCTCCATTATTGGTGGGTTCAACCATCTCTGTGCATCTCTAGTTGGTTTAGCTCCTTCTTCTAACAAGATCTATTGCATGCACATTGCGGGACTAATACCCTTGATGTCCGCTATAGTCCAACCAAAAACCGTTATGTGATCCCTAAGGACTCTTAACAATTTTTCTTCATGCACTTTGGTTAGATTACTAGAAATTATCATAGGTAAAGTTTCATTAGACCCTAAATATGCATACTTCAAGTGTGTCGATAACTATTTTAATTCAAGATTTGGAGCTTGCTCCACAGATGGTAATAATTTTTGATGAGTTACAGGTAATTTAATTAATTGGACTGCATGTTTATCTGTATGTTTAGGCAATAAATGTAGTGCAACCACCATTTCCTTCAATTCCTGACTGTGCTCAAGTTCGTATGTCACATCCATGTCCAAACTGCTGGAAATAGCCACTTTCAAGCTATCTCTTTGAATTTTCTCAAAAGTCTGCTGCACTAGAGAGTCACACATATCAATTGCAAAAACCTGACAAATATCACTAGGGTACCTCATGGCATCGTAGATATTGAATTGGATCTTCTCGCCATCAAACTCCAATATCAAGGTCCCATTGTAAACATCGATCATGGTCCTTGCTGTCCTTACGAAGGGTCTTCTTAGTAAGATATGTGATGGGTTTGGGGATGTATCATCTTCCATGTCCACAATATAAAAATCTACAGGAAAGATTAGTTCGTTTACCTGCACCAAGACATCTTCAACCACCCCTCGGGGGTAGGTGTTAGTACGATCAACCAATTGTATAATCACACCAGTATTTTTCAAAGGTCGAAGATTCAGAGACTTATAAACAGATAGTGGCATTACATTAATCGAAGAACCTAAGTCTAGCATGGCCTTTTTAAATCTAGTGTTTCCTATTTTACATGGGATCGTAAACATATCTGGATCTTTAAATTTTGGTGGCATTTTTCTTTGTAAAACAGCCGATACATTTTCCCCAACCGCAACTTTTTCATCGTTTTCCAGTTTACGTTTATTAGTGCACAACTCTTTCAAAAATTTAGCATATCGTGGCACTTGTTTAATAGCATCAAGTAGTGGTATATTCACTTCTACCTTCCTAAATATTTCTAGTATCTCTTTATCCTGTTCATTTTTCTTTGAAATTTAAGAATTTCTATGAGGAAAGGGTAGAGGAATGTTTGTCTGACAAGGAGGGTTAACGTGTACCTTAGGTATTACCGGTTCTTCCTTTTCTTGCTCTTTCTCATACTCGACTGTAGCTTTTGGTGTATCCATCTTTTTTCCACTTCGTAGGGTAATAGCACTGGCATTCTCCTTTCGGTTCACAACGGTCTGTGATGGAAGCTTTCTTGAACCTTGCGAGTCCAATCATCCTACAGTAGTGGCTAATTGACTCATCTGACTCTCCAAGCTGTTGATGGAAGACTTCGTTTCTTGTTGGAACAGTTGTGTCTGATTCATGAACTGTTGTGATTGGTTCATGAATGCCTTGAACATATCCTCTACAGATGTCCCAGGATTGGCCGGTGCTGCCGGTCTTGGTTGGTACTAGGGCTGATTTGGCTGAAACTGAGGTCTAACTGGGTAGAATCCTAGTGCCTGTGGCCTGGCACCCCCGTAACTGAAGTTCGGATGATCGTTCCATCCGGGATTGTATGTGTTGGAGAAAGGATCATATTTTCTCTGCAGCTGAGCTTGGTAATTTCCCACTGCATTTGTTTGTTGTGCGGTATCCTCCTCTTGTAATGTCGGACATGCATCTGTAGGGTGCCCCGCCATTAAACAAATCTGGCAAGCTTGTGCAACTGGGGTATTACCTGTAGCTAGTTGTTTCACCAAAGCAGTTAAGTCAAAAATATGTTATTCTACATTTGTTGTGCTTACCTCACTTACCCTTTGCCCGAGATGATCATTCCGTGTTCCATACTGTTGTGCATTAGCGGCCATATTTGCAATCAGATTCTTTGCAGCCTCTGGTGTTTTATCCACTAATGCTCCCCCACTAGCAGCGTCAATCATATTCCTATCCATCGGTATGAGTCCTTCGAAAAAGTAGATGATTCGGTGTTGATCATCGATCTGGTGGGGTGGACAGTTGGAGCAAAGCTTCTTGAATCTTTCCCAGTATTCATGCAGTGTTTCACCACTAAATTGTCAGACTCCTCAAATTTCCTTTCTGATGTTGGCTACTCTTGAACCTGGAAAGTACTTCTCCAAGAGTAACCTCTTCATGTCGTTCCATGATTAAATTGATCCCGCGGGGAGATAAAACAACCAATCTTTTGCTAAGTCTCTCAATGAGAATGGGAAAGCTCTCAGCTTAATCTGATCCTCCGTGGTATTGTGTGGCTTCATGGTGGAAAACACAATATGGAATTCCTGCAAATGTTTGTATAGATCGTCTCCTGTAAGTCCACGAAAAGTAGGTAAAAGGTGAATTAGTCCAGATTTTAGTTCAAATGAAACATTTAGAGCAGGATATTCAATACAAAGAGGTTGTTGAGTATGATTTGGATTGGACAACTCCTTTAAAGTCCTGTTGTTTGGCATCGCCATTTCCTCTTCTGATTCGCTTGAAGAAGATTGGTCCGAAAGTAGTGTGAGTGCGATGTTGAGGCCCGGTGATGGAGCTTCTTCAAAATCTGCAAGTGAACCTTGGTTTTTTAGAGCTTCTGTCCTAAACCTTCATGCGGTTCTCTCTATTTCTGGATCAAATTTCAAATCAAGAGAGTGAGAGGATCTAGGCATAAAATAAAAAAAAATTATGAAAACAATCCAATAAATAAAATCAAATAACACTCCCCGACAACGGCGCCAAAATTTGGTAGCTGTCGTCTAGTACTACAAAATGTACCTTACCTAGGTCCTACTAATTCAAGAATCAGTATAGCAATAAGCAAGGATCGATCCCACAGAGAGTGAATTGTATTTTAATTATCTAATGAATGCAATGAATTGGGCGGTTTTAATTTTGAAAAGTTTAATTAACTAAAGTGAATTAATAAGAAAATATCAATGAGTAAAAAGATCAATTCTTCAGTTCAGTATCCCTCTTTAACAATTATGATTTAACCAAGTAATTATACTATTTATCTTCCACTGAGATTAATAACCCTAGATAACCGCGATCGCAAAGTATCCGAAATTCTCCTTAAGTGTAGATCTAATGCGACGATCGCCAATAAGAGATTCTAACTAACATACGACCTAGAACTATTAGTCTATATTTAATATGATTGAAGCATTAAGAATGAGAATTAGATTATTCCAAGCAATAACTACACAATCAGGAATTATTTAACTTGTCTTCTGAAAATTTAATAATATTTCAAAGCTTGACAACAATAAAATACTGTTAATCTCTACTTAGATTAGACACACTTCGTTTGCTTAAAATCTTTCTTAATCTAGCAGATGATATCAATTTACTAATTTAATCCTGCAGAAACCAAATTAGTCAATTGGATAACATGTATGAAAGTTCATATGGATAATCAGATTAAATCTTAGGAAAGAAGAATAAATAGAATAACTGATCAAATCATTAATTAATAAATAAGCTTAACACCCCTTCAGAATTGAAATAAAGAACTTAGCCTGATATGCTTGAATCTCCAAATCCAAGGTTTGTAGCCTCCAAGCAATCCAAGAGCATATAGAGAATGAAAGATTCAAATATGACTTTAACCTAGGAAAATAACTCCTATTTATGGCCTAAACAAACCCTAATCAAATAAGGCAAGTTTACAATCCTTTTCCATCTCAACTTTTAATTAAAATCGTAATTTTGTCAGCTCCCATCTGCCTAGCGCGCCCCGCGCTCGTCCTTAATACACCCTGGCGTGCCCCGCGCTATGTATGCAGTAATTTTGATCTCTTTGAGGCGCGGCCCGCGCCTCTTGCAGTGTTAAGCCAGTGCGCCCCGCGCCTGACTGTTAGTTTTGTTGACTTGAAATTTTTCTCTTCTTTAATTCCCCCTTTTGTCCCTTAAAGCTTAGCTCCACTGCATTCATGCGCATGCACACAAAATATATGAAAAGTAACGTGTACACTTAAGTATAAACAAGATATCAAGCCAAGAAATACCTATTAAGCAAGTTAAAAACCTACTTATCAATAAGTGGTCAAAGGTGGTTGACTGATCACGAAAATCTGATTTATGGATTACCCAAAAATCTCAAAAACAACCGAGATAGGTACTTTGACCGACTTATATATCTCTCTCTATATGTTGTCAAGTTGTCTAAGTGCTTTGTTATTGTACCAAGACATGTATGCTAGAGGTATGATATACTTTAACACATAATAAATTCATAGGATGACTTGAATTAATGGTCAAAATCCGTTGAGCGTTCATGGGTTGGTTTTCTGGAAAACCTAGAAAATGAAGAACATGAAGAACAGTCTCTATAAGACCCCAAATTTAATGAATAAGATTTAATTTTCTTTATATATTATTTTGAAATAGTAAGGTGTTAATTTGATAAATGTGATAAGTTATGGGTGAAATGTGCAAAGTTTACAAAGTAAGCAAGTGGTTATAAAATATTCGTTGTGTCGGGGAATATTCGTTTGGTCGAGGAATATTCTTTTTATCGGAGAATATTCGTACGACGGCGCAGTCACTGGTGGACCCCACAACGAAATAAATGTCGGATATAGAAAGCAACAGAAGTAACCTTTTTATAAAAATAACGGCAAAACTGTTACCGTTAGTACTGTTGAAATACTCGATGGTTAAAATACAGTAATACGTGGTGTTGCATAGTAGCACACGGCATTACACAGTATTTTGAATTATTGATTCTTACGTAGGAAGGCACTTACTCAATTATTGTTACAGTAATTACTGTTCAATATTTTATATTATTGATTCAATAATTGCATAATATTTTATTGGTTCAATATTTGCTACGTTGATATTTTATATCAATAAGTGCTACTTTGCTATTTTATATTATTGATTCAATAATTGTCATTGCACATTATTTCAAATTATCAAATTAATAATTTATATTATTTGAATAATATTATTAGATAGCATTATTGGCAATGTCTAAGGAAGTTCTGTCTAGGAAAGGGGTTGATTAATTGCGCGCCAGTAAGGAGAAATCCTTATCGGAAGGCCCCCTCTTTCCTGGGAACGACCTGGTTGTCAATATTATAGTTCTGTAATATTATTTGTGAATAAATAATTTTTGATATATATGATAAAGAAATAGTTATTCAATGTGGATTTAAACGGAGGAATTTTTAACATGTGACATTTGTTGAAAGTTGGTATTTTATCTTTTTCGATAAAATAATTCATTCAAATATATTGTTATAATATTACATTATAGTAGTATGATGTGATTATATAATAGTATGATTTTTATAATTAAAATGGTAACATTATTATAGTAAATTAATGGTATAAAAGTTAAACGAGGTGGAAGAGTATAAATTGAATTTGAACTCGTATGATGCAAACAATGATGTCATCAGAGCGATGAGGTAAGCAAGGATGTCATCGGAGCGATGATGTAAGCAATGATGACATAGGATCGATGATGTAAGCGATGATGTCATAAATTATGGTAAAAATACTATTTTACCCTTACTCTGTCGAGCCTATAAATAGAAGCTCATTTCTTCATTATTTCTCACCAATTCACTAAAGCTATAGAGAGAGAAAGTATAGAGAGAATAAGAGAGAAAGAAGATGAGTATTCTGCTATTACACTAGTGCAGTCTCCAAATTTTTAAGGTAGGGGGTATTATTTCTTTCGTATTCATGAAGAGAGTTATTTTCTTTCAATTCTCGTAAGGATTGTTATTCCATTCTTTATTATTCTGTTGGAATAACCTGTCTACGGGGACTACCGCATGCATGGTGAAATCCTGTTGTTATTCCATTCTTTATTATTCTGTGGGAATAACCTGTCTACGCGGACTACCGCATGCCTGGTGAATAACCATTCGTATTCAGTTATTAAATTGTGGAAATAATCTGTCTGAGCGGACTACCGCCAGACGGGTGAAAATCCAATTACAGTTTCGTATATTATTTCATTTCAGATTCCTAACTCTAAACTTACTACGGTAAGTATTGCTTCTAGAATTTCTGAAATGATCAAAATTCCTTGAGTTTTGCGCTTCATCTAATATTATTTTACTGGAATATTGGTCTGAACTTTCTTGTGAAATTTTTATCTTTTCATGTCGAGTTACTATTCATGAGATACTATTCACAAGTTACTATTTATGAGGCACTATTCACGGTAAAAAAAATATTTTGTTTTCCTTCTAAATCATCTTTGATTGGATCCAGGTTTTGATCTTCATTCTTGAACTCTGGATAAATTCTATAATATTTTTTATTTATCTCACTGGATTCGTTATTCGTATTATTTTTCAACATCCTCAGTTTTAAATGGTGATATAATTGAATATCTTTGGTTGTAGTGCAAAGATGAATAATTACGTGATGAATATCTTTGGCCTGTAGTGCAAAGATGAATGATTACCTGATGAATATCTTTGGCCCGTAGTGCAAAGATGGACAGGTGTTGAGATGAACATGACCAACTGGTGATACAAATGAATATCTTTGGCCGTAGTGCAAAAGATGAATATTTAATTTGAGATATATATTGATTGATGTTACATGGATAAAATATTAATGATGGACTTTTAAATCAAAGAAGATAATAGACATCATTCTTTACTTAACTCTTCTAATAAATTGTTATTTTCACTGCGAATATTGATCTAAAACGTGTCGTCCATAATATTTTATCTGAATTATTGAAGGCTAACGATAATTTGTTTTTCATTATCTTAGTCATAATATTTTTTACTGGGCTAGTTGAGCTCACCCTTTTCTTCCATTGTTCTCTTCAGGAAATGAGAATATCGCGGGTACTAGTCGGGGAATGGAGTTATGGTCCGAGTTAGAGTTGTAGAAGTCCTCACTATTTTTTTACAATAGTGTGATAATAAATGTAATGAGGACTTAGTTTGAATGTTAATAATTTCTACATGTCTGTATTGACACTCACAATTGTGTGGTCGTATTTTGCACGACCGTTTGATATGAAAGATTGTATTTGAATTCTGTACCATGTATTTAGCGACTCAACATGGGTTGGTATTGAACCTATTTTGGGGGCGTCACAGTTGGTATCAAAGCTTAGGGATATGATCTCTGGCGGAGATCTGGGAATAGAACTAGGAGGGGAGAGACGAGTAAAACCTTCGCTAGTGTGTCCTACCTAAGCTTAATTGTTATTTAATTGGTCGATTGGAATATAGGGTTAATATGTGATATGTTAATTTATTTGATTAACCCTTGTTTTGTGGCAGTATTTGAGAATGGCAGCTAAAAATTTTAAACAATGGAGTGAATGAGCCCGTTGAGACACCTTTAATCACCAACGAGGAGAACGTGCAACAGGAAGGCTATATTCCTCCTGTAAATAACCCTACTATAGAAATGATAAATGACGGGATGTTTAGAAGTTTTTTACAGTTCATGCAAAACCAGATGAGGGAGACTCGTGTTCATAATACATGTGGAAATAACAACTCTCGGCTTGTCACTGCCAAGCAGTTTAAATAGTTGGGACCACCAGAGTTTCAGCGAAAGCCAGATCCAATCAAGGCAGAAAATTGGATTAAGAAAATTACCAAGATAGTTGATGTATTGGGATGCACGAAGGAATAGAAGGTTCCATTTGCCACCTTTATGTTCCGTGGAGAGGCAGATTACTGGTGGGAATCTGTGAAGCGTACCCAGCCTGCCGCACTCAAGATGTCTTGGGGGCGTTCTAGAAACTGTTCAATGACAAGTACTTTTCAGAAAGTATTCGTCACATGAAAAGGTAGAGTTTATCAGACTGGAACAGAACAACATGACTATGTCCCAGTACAAGGCTAAGTTCACGGAGTTATCCCGGTTTGCACCTCATTTGGTGGAGAATGAGGAACATATGACGCAGATGTTTCTGAGAGGTTTGAAACCCGAGATTCGTCAATACCTCATTTCTCACAAATTTTCTCTATATTCGGATGTAGTGAACAGGGCCCAGTTATTAGAATGAGATAATGATTATGTTCAACCAAGGGACAATAACCAAGGTCGTACTGGTGGCAGTAGTCATCGGAACAATGACAACCAGCAGGGAGGAAAGTTTCATGACAGAAGCCGTAAACACTCCGGTGGTAATCGTAGCCATGAAAATAGAAGAAGTGAGTCGGGGGGAGATTTCAAGAAGAGAAGGTACAACAATGAGAACATGAAAATATCGACAGCAGCACCAACATCAACTATTTCTAGGGGAGGAGAACGACCGCCAGTTGTATGCTATAAATGCGGGCAAGAGGGACCCATCAACCCCAACTGCACACAACAATCTAATGTGTGTTATAACTGTGGAAAGGGAGGGCACATAGCTCGAGTGTGTCCTATAGTGAAACCAAGTCCAGCAGGGATGGTGACTCCAAAGACTATCCCTGACAAGTCAAAGTCAGTGGTTCCTAGAAGAGCTTTTGTCGTGACTGCCCAACAAGCAAGGAACCCGAACGAGGTTATTACAGGTAAGCTGATAATAAACTCTTGCGATGTTTACACTTTATTAGATACTAGGTGCTACCCATTCTTTTATTTCACCTGCTTGTGCTCAACGTTTGAACTTGACACCTAAGAAATTAGACTTTGACTTATCAGTTAAAACTCTGTTGGGAGAAACCTTTGTTACATCTACAGTTTACAAATCTTGCTCGATTCAAATTGGTACCCTCACCCTACCTGTTGATCTTATATCGTTGAAAATACTTGCATTTGATGTGATTTTAGGAATTGACTGGTTGATCACTTATCATGCCAAAATTGATTATTTTCGTAAGGTTGTTAGTTTTCATATTCCTAACCAACCTATTGTGCGAATTCAAACAACCAAACCACTAAAATCAATCGATGTTATTTCAAGTCATAAAGCTATTCGTTTATTGAAAAACGGATGTCAAGCTTTCTTAGCCCATGTCACTGATCTAAACTAGAATACTTCAGGTTTGAATGATATTTCTGTTGTTAATGAGTTTTCTGATATATTTCCCGAAGAACTTCCCGGTCTACCCCCGGAACGTGAAGTTGAATTCTTTATTGACCTTAAACCCGGTACAAAACCCAATTCTAAAATCCCATATCGAATGACTCCTATAGAACTTCAGGAGTTAAAGGTCCAACTACAGGAGTTGTTAGACATCGATTTTATACGTCCTAGTACATCTCCTTGGGGTGCTCCTATTTTATTCGTAAAGAAGAAAGACAGGAGTATGCGACTTTGTATTGACTATTGGGAGTTGAACCATATCACCATCAAGAATAGGTATCCGTTACCTCGTATTGATGAACTATTCGACCAGTTGCAAGGTGCACAATTCTTTTTAAAGATCGATCTTCGTTCTGGATATCATCAGCTGAAGATTAAAACTGAGGATATTCCAAAGACTGCTTTCAGAACTCGATATGGGCATTATGAACTCTTAGTCATGTCTTTTGGATTGACTAATGCTCCTGCTGCTTTTATGGATATGATGAACAGGTGTATTCAAGGAATATTTAGATCAGTTCGTGGTTGTCTTTATTGATGACATCCTCATCTATTCCAAAAGCCGTGAAGATCATGAGCACCACTTGAAGCTGGTACTTCAAAGGCTTCGTGAAAACAAGCTATATGCCAAGATAAAGAAATACGAGTTCTGGCTTGAGGAGGTAGCATTCCTTGGGCACGTGGTATCAAAACGTGGAGTATCTGTTGACCTGACAAAGATTGAAGCAATACAAAGTTGGGAGCAACCGAAGTCGGTGACCAAAGTACGTAGCTTTCTGGGCTTAGCTGGTTATTATTGGAGATTCGTGGAAGGATTTTCCAGAATCGCTACTCCATTAAATCAGCTGACTCGGAAAGATACAAAATTCGTATGGAATGATGAATGCGAGAAGAGCTTTCAAGAGATCAAGCAGACTCATTTTGGCACCTGTTCTGACAATACCATCTGGTTCGGATGGATTTGTCATTTATAGCGATGCTTCGGGCAAAGGGTTAGGATATATTCTCATGCAACATGGAAAAGTCATAGCCTATGCCTCGCGATAACCTAAGGAATATGAGAGGAATTATCATACTCATGATCTAGAGTTATCAGCAGTCGTTTTCGCGTTGAAGATCTGGAGACACTACCTGTATGGGGAGAAAGTGGAGATCTATACGGATCATAAGAGCCTCAAGTATTTCTTCACCCAGAAGGAACTCAACATGCAGCAATGACATTGGATTGAGCTGTTGAAAGATTACGATCATACCATCCAATACCATCCTGGAAAAGCGAATGTGGTAGCTGACGCGTTGAGTAAAAGATCATATGCAGGAATGAATGCGATGCTTTCAAGGCCTATTTTGTGTGATTTACAAAGGATGGAGATAGAGTTCAAGACTCCGGGGACCCATGCGATGATGTCAAGTATACGCGTAGAACCAGCTTTGATTGATAAAGTTAAAGCTGCTCAAGCTATAGACCCGGAGCTGATGAATATGAGGAAGAAGGTGCAAGAAGGTGCTATTCCAGAAGCAAGGATTGATGAAGAAGGAATACTTCAAGTCAACTCCAGACTTTGTGTTCCTGACGATTCTGATTTGAAGTATAGAATCATGATGGAGGCACACAACACACCATTTGCAATCCATCCTGGAAGTACCAAAATGTATCATGATCTTCGACATACATTTTGGTGGAGCAATATGAAGAGAGAGATCGCGGAGTTCATCTCGAGGTGTTTAACGTGTCAACGTGTCAAGGCGGAGCATCAAGTGCCAAAGGGTCCATTGCAATCACTTGAGATTCCAATGTGGAAGTGGGAACACATTACCATGGATTTCGTTATGGGTCTTCCCAAGGTTTCTCAAGGCATAGATGCAATTTGGGTTATTATCGATAGATTAACCAAGTCTTCTCATTTTTTGCCTATACGAGAGACTTATTCCCTTGAACATCTTGCTCGTATGTACGTGAATGAGATTGTGAGATTGCATGGCATGCCAGTATCCATAGTTTCGAATCGTGACCCAAGATTCACTTCACAATTTTGGGTAAGCTTGCAGAAAGTTATGGGCACGGATTTACGATTCAGTTCGGCATATCATCCACAAACGGGCGGGCAATCAGAAAGGACTATCCAAACTCTTGAAGATCTATTGAGGCTCTGTGTTCTAGACTTCAAAGGGAGTTGGGATAAGTACTTACCATTGGTGGAATTCTCCTATAACAACAGTTATCAGGTAAGTATAGGCATGGCTCCATTTGAGGCGTTGTATGGACGAAAATATCGTTCTTCAGTATGATGGGACGAGGTGGGTGAAGCAACATTGTTGGGATCAGAGTTAGTACGTATATCTACGAAAAAGATTCAAATGATCCGGCAACGTATACAAACTGCACAAGATCGACAAAAGAGTTATGCTGATCTTCATCGAAGGAACGCAGAGTTTAATGTCGGAGAACATGTATTATTACGTGTTTCTCCATGGAAAGGAGTTACGAGATTCGAAAAGAGAGGAAAGCTCAACCCACGATTCATTGGTCCTATTTGAAATCCTTGATCGAGTAGGAAATGTGGCCTATAGACTCGCCTTACCTCCAAGCATGTCTCGTGTTCATAACGTTTTTCACATATTTGTGCTTCATAAATATGTGAATGATCCAAACCACATTATTGAGTTAGAACCAGACGAGATAGCCGAAGATTTAACATACGAGGAGGTACCTGTCAAGATCTTGGATAGGAAGGAACATGTCCTACGATCAAAGGTTATACCTCAAGTTAAAGTTTTGTGGAGGAACCATGATATCGAGGAAATGACCTGGGAGTAAGAATCGAAAAGGAAAACGAGGTATCCTCACCTTTTCGACATACCAGGTACGTACGTCAATTTCGAGGATGAAATTTCATAAGGAGGGGAGGTTGCAAGACCCCAAATTTTATGAATAGGATTTAATTTTCTTTATATATTATTTTGAAATAGTAAGGTGTTGATTTGATAAATGTGATAAGTTATGGGTGAAATGTGTAAAGTTTACAAATTAAGCAAGTGGTTATAAAATATTCGTTGTGTCGGGGAATATTCGTTTGGTCAAAGAATATTCTTTTTATCGGAGAATATTCGTACGACGGCGCAGTCACTGGTGGACCCCACAACAAAATGAATGTCGGATATAGAAAGCGACAGAAGTAACCTTTTTATAAAAATAACAGCAAAACTGTTACCGTTAGTACTGTTGAAATATCCGATGGTTAAAATACAGAGTAATACGTGGTGTTGCAAAGTAGCACACGGCATTGCACAGTATTTCGAATTATTGATTCTTACGTAGGAAGGAACTTACTCAATTATTATTACAGTAATTACTGTTTAATATTTTATATTATTGATTCAATAATTGCATAATATTTTATTGGTTCAATATTTACTACGTTGATATTTTATATCAATAAGTGCTACTTTGCTATTTTATATTATTGATTCAGTAATTGTCATTGCACATTATTTCAAATTATCAAATTAATAATTCATATTATTTGAATAATATTATTAGATAGCATTATTGGCAATGTCTAAGGAAGTTCTATCTAGGAAATGGGTTGATTAATTGCGCGCCAGTAAGGAGAAATCCTTATCGGAAGGCCCCCTCTTTCCTGGGAACGACCTGGTTGTCAATATTGTAGTTCTGTAATATTATTTGTAAATAAATAATTTTTGATATATATGATAAGGAAATAGTTATTCAATGTGGATTTAAATGGAGGAATTTTTAACATGTGACATTTGTTGAAAGTTGATATTTTATCTTTTTCGATAAAATAATTCATTCAAATATATTGTTATAATATTACATTATAGTAGTTTGATGTGATTATATAATAGTATAATTTTATAATTAGAATGGTAACATTATTATAGTAAATTCATGGTATAAAAGTTAAACGAGGTGAAAGAGTGCAAATTGAATTTGAACTCTTATGATGCAAACAATGATGTCATCGAAGCGATGAGGTAAGCAAAGATGTCATCGGAGCGATGAGGTAAGCAATGATATCATAGGATCGATGATGTAAGCATGATGTCATAAATTATGGTAAAAAGGACTATTGTACCGTTACTTTGTCGAGCCTATAAATAGAAGCTCATTTCTTCATTATTTCTCACCAATTCACTAAAGCTATAGAGAGAGAAAGTATAGAGAGAATAAGAGAGAAAGAAGATGAGTATTCTGCTATTACACTAGTGCAGTCTCCAAATTTTTAAAGTAAGGGGTATTGTTTCTGTCGTATTCATGAAGAGAGTTATTTTCTTTCAATTCTTGTAAGGATTGTTATTCCATTCTTTATTATTCTGTTGGAATAACCTGTCTACGCGGACTACCGCATGCATGGTGAAATCCTGTTGTTATTCCATTCTTTATTATTCTGTGGGAATAACCTGTCTACGCGGACTACCGCATGCCTGGTGAATAACCCTTCGTATTCAGTTGTTATTAAATTGTGGAAACAATCTGTCTGAGCGGACTACCGCCAGGCGGGTGAAAATCCAATTACAGTTTCGTATATTGTTTCATTTCAGATTCCTAACTCCAAACTTACTACGGTAAGTATTGCTTCTAGAATTTCTGAAATGAACAGAAATTCCTTGAGTTTTGCGCTTCATCTAATATTATTTCACTGTAATATTGGTCTGAACTTTCTTGTGAAATTTTTATCTTTTCATGTCGAGTTACTATTCACAAGTTACTATTCACAGGGTACTATTCACGGTAAAAAAAATTCCCTTCTAAATCATATTTGATTGGTTCCAGGTTTTGATCTTCATTCTTGAACTCTGGATAAATTCTCTAATATTTGTCCTTTATCTCACTGGATTCGTTATTCGTATTATTTTTCATCATCCTCAGTTCTAAATGGTGATATAATTGAATATCTTTGGCCTGTAGTGCAAAGATGAATAATTACGTGATGAATATCTTTGGCCTGTAGTGCAAAGATGAATGATTACCTAATGAATATCTTTGGCCCGTAGTGCAAAGATGGACAGGTGTTGAGATGAACATGACCAACTGGTGATACAAATGAATATCTTTGGCCATAGTGCAAAAGATGAATATTTAATTCGAGATATATATTGATTGATGTTACAGGGATAAAATATTAATGATGGGCTTTTAAATCAAAGAAGATAGTAGACATCATTCTCTACTTAACTCTTCTAATGAATTTTTATTTTTGCTGTGAATATTGATCTAAAACGTGTTGTTCATAATATTTTGTCTGAATTATTGAAGGCTAACGATAATTTGTTTTTCATTATATTAGTCATAATATTCTTTACTGGGCTAGTTGAGCTCACCCTTTTCTTCTATTGCTCTCTTTAGGAAATGAGAATATAGCGGGTACTAGTCGAGGAATGGAGTGATGGTCCGAGTTAGAGCTGTAGAAGTCCTCACTATTTTTTTACAATAGTGTGATAATAAATGTAATGAGGACTTAGTTTGAATGTTAATATTTTCTACATGTCTGTATTGACACTCACAGTTGTGTGGTCGTATTTTGTACGACCGTTTGATATGAAAGATTGTATTTGGATTCTGTACCATGTATTTGGCGACTCAGAATGGGTTGGTATTGAACCTATTTTGGGGGCGTCACAGTCTTTGACAAGACTTTGACCGACATAGATCTATGCCTGAAGGGGTTACTCGGTCCTGACTAGTGATATCTCGTTCAAGTATGACATATATACTACATACTGCAATAATTTAAACATCTATCTAATATTCAGAATCAAAGCTATTAACCTCACAAAGTCGTTGACCGACGTTGACCGACGTTGACCAACGTTCTAGGTTACCAAGAAACCCAAGAACAGCTCTGACAAGTACTTTGAGCCTTAATAACTTTCTGATAGGTGATTTTAGAGTCCAAAATTGGTATTTAGTTATAGTATTACAGAAACACTATAACACTAAAGCACTTACAAACATCGAATCATAACACGATGCAAGAACAAGCTTGGTCAAAGTAGCCACTCGGCCTTGATCGAGGCTGTTCTTCAAGGCTGAAGAACACCTTCAGCGACGCTTCCTGTCGTTGTAGGCCTTTAGCGACGGACAGAAATGAAAATAAATTAATTAATAAAGTAAGTAATTAAATTATTTATAAATTATAAGTAATTATTTTAAAATGATTTAAATATTCTAAAAATCATAATAAATGATTATAAATTATTTAAATATAAAACTAAGGTTTTAATAAATATACTAAGTAATTGATAATTATTTAGATATAAAATTAATGATTTAAAAATCATTCTAATGGATAAATAAATACTTAAAAATTATTATAAGCTTCCGAAAAGTATTATAATGATAAATAAATTATCTAAAACTATAATAAAGCTTATGAATAAAGTTTTACCAAGTTTTTAACTTATTAAATATCCGGTAAGGTATTAGGACACCGAAATCATACCGAACATAGACCAAACGTATGTAGTTTGAGTAGTTAGGTACTGTTATCAATACAAATGATATATATAAATATGTTTAACATATTTTAGGTATCTTAAAGACTTCAAGTAACATTAGATAAACGTTCTTCGCACAGGCAAGTATTCAAACTTTACCTTTTCATTGTGGAAATATTATATCCGTAAATGTAATACATTACGCATGTTTTATACTTAAATCTTATGACGTTACTTGAATTCCTTTCGATATCTTTCACCGAACCAGAGTATTACTTATTTATTAAAAAAGTTACTGCTATTGTTTCAGCATAACTTAAGAAATGAATCACTGATTCATATGATATTGTATTGTTGTTTATCAAGCATAAACTGTTAGTCAAACCAAATTATTTTAGTAAGGCATCCTATACTGAGTTGAATTTACCATAAATTGGGTTTTCTATATGTGTGTTTATGAATAGATAATAGAAGTAGAATGATATGCATACTCCTAGGATACTGAATTGGCTGATCCCCTATCCCAGATCCGAATAAGCGGATTTCTAAGTCTGTGTGACTAACAAAAATGGTTGAGTGAAATAAAAATTCCAGAAATGGTCGTCAACCCTAAATAAAGTGAAATTGTTGAACTATCGTTTATTCAAAATCAAACATTTTGTTATACAAACTTGCTGAGCATGACATAGCTCATTCTTGCAAATTATTTCCTTTGCAGTTTTAGATGGTAATTGTAACGATCCCAAAATTCATACAACATAATTCTACTTCTCGATCGTTAACAATACAACTTTATTCTAACTTTACATCATGATTCGATATTAAAATCACTAAAAATGCAGAATAATTAAAACTTTTATATAATTCTTTCTTTATTGCCCTGAATCTCAACCTTTATCATTACATAACTTTGATTCAAATTTATTTTATGAATCGCTTCGTCAGAGTTATTATAAACTAAAACTTACAACCAAGTTTAATAACCTTTATACATCGGATAAAATTAAACTTTATAACTCAACATCTATTAACCATCATACATTATCAAATACATTATCTGGAACCTTAAACATGGTCCAAAATAATAATAATTCAGCCAAAGTATATAAATCTTCATGCATTACATCTGATTCATTTCTTTCAAGTAGCACATAGCGTTACCTTGAATACTTAACCTGTAAAAAGTGATTATTTGCAAGAATGAGCTCGACAGCTCAGCAAGATCTAATAGCTTTCATGCATCACATAGCACATAAATACATGCTCAACATACATCTCATAATAATTAAAGTAACATGGCATACATGCTTTACTTCACATAATAAATATAAAGATTGAGTTCCTTACTCAATCAATATTCTTTAATCAATCAATGTAGTCATAAATTGACTTTAACATTTTATGCTTACAACATATATATAACATATCATGCTCTTTGCAAAACAATTTAAAACAGATCATCATCAAGTTCACGTAGAAAATAGGAACTGAAAGACTTGCCTTGATCGCTGTTTACCAATAACAGTTTAACAGCTTACAGGTATCTGCACTTCACATGCCCTACACAATTATGTAATCATGCACACCAACTATTAGTCACATAACAATGCATATTAGTTGTAATGTAAACTTTACTCTACATCTCATAACCCTTCCTATTATTAATACACAACGTTCAATTTGATTGTGTTAACTTTTGACTTATATTTCACTATATTGCTTTTTCATAATATTCAAAATTCATTCCAATGTTTAAGTCTTGCTAGGACTAATTATTGGTTTTATACCAACCCCATTTCATATCTTATAATGTTCATTTTATTAGAATCGAAACACTATTAACATGTATTAACACATTACACGGCGTTTCGACGTTTATACGTCACACGCCTAACTCGCCTCTTTTACATGTGTTTTGCATGCTCCTATATTAGGTTACATTACTCTATAATGTTTTATTCTTATTGAAAACATAATATTAAACAAGGTCATACACACTCGTTACGGCGCTGCGATGCTTGCACGTCCGTACGTCAAACTTGCCTATCCGAACGCCCAAACGACACGCATTTGCGCACGCTTAGCACGCCCATACGAATTGTCTAATACTCAAGGTTAATGCTAAGTAACATTATAATATATAATAGTTATGTTATGCAAGTTAGAACATCATTTTACATGGTCGAGAGCATTACATGTGCATACGTGCATGCCCGACGCCCCCCTATTGCCTCCAAAAACACATTAGTCCCAAAAATAACAATTTTGACCCCTGATACTAACCTCAAATTAAAACACTTAAAAACAAAAGTTGTAGGTCTACTCGTGCTCATTTCGGATCATCTTGAATCGCCTCAATCGGAGTTCGTATGAAAATGTTATGGCTGTTTTACCACAGGAGCTCAAAATAGTCCCGGACTAACATTGTTCCCGGTGCAGCTGCGCCCCAAACTGCCTTGGGGGCAGCGCAGCTGCACCCCTAGCAGCGTGCTACGCGAATCTTCTTTCCAGTTTGTGGTTCAGGCGAATTTTTTAACCCTTTTCTCATTCCCATCTTCATAAATTGAGTTATACACATCCAATTGAGTCCGTTTTCGACTCTATGGATTCGTGAAACACTGAACTACTCATCTACATAATAATTATAACACTTCAAAATATTAACAATTCATTTTAAGGGTTCCAATTCAGTGTTCATGCTAACTTTTCATGTTTTACATATATTTAGCGAATTCAATCACTATGAATTCATTTTACATCCGTTTTGAATCGTTCAACTTGGGTTATTTTCAATTTTTCGAGTACTATCATAATACATCATCAGTTTCAGATTTCCATCAAGAATTTATCATCAATTTTATCTCTAAGTAGAAAAAAATATATATATTTCAACCAAAACTCTAAACTTCATCTTTTAACACATTCTTACGAAGTTGATCACGATAAAATAACTTTTAGATGATATAGAATAGGTTATACCAATCCATCAACAAAGTTATTCAACAAATTATCAAATCATACAACCAAATAACTTCTATAGAAAATCCAACAATAGAGGTTGAGGTTTTAGAATTGATTCTTACCTTGAATCTTCTTTAGTCTTAACCAATGATGAAAATTGCTTAATCAATCTTCTTCTTCTTCTGTGATTCCTCAAACTTCTTTCTCTAACTTACAGAGAGGTTCTTCTCTTTTCTCTCATTCTCTTCTCTGTTTCTCCCTTTCTCTTTTCTTCTTTTAGTTTAGGCTTAGAAACAAAACTCGTAAACTCATATAACTGATAATATAATACGTATATTACTAATACTTATTATATTACTTAATATACAATTAAATTAGGGGTTATAGAAATTCAAAAGCCACAAGGCCATGTTTGGCTAGCCCCTTCAAACCTCCTTTTAATTTATTTTAATTCCTTCCTTATCATACAGTTTATTTGTCACAACCATTATTAAATTAAACTATAATCTCTATTTAGCCAACACAATATTTAATTAGCTAATATAATTATAATCTTATTTAATAAATCATTAACGTTCTAATTCAATTATTTAATTAAATTAGAATATTTCTATTTAATTAGTGTAATAAAATACGCACTGATTATAAAATCATTCCCCATAATTTTATTCTATATTATCATACTTGAATAAATTATTCCATAATAATTTTCATCAAATATTTATCTTATTCCATAAGTATTTCAACTAAAATATTTATTTAATTCATCTAACACCAATATTTATTTATAATTATATTGGTTCTTCTCATTCTCATACTCATTTACAGACACTTGGCTAAATATAATATATTAAGCCACTACATAAACGTATTACTCTTACATGTAATATATTACCTTCATATTTTATTAAAACAATTATTTTCACATTACTTCATTATTTTTCATTAAGTGAATTACTCACATTATTTATGAAATTTAATTCATAACCATTATAGTGCCAACAAGGCATAATAATCAAATTATATTATTTCATAATATAATCTATAACTTAATTAAATTAACTAATAATATTCAATTAATTTCTTTTTCGTAATAACTTCATTTAATTTCTTCAACAGATAAATTAAATTAACTATTAAACCTCATTCTTCCAACATATGAATATATATATATATATATATATATATATATATCTTCTATGTTCACACCACATCATATACTTCACAACATATAACACATATATACATATATCCAAACTCAAAATATCTCGTAATAAAAATTTTATTTATTAAATTCTTATTATAATAATTTTTGAAAATTCGGGTTGTCACATCCTTCCCTCCTTATAAGGATTCCGTCCTCGGAATCACCGAAACCCTACCTTACTCAAGTTTTCATCAAATCTCTTTAAAAACATTTATCGTTGAATAACTTCAACACATTACCTTAATCTAGGTTCTACATACATATTCTACTATATTCAGTTCTTTAACAAATTTTAGATTTTTTTTCATAACCTTCAATTAAACACAATTATGTTTCAAATAATAAATATTCTCTAACTCGTTCATTTCCTTTCTAAGGATCATTGCCATGTACTTTACTCATCAAAGACATATACTTCATAATTCACTATCTTATGAGTATTCGGGTTATCCTATTCACCCCTTCTTCTAAGAATTTCGTCCTCGAAATTTTCATTAATCTTCATTTATTCAATCTATCAAAGTAGATTTTAAGTTAATCTTATTCACTAACTTGTTGTGTTCTATAACTATTTCTTTCTAGGGAATATCATTCTTGCCACCTTCACCTTCAGAATAATAAGAATCTTCCACAATTGCTCAATAATTGGGAAGCGATATGAATAACAGGAATTTAAAAGATTCCAATTCATGCTGAGAGGCCATAAGACCTTGAACTCTTCTCTCGGTTTAATAGTGCATCATCACTGTAAACCATCTTTAACAGAATGTTTAGCAAT
The DNA here is from genome assembly GCA_020205555.1 of Panax stipuleanatus. Classification (NCBI taxonomy): domain Eukaryota; kingdom Viridiplantae; phylum Streptophyta; class Magnoliopsida; order Apiales; family Araliaceae; genus Panax; species Panax stipuleanatus. Next base: position 57,433,698 of record CM035123.1, on the reverse strand, counting down.
CACACAGACTGAAAACATTCTCTGCAAGTACTCTAGGTGATCAGCTTATCGTACCCCTACGTCGTGCACAACGTATTACATCTTAACATCGTAACGACTATATGCGTTACTTTCGGAACCATTGTCTCCGATAACATGTCTCCCTTTTATAGGGTTGTTCACCTCAGCTTCTTAACATTTGAATCCACAACAAAATAATTTGGTTTGGTATAGTTTGACAAAGAACGCTTGAATTTCATGAACATCTTTCAATATTTGTCTAGCTGAATCAAGTAGCATAGACTTCTAGCAATAACTCGAAAATCAATCGAGATATATATATATATATATATATATATCTTTAACCAACTCAGTTTTTTTTTCATTTAAAGAAACTAAAAGTAAATAAATCCCCTTTTTCTTTATAGTTTAAGGAAACTAAAAATAAATGAATCTTTTCATAATATCCTGATACCGTACCGTAATAATGGTACGTTGAGGATTTCGTCATTACATGACGTCGTCATACTACATCATACCATAGTGGGCTGACAATCATACGATCACATCCAACACTAATATATTACCTTCATATTTTATTAAAATAATTATTTTCACATTACTTCATTATTTTTCATTAAGTGAATTACTCACATTACTACATAAACGTATTACTCTTACATGTAATATATTACCTTCATATTTTATTAAAACAATTATTTTCACATTACTTCATTATTTTTTATTAAGTGAATTACTCACATTATTTATGAAATTTAATTCATAACCATTATAGTGACAACAAGGCATAATAATCAAATTACATTATTTTATAATATAATCTATAACTTAATTAAATTAACTAATAATATTCAGTTAATTTCTTTTTCGTAATAACTTCATTTAATTTCTTCAACAGTTAAATTAAATTAACTATTAAACCTCATTCTTCCAACATATGAATATATATATATATATATATATATATATATATATATATATCTTCTATGTTCACACCACATCATATACTTCACAACATATAACACATATATACACATATCCAAACTCAAAACATCTCGTAATAAGAATTTTATTTATTAAATTTTTATTACAATAACTTTTAAAAATCCGGGTTGTCACATCCTTCCCTCCTTATAAGGATTCCGTCCTCAGAATCACCGAAGCCCTACCTTACTCAGGTTTTCATCAAATCTGTAACGATTGAGATTTTATAATTAATTTTAATATTTATTGAGATAAATAAATATTTTATGTGATTTATTTATTGAGTTAAATAAATAAATTATGTGATTTATGGAGTGATTTAATTAAGTGTTATATACTAATTAAATGAATGTGTAATATTTATTTAATTAATATTAATGTTATATTATAGTTCTAATTTAATTGAGATAATTGAATTAGATGAATTATGTGATGAAGTGTTACATGGATTATAATTAGCGAGTAATTATAATTATGTGGCAATTTTATGTGATTAATTGATGTTAGATTTTAATTGATTAAATTAGATGATTGATATTTAATTAATTAAAATGTGACATTAAAGTATGTATTAAATAATTTGTTAAAATAAAAGAAAAAGGATTTTAAATGAGTTTAAATAAACAAGGCTTTGCATTTGTTTTAAATCTATTCTACCAAACATGGCCTTAGTAATAATAACCTATTTTTTTAAAATAATGTTGTTTTGGCCAAACAAAGCCTTAAGGCTTTTTGAATTTTGAAACTTATGTAACTGCTAAATTAATTAGGCTAATTAGTATTAGTTAGTACGCGTATTATATTATATTACGTTAGTTCTATACTACGTTAGATTAATCCTAAGTCTAAACTAAGAGCAAAGAAGAAAGAAAAGAGCAGAGGAAAAAGAGAAAGCAGAGAAGAGTTGGAGAAGAAGAGAAGGAAGAAGAAGCTTGTGAAGGCTAGAGTGAATCTTTGTTTTCTTCTCCTATCACCGAAAGGTAATCCATAATCTCTACCTTCATATTTTCAAAACTCGATTTAAGTTTCATGTTTTATTCTTTGTGAAAACTGAGTTTTCATGTAATAGCATAAACATGGATGATATATATATATAGGTGGTGTTGTTCATGGTGAATTATATGGTTATCAATGATTTTCAGAAATCAAATTACTGTAGAAATATATTTTAACAGAAAATTCATGTTTATATGAGTTCATATGGAATTTCATGAGTTTATATATTATGGGTGATTTTACATTGAGAAATTGGTATATGTTAGTATGTTGTTTAAAAATTTTCTATGATACTACCTTGAATCATGAGATTAAAGCATGTGTTATAAGTTGAATTGCTTAAGAATTTGATTACAGTGACTTATTTTGGAAAATATATGAGTTTTCATGAAAATGGCCAAATTGGATTTTTTAAAACTTGTGATTATCATTGTTTAAATGGTTTTGTATTGTGGAAGCATGTTATATATATGTATAATTGCATAGGTATGATTTACAATGTTTAAGTTACTGTAAATATCTATTTGTTGGCTTGTATGGGTTAATCGGTGAAGTAGAGTAACATGGCTGTCTGCGTCTGGCCGAGTTGCTGCGCAGCTGCGCCAGCAGCAAGGCCAGGAGCAGCGTAGCTGCGCCGATTGTCCTTCCCAGATCCTTACCCTGCGCAGCTGCGCCGGTGCCAAGGCCTGTGGCTGCGCAGCTGCGCCGTGCACAGTGCAGTGGCAGTGGCAATGAGTTTTAGTCAAGTGTGCAGTGTGTTGTTATGTTTTCATTACATTATTGCTAAGATAATGAGCATGTATCTAGCTGCTATAACATGTGTTAACATGAAGTTGATAATTTCATAATTCGAGAAAAAAAAAGTTTTGAAAAAACTAATATGGTATTTAAATTATAAACTATAATTGTTTAATTGTATAATAAGTTACTTAATTATAATTTATTAATTATAATTAAGAGTAAATGTTTAATTTAAATTTTAATTTTTGTGAAATTATAATGTATAGAAGATTGGTTTATTTTAATCAATTAGATGTTAATTTAAATTATAATTTATGTAATTATAATTTAATAAATGCATGTTTAATTATGAATTATAAATTGATAATTTCATGATTAATTATAATTTGTGTAATTAAATGCATGATGTGGTTTAATTGATTATAATTATTATAATTTGTTTATAATTATAATTTGATTAAGTGTTTGAATTATAATTGTTTAATTATAATTTAGTTAAATACATAATTGATTTAATTAATTATGTGATAGTTGATTATTATTATTAGAGTGAGTTAACCATGAGGGTTAACCACTTATGTGAATTAGTTACGTGTTAACTAATTTAGGTTATTGTGATTGAATATATATGTGTAGGAAGTATTAAAGTACGTGAATTGTGTTAAGTAGCTTGCGCTTGAGGCAAGTCTTCTAAACCCTAAACTCGTTAATTTTATGCAAGTTTTCTGTACCCTAAACTTGTTGATTATATACAAATTCTTGAATTCATATATTCATTGTTGAGAATGTCCTTTCTATTATGTATTAGACAATTGTTTATTTAATTAAAATGATCTTAACTTATTGTTCAAGTAAGATCCAGTTATTATTTTAAAAGCTTTAAGTTGATTCTAAAGCATATGTTAATTCATAATTCTTTATTTATGAATTATTGGAAGTCGATTCAACTAATCCTTAGTTGATGAACGTGAATTCTAAATTACCCTTGTAAGCTTATCCAAACCAAACTTTCTTTGGTGCGGACTTGAATTCAAATTACTGAGTTGAACAACCCTATTTACTAGGGGAGGTTACTGCGCATAGCGTTAAGATGTTTGTGCACAATACATGGTACGAAGGGCTGATCTCCCTAAGTACGAGTTAAGGTCCATAGTCTTATTGACTGTTAAAGGTTTAAATAGAAATATTTATAACCTAGGACAAGAGTTCAAAGGTCTTATGACACCTAGATAAATTCTATATTCGAATTTTAATGTTGATAGAGAATTATTATTCAATTCTTTATTGTTGAAGTAAGCTAAGTTATTCAGATTCTTTTTAAAGAATTCCTTTCATGTATATATTATTGTTAAACTCCAGTGAGCTGTGGTTTGCTCACTCTTGCATTAAATAACAATTTCAGTTAAGGTTAATAACGCTGATGCTCCGTCTACGAGTAAGGGCAAGGGAAAGCAAAGCAAGTGAAGACTTGTTTTTATTAATTGAGAATGATTGTAATAATTGAATGTTATGTTTTATTTCCGCACTTTATTATATTCATTTCAAGGTTAGAGTAACCCTGGGATTGATATGGAGAAGGTTGTAACCCTTGTTTTAAGGGAGATTTTAATAATAGTTGAATAAAGGTTGTAATTTATTTTAAGATATATTGGATAGATGTTTGTTATAGTTAGAAAGTGAACACCAAATCATGTGGAAACGAAGTACCTGGATTTGGGGGTGTCACAAAATCTCTTTAAAAATATTTATCGTTGAATAACTTCAACACATTACCTTAATATAGGTTATAAATATATATTATACTACATTCAGTTCTTCAACAAATTTTAGGTTTTATTTCATAACCTTCAATTAAACACAATTATGTTTCAAATAATATATATTCTCTAACTCGTTCATTTCTTTTCTAAGGATCATTACCATATACTTTACTCGTCGAAGACATATACTTCATAATTTACTATCTTATGAGTATTCGGGTTATCACATTCACCCATTCTTCTAAGAATTTCATCCTCAAAATTTTCATTAATCTTTATTCATTCAATCTATCAAAGTAGATTTTAAGTTAATCTTATTCACTAACTTGTTGTGTTCTACAACTATTTCTTTCTAAGGAATATCCTTGTTGCCACCTTCACCTTCAGAATAATAAGAATCTTCCACAATTGCTCAATAATTGGGAAGCGATATGAATAACAGGAATTTAAAAGATTCCAATTCATGCTGAGGGGTCATAAGACCTTGAACTCTTCTCCCGGTTTAATAGTGCATCACCACTATAAACCATCTTTAACAGAATGTTTAGCAATCACACAGACTGAAAACACTCTCTGCAAGTACTCTAGGTGATCAGCCCATCGTACCCCTACGTCGTGCACAACATATTACATCTTAACATCGTAACGACTATATGCGTTACTTTCGAAACCATTGTCGTCGATAACATGTCCCCCTTTTATAGGGTTGTTCACCTCAGCTTCCTAACATTTGAATCCACACCAGAACAATTTGGTTTGGTATAGTTTGACAAAGAACGCTTGAATTTCACGAACATCTTTCAATATTCGTCTAGCTGAATCAAGTAGCATAGACTTCTAGCAATAACTCGGAAATCAATCGAGATATATATATATATATATATATATATATATATCTTTAACTAACTAAATTTTTTTTTTCATTTAAAGAAACTAAAAGTAAATAAATCCCCTTTTTTATATAGTTTAAGGAAACTAAAAATAAATGAATCTTTTCATAATATCCTAATATCGTACCGTCATAATGGTACGTTGAGGATTTCTTCATTACATGACGTCGTCATATTACATCATACCATAGTGGGCTGACGATCATACGATCATATTCAACACTAGGTTTAACTACATTGATAACTTCCTCGATTATTGTCTCTACACCATATCAAATGATGCATAAAACACATAAAATACATTTTGAAAATTTAAAATTATTTTTGTCTAGCTGAAGCAATTAGCATAGACATGTGAATAATAGCACTATTTTAAAAAAAATCATTGGTTCCATCATTTGATCCAATGTTTTTCAAGAAGACAGAAGTGCAACATCAGCACGAAGTCAATAAATTTCAAAAATCTAGCAAAGCTAGGAGATTTAGACTATAAAACTTTTTCCATCAATTAAAAATCTTTACTCCATCATATCTTAATCATTCTATCAATCTTAAAAAACATCAATGCTATCTATACCATAACCTTTCTATACCCAGTATAGTTCATCGAACTTACTACGCTTTGGAAGTTCAGAAACTTGGCACAATAATATGAGTTTAAGAACTTGTCCTAGCAATATGTAGTCAAAGAACTGATCAGAGACTGTCCATATGCTTAGAGGTTCAGAACATACATACGATTATGAGTCACGAACTTACCATAAATATGAGTTTTAAGAACTCGCCTAACCTTAAGATCATCTAATGTAATCTTAATATCATCTAATCTAATCTCTATTGACTCTAACTATCAAATATAATATGAGAAAAGAATCACCTTCTCGTCATATATATATCGATAGCGCGACACCAACCTTCTAATGATTATCAATATGATAAGCCAAGTGTAAGCACAAAACCCTGCCCATACAAAGATTTGTAGAACTCAGTCACCACATGAGTCCTCAGTAGAAATCCCACTTAACTCTACCTTACTCATAACTTCTCTATGCTCGATACAGACTTTCTGTATCTCATCATTTATAACTCCTCGTGAGTTAATCTGGTACTATATCATAGTACATTCTCGTTATAGCATCAAACTATAACTATTCCATCATTACAGACCATCTATCTTTAAACTTCAAAAGATCACGTCGTGATCCTATTCTATAATCATCTCCCTTATGATTCTTTCAATCTCATTATCATTTTATTTTAAAACTTCTTATCTTTTTCTTTCACCATGTTATATCATGACCTCATTATGATTTAATCTTATAGACTTCGTCTATTCATTGTTATTCGTCATCTTTATTATTGGAGTTAGGTAACTCCTGATTCTCATCTTCATATCTCTTCAAGATTCTTCTTTGAATCTCCTTGTTTATTTATTAACTCTTCTTTTAAGAATTTCTAATTCTGTTCATAAAGTTTAACATTTTATTCGAGTTTTATTCCTCGTTATTCTCACATTCTTCTTATAACATTTCTAGGATTTAACTCATCCTATACTTCTACGTATATGAAAGGAATCACCTTTTTGTTATACGTAACTTAACTTCTCATTCTCTAAGGTCATAGCCTAAGGTACTCTTACCTAAGCTATATAACCTATCGACTTTGATACCAACTGTAACGACCCCAAAATTCATACAATATAATTATACTTCTCGATCGTTAACAATACAACTTTATTCTAACTTTACATCATGATTCGATATTAAAATCACTAAAAATGCAAAATAATTAAAACTTTTATATAATTCTTTTTTTATTGCCCTGAATCTCAACCTTTATCATTACATAACTTTGATTAAAATTTATTTTATGAATCGCTTTGTCAGAGTTATCATAAACTAAAACTTACAACTAGGTTCAATAACCTTTATACATTGGATAAAATTAAACTTTACAACTTAACATCTATTAATCATCATGCATTATAAAATACATTATATGGAACCTTAAACATGGTCCAAAATAATAACAATTCAGCCAAAGTATATAAATCTTCATGCATTACATCTGATTCATTTCTTTCAAGTAGAACATAGTGTTACCTTGAATCCTTAACCTGTAAAAGTGATTATTTGCAAGAATGAGCTCGACAGCTCAACAAGATCTAACAGCTTTCATGCATCACATAGCACATAAATACATGCTCAACATACATCTCATAATAATTAAAGTAACATGGCATACATGCTTTACTTCACATAACAAATATAAAGATTGAGTTCCTTACTCAATCAATATTCTTTAATCAATCAATGTAGTCATAAATTGACTTTAACATTTTATGCTTACAACATATATATAACATATCATGCTCTTTGCAAAACAATTTAAAACAGATCATCATCAAGTTCACGTAGAAAATAGGAAATGAAAGACTTGCCTTGATCGTTGTTTACCAATAACAGCTTAACAGCTTACAGATATCCGCACTTCACGTGCCCTACACAATTATATAATCATGCACACCAACTATTAGTCACATAGCAATGCATATTAGTTGTAATGTAAACTTTACTCTACATCTCATAACCATTTCTATTATTAATACACAACGTTCAATTTGATTGTGTTAACTTTCGACTTATATTTCACTATATTGCTTTTTCGTAATATTTGAAATTCATTCCAGTGTTTAAATCTTGCTAGGACTAATTATTGGTTTTATACCAACCCCATTTCATATCTTATAATGTTCATTTCATTAGAATTGAAACACTATTTACGTGTATTAACACATTACACGGCGTTTCGACGTTTATACGTCACACGCCTAACTCGCCTCTTTTGCATGTGTTTTTCATGCTCCTATATTGGGTTATATTACTCCATAATATTTTATTCTTATTGAAAACATAATATTAAATAAGGTCATACACAATCGTTACGGCGCTGCGATGCTTGCACGTCCGTACGTCAAACTTGTCTATCCAAGCGCCCAAACGACACGCATTTGTGCACGCTTAGCATGCCCATACGAATTGTTCAATACTCAAGGTTAATGCTAAGTATCATTATAATACATAATAGTCATGTTATGGAAGTTAGAATATCATTTTACATGGTCGGGAGCATTACATGTGCATACGTGCATGCCCGACGCCCCCCCGATTGCCTCTAAAAACACATCAGTCCCAAAAATAACTGTTTTGACCCCTGATACAAACCTAAAATTAAAAAACTTAGAGAACAAAAGTTGTAGGTCTACTCGTTCTTATTCCGGATCATTTTAAATCGCCACAATCGGAGTTCGTATGAAAAAGTTATGACTGTTTTGCCACAGGAGATCAAAATAGTCCCGGACTGACACTGTTCCCGGCGCAGCTGCGCCCAAAACAACCTTGGGTGCAGCGTAGTTGCGCCCCTGGCAGCGTGCTACGTGAATTTTCTTTCCAGTTTGTGGTTCTGGCGAATTTTCTAACCCTTTCATCCTTCCCATCTTCATAAATTGAGTTATACACATCCAATTGAGTCCGTTTTCGACTCTATAGATTCGTGAAACATTGAACTACTCATCTACATAATAATTATAACACTTCAAAATATTAACAATTTATTTTAAGGGTTCTAATTCAGTTTTCATGCTACTTTTCATGTTTTACACATATTTTGCGAATTCAATCACCACGAATTCGTTTTACATCCGTTTTGACTTGTTCAACTTGGGTTGTTTTTATTTTTTCGAGTGCTATCATAATACATCATCAGTTTCAGATTTCCATCAAGAATTTATCATCAATTTTAGTCTCTAAGTAGACAAAAATATATATATTTTAACCAAAACTCTAAACTTCATCTTTCAACACATTTTTACGAACTTGATCACTATAAAACAACTTTTAGATGATATAGAATAGGTTATACCAACCCATCAACATAGTTATTCAACAACTTATTAAATCATACAACCAGAAAACTTCTATAGAAAATTCAAGAATAGAGGTTCAGGTTTTAGAATTGATTCTTACCTTGAATCTTCTTTAGTCTTAACCACTGATAGAAATTGCTTAATCAATCATCTTCTTCTTCTGTGATTCCTCAAACTTCTTTCTCTAACTTACAGAGAGTTTCTTCTCTCTTCTCTCATTCTCTTCTCTGTTTCTCCCTTTCTCTTTTTTTCTTTTAGTTTAGGCTTAGAAACAAAACTCGTAAACTCATATAACTGATAATATAATACGTATATTACTAATACTTATTATATTACTTAATATATAATTAAATTAGGAGTTATAGAAATCCAAAAGCCACAAGGCCATGTTTGGCTAGCCCCTTCAAACCTCCTTTTAATTTATTTTAATTCCTTTCTTATCATATAGTTTATTTGTCACAACCATTTTTAAATTAAACTATAATCTCTATTTAGCCAACATAATATTTAATTAGCTAATATACTTATAATTTTATTTAATAAATTATTAACGCTCTAATTCAATTATTTAATTAAATTAGAATATTTCTATTCCATTAGCGTAATAAAATACGCACTGATTACAAAATCATTCCGCATAATTTTATTCTATATTATCATACTTGAATAAATTATTCATAATAATTTTCATCAAATATTTATCTTATTCCATAAGTATTCCAACTAAAATATTTATTTAATTCATCTAACACCAATATTTATTTATAATTATATTGGTTCTTCTCATTCTCATACTCATTTATATACACTTGGCTAAATATAATATATTAAGCCACTACATAAACGTATTACTCTTACATGTAATATATTACATTCATATTTTATTAAAACAATTATTTTCACATTACTTCATTATTTTTCATTAAGTGAATTACTCACATTATTTATGAAATTTAATTCATAACCATTATAGTGGCAACAAGGTATAATAATCAAATTATATTATTTTATACTATAATCTGTAACTTAATTAAATTAACTAATAATATTCAATTAATTTTCTTTTCGTAATAACTTCATTAAATTTCTTCAACATTTAAATTAAATTAACTATTAAACCCCATTCTTTCAACATATGAATATATATATATATATATATATATATATATATATATATATATATATATATATATATATCTTCTATGTTCATACCACATCATATACTTCACAACATATAACACATATATACACATATCCAAACTCAAAACATTTCGTAATAAGAATTTTATTTATAAAATTTTTTGAAAATCCGGGTTGTCACATCCTTCCGTCCTTATAAGGATTTCGTCCTCGGAATCACCGAAACCCTACTTTACTCAGGTTTTCATCAAATCTCTTTAAAAACATTTATCATTGAATAACTTCAACACATTACCTTAATATAGGTTATACATATATATTCTACTACATTCAGTTCTTCAACAAATTTTAGGTTTTATTTCATAACCTTCAATTAAACACAATTATGTTTCAAATAATATATATTCTCTAACTCATTCATTTCCATTCTAAGGATCATTACCATATACTTTACTCGTCGAAGACATATACTTCATAATTCACTATCTTATGAGTATTCGGGTTATCACATTCATCCATTCTTCTAAGAATTTCGTCCTCAAAATTTTTATTAATCTTCATTCATTCAATTTATCAAATTAGATTTTAAGTTAATTTTATTCGCTAACTTGTTGTGTTCTACAACTATTTCTTTCTAAGGAATATCATTCTTGCCACCTTCACCTTCAGAATAATAAGAATCTTCCACAATTGCTCAATAATTGGGAAGCGATATGAATAACATGAATTTAAAAGATTCCAATTCAATGTGAGAGGTCATAAGACCTAGAACTCTTCTCTCGGTTTAATAGTGCATCCCACTGTAAACCATCTTTAACAGAATGTTTAGCAATCACACAGACTGAAAACATTCTCTGCAAGTACTCTAGGTGATTAGCTTATCGTACCCCTACGTCGTGCACAACGTATTACATCTTAACATCGTAACGACTATATGCGTTACTTTCGGAACCATTGTCTCTGATAACATGTCCCCCTTTTATAGGGTTGTTCACCTCAGCTTCTTAACATTTAAATCCACACCAAAACAATTTGGTTTGGTATAGTTTGACAAAGAACGGATGAATTTCATGAACATCTTTCAATATTTGTCTAGCTGAATCAAGTAGCATAGACTTCTGGCAATAACTCAGAAATCAATCGATATATATATATATATATATATATATATATATATATATATATATATCTTTAACCAACTCAATTTTTTTTTCATTTAAAGAAACTAAAAGTAAATAAATCCCCTTTTTCTTTATAGTTTAAGGAAACTAAAAATAAATGAATCTTTTCATAATATCCTGATACCGTACCGTAATAATGGTACGTTGAGGATTTCGTCATTACATGACGTCGTCATACTACATCATACCATAGTGGGCTGACGATCATACGATCACATCCAACACTAGGTTTAACTGCATTGATAACTTCCTCGATTATTGTCTCTACACCATATCAAATGATGCATCAAACACATAAAATACATTTTGAAAATTTAAAATTATTTTTGTCTAGCTGAAGCAATTAGCATAGACATGTGAATAATAGCACTATTTTAAAAAAAAATCATTGGTTCCATCATTTGATCCAATGTTTTTCAAGAAAACAGAAGTGCAACATCAGCACGAAGTCAATAAATTTTGATAATCTAGCAAAGCTAGGAGATTTAGAATATAAAACTTTCTCCATCAATTAAAAACCTTTACTCCATCAATACTTAATCATTCTATCAATCTTAAACAACATCAATGCTTTTATACCATAACTTTTCTATACCCAGTATAGTTCATCGAACTTACCACACTTTGGAAGTTCAGGAACTTGCCACAATAATATGAGTTTAAGAACTTGTCCTAGCAATACGTACTCAAAGAACTGAGCAGAGACTGTCCATATACTTAGGGGTTCAAAACATATATACGATTATGAGTCACGAACATACCATAAGTATGAGTTTTAAGAATCGTCTAACCTTAAGATCATCTAACGTAATCTTAATATCATCTAATCTAATCTCTATTGACTCTAACTATCAAATATAATATGAGAAAAGAATCACCTTCTCGTCATATATATATCGATAGCGCGACACTAACCTTCCAATGAATATCAATATGATAAGCCAAGTGTAAGCACAAAACCCTGCCCATACAAAGATTTGTAGAACTCAGTCACCACATGAGTCCTCAGTAGAAATCCCACTTAACTCTACCTTACTCATAACTTCTCTATGCTCGATACAGACTTTCTGTATCTCATCATTTATAACTCCTCGTGAGTTAATCTGGTACTATATCATAGTACATTCTCGTTATAGCATCAAACTATAACTATTCCATCATTACAGACCATCTATCTTTAAACTTCAAAAGATCACGTCGTGATCCTATTCTATAATCATCTCCCTTATGATTCTTTCAATCTCATTATCATTTTATTTTAAAACTTCTTATCTTTTTCTTTCACCATGTTATATCATGACCTCATTATGATTTAATCTTATAGACTTCGTCTATTCATTGTTATTCGTCATCTTTATTATTGGAGTTAGGTAACTCCTGATTCTCATCTTCATATCTCTTCAAGATTCTTCTTTGAATCTCCTTGTTTATTTATTACCTTTTCTTTTAAGAATTTCTAATTCCGTTCATAAAGTTCAAAATTTTATTCGAGTTTTATTCCTCGTTATTCTCACCTTCTTCTGATAACATTTTTAGGACTTAAGTCATCCTATACTTCTACGTATGTGAAAGGAATCACCTTTTTGTTATACGTAACTTAACTTCTCATTCTCTAAGGTCATAGCCTAAGGTACTCTTACCTAAGGTGTATAACCTATCGACTTTGATACCAACTGTAACGACCCCAAAATTCATACAATATAATTATACTTCTCGATCGTTAACAATACAACTTTATTCTAGATTTACATCATGATTCGATATTAAAATCACTAAAAATGCGAAATAATTAAAACTCTTACATAATTCTTTCTTTATTGCCCTGAATCTCAAAGTTTATCATTACATAACTTTGATTCAAATTTATTTTATGAATCGCTTCGTCAAAGTTATTATAAACTAAAACTTACAACCAAGATCAATAACCTTTATACATCGGATAAAATTAAACTTTACTACTCAACATTTATTAACCATCATACATTATCAAATACATTATCTGGAACCTTAAACATGGTCCAAAATAATAACAATTCAGCCAAAGTATATAAATCTTCATGCATTACATCTTATTCATTTCTTTCAAGTAGCACATAGCGTTACCTTGAATCCTTAACTTGCAAAAGTGATTATTTGCAAGAATGAGCTCGACAGTTCAGCAAGATCTAACAGCTTTCATGCATCACATAACACATAAATTCATGCTCAATATACATCTCATAATAATTAAAGTAACATGGCATACATGCTTTACTTCACATAACAAATATAAAGATTGAGTTCCTTACTCAATCAACATTTTTTAATCAATCAATGTAGTCATAAATTGACTTTAACATTTTATGCTTACAACAAATATACAACATATCATGCTCTTTGCAAAACAATTTAAAACAGTTCATCATCAAGTTCGCGTAGAAAATAGGAACTGAAAGACTTGCCTTGATCGTTGTTTACCAATAACAGTTTAACAGCTTACAGGTATCTGCATTTCACGTGCCATACACAATTATATAATCATGCACACCAACTATTAGTCACATAGCAATGCATATTTTTTGCAATGTAAAATTTACTCTACATCTCATAACCCTTTCTATTAATAATACACATTGTTCAATTTGATTGAGTTAACTTTCGACTTATATTTCACTATATTGCTTTTTCATAATATTCGAAATTCATTCCAGTGTTTAAGTCTTGCTAGGACTAATTATTGGTTTTATACCAACCCCATTTCATATCTTATAATTTTCATTTCATTAGAATTGAAATACTATTTACGTGTATTAACACATTACATGGTGTTTCGACGTTTATACGTCACACGCCTAACTCGCCTCTTTTGCATGTGTTTTGCATGCTCCTATATTGGTTTACATTACTCCATAATATTTCATTCTTATTGAAAACATAATATTAAACAAGTTCATACACAGTCGTTACGGTGCTGCGATGCTTGCACTTTCGTACGTCAAACTTGCCTATTCCAATGCCCAAACGACACGCATTTGCGCACGCTTAGCACGCCCATATAAATTGTCTAATACTCAAGGTTAATGCTAAGTATCATTATAATACATAATAGTCATGTTATGGAAGTTAGAACATCATTTTACATAGTCGGGAGCATTAATACATCAGTCCCAAAAATGACCATTTTGACCCCTGATACTAACCTCAAATTAAATAACTTAAAGAACGAAAGTTGTAGGTCTACTCGTGCTCATTCCGGATCATCTTAAATCTCCTCAAACGAAGTTCGTATGAAAAAATTATGACTGTTTTACCACAGTAGATCAAAACAGTCCCGAACTGACACTGTTCCCGGCGTAGCTACGCCCCAAACAACCTTGGGGGCAGCGTAGCTGTGCCCCTGGCAGCGTTCTACGCAAATTTTCTTTCCAGTTTGTGGTTCTGGCGAATTTTCTAACCCTTTTCTCCTTCCCATCTTCATAAATTGAGTTATACACATCCAATTGAGTCCGTTTTCGACTCTATGGATTCGTGAAACACTGAAATACTCATCTACATAATAACTATAACACTTCAAAATATTAAAAATTCATTTTAAGGTTTCTAATTCAGTGTTCATGCTAACTTTTCATGTTTGACACATATTTAGCGAATTCAATCACTACGAATTTGTTTTTCATCCGTTTTGACTCGTTCAACTTGTGTTGTTTTCGTTTTTTTGAGTACTATCAAAATACATCATCAGTTTCCAATTTCCATTAAGAATTTATCATCAATTTTAGTCTCTAAGTAGACAAAGATATATATATTTCAACCAAAACTCTAAACTTCATCTTTCAACACATTCTTACGAACTTGATCACTATAAAATAACTTTTAGATGATATAGAATAGGTTATACCAACCTATCAACATAGTTTTTCAACAACTTATCAAATAATACAACCAAAAAACTTCTATAGAAAATTCAAGAATAGAGGTTGAGGTTTTAGAATTGATTCTTACCTTGAATCTTCTTTAGTCTTAACCAATGATGGAAATTGCTTAATCAATCTTCTTCTTCTTCTGTGATTCCTCAAACAACTTTCTCTAACTTACAGAGAGTTTTTCTTCTCTTTTCTCTCATTCTCTTCTCTGTGTCTCCCTTTCTTTTTTCTTCTTTTAGTTTAGGCTTAAAAACAAAACTCATAAACTCATATAACTGATAATATAATACGTATATTATTAATACTTATTAAATTACTTAATATGCAATTAAATTAGGGGTTATAGAAATTCAAAAGTCACAAGGCCATGTTTGGCTAGCCCCTTCAAACCTCCTTTTAATTTATTTTAATTCCTTCCTTATCATAAAGTTTATTTGTCACAATCATTAATAAATTAAACTATAATCTTTATTTAGCCAACACAATATTTTATTAGCTAATATAATTATAATTTTATTTAATAAATCATTAACTCTCTAATTCAATTATTTAATTAAATTAGAATATTTCTATTCCATTAGCGTAATAAAATGCGCACTTATTACAAAATCATTCCCCATAATTTTATTCTATATTATCATACTTGAATAAATTATTCCTTAATAATTTTCATCGAATATTTATCTTATTCCATAAGTATTCCAACTAAAATATTTATTTAATTCATCTAACACCAATATTTATTTATAATTATATTGGTTCTTCTCATTCTCATACTCATTTACAGACACTTGGCTAAATATAATATATTAAGCCACTACATAAACATATTACTCTTACATGTAATATATTACCTTCATATTATATTAAAACAATTATTTTCACATTACTTCATTATTTTTCATTAAGTGAATTACTCACATTATTTATGAAATTTAATTCATAACCATTATAGTTCCAACAAGGCATAATAATCAAATTATATTATTTCATAATATAATCTATAACTTAATTAAATTAACTAATAATATTCAGTTAATTTCATTTTCGTAATAACTTCATTTAATTTCTTCAACAGTTAAATTAAATTAACTATTAAACCTCATTCTTCTGACATATGAATATATATATATATATATATATATATATATCTTCTATGTTCACACCACATCATATACTTCACACCATATAACACATATATACACATATCCAAACTCAAAAAATCTCGTAATAAGAATTTTATTTAATAAATTCTTATTATAATAATTTTTAAAAATTCGGGTTCTCACATCCTTCCCTCCTTATAAGGATTCGTCTTTAGAATCACCGAAACCCTACCTTACTCAGGTTTTCATCAAATCTCTTTAAAAACATTTATCGTTGAATAACTTCAACACATTACCTTAATATAGGTTATACATATATATTCTACTACATTCAGTTCTTCAACAAATTTTAGATTTTATTTCATAACCTTCAATTAAACACAATTATTTTTCAAATAATATATATTCTCTAACTCGTTCATTTTCTTTCTAAGGATCATTACCATATACTTTACTCGTCGAAGACATATACTTTATAATTCACTATCTTATGAGTATTTAGGTTATCACATTCACCTCTTCTTCTAAGAATTTCATCCTCGAAATTTTCATTAATCTTCAGTCATTCAATCTATCAAAGTAAATTTTAAGTTAATTTTATTCATTAACTTGTTGTGTTCTACAACTATTTATTTCTAAGGAATATCACTCTTGCCACCTTCACCTTCAGAATAATAAGAATCTTCCACAATTGCTCGATAATTGGGAAGCGATATGAATAACAGGAATTTAAAAGATTCTAATTCATGCTGAGGGGTCATAAGACCTTGAACTCTTCTCCCGGTTTAATAGTGCATCACCACTGTAAACCATCTTTAACAGAATATTTAGCAATCACACAGACTGAAAACACTCTCTGCAAGTACTCTAGGTGACCATCTTATCGTACCCCTACGTCGTCCACAATGTATTACATCTTAACATCGTAACGACTATATGCGTTACTTTCGGAACCATTGTCTCCGATAACATGTCCCCCTTTTATATGGTTGTTCACCTCAGCTTCTTAACATTTGAATCCACACCAAAACAATTTGGTTTGGTATAGTTTGACAAAGAACGCTTGAATTTCATGAACATCTTTTAATATTCGTCTAGCTGAATCAAGTAGCATAGACTTCTAGCAATAACTCGAAAATCAATCAAGATATATATATATATATATATATATATATCTTTAACCAACTTAATTTTGTTTTCATTTAAAGAAACTAAAAGTAAATAAATCCCTTTTTTCTTTATAGTTTAAGGAAACTAAAAATAAATGAATCTTTTCATAATATCCTGATACCGTACCGTAATAATGGTACGTTGAGGATTTCGTCATTACATGATGTTGTCATACTACATCATACCATAGTGGGCTGACGATCATACGATCATATCCAACACTAGGTTTAACTGCATTGATAACTTCCTCGATTATTGTCTCTACACCATATCAAATGATGCATAGAACACATAAAATACAATTTGAAAATTTAAAATTATTTTTGTTTAACTGAAGCAATTAGAATTGACATGTGAATAATAGCACTATTTTAAAAAAAATCATTGGTTCCATCATTTGATCCAATATTTTTTAAGAAAACAGAAGTGCGACATTAGCACAAAGTTAATAAATTTTGAAAATCTAAAAAAGCTAGGAGATTTAGAATATAAAACTTTCTCCATCAATTAAAAATCTTTACTCAATCATTACTTAATCATTCTATCAATCTTAAACAACATCAATGCTTTCTATACCATAACCTTTCTATACCCAGTATAGTTCATCGAACTTACCACACTTTGGAAGTTCAGGAACTTGCCACAATAATATGAGTTTAAGAACTTGTCCTAGCAATACGTAGTCAAAGAACTGATCAGAGATTGTCCATATGCTTAGGGGTTCAGAACATACATACGATTATGAGTCACAAACTTACCATAAGTATGAGTTTTAAGAACTCGCCTAACCTTAAGATCATCTAATGTAATCTAAATATCATCGAATCTAATCTCTATTGACTCTAACTATCAAATATAATATGAGAAAAGAATCACCTTCTCGTCCTATATATAACGATAGCGCGACACCAGCCTTCCAATGATTATCAATATGATAAACCAAGTGTAAGCACAAAACACTGCCCATACAAAGATTTGTACAACTCAGCCACCACATGAGTCCTCAGTTGAAATCCCACTTAACTCTATCTTACTCATAACTTCTCAATGCTCGATACAGACTTTCTATATCTCATCATTTATAACTCCTCGTTAGTTAATCTGGTACTATATCATAGTACATTCTTGTTATAGCATCAAACTATAACTATTCCATCATTACAGACCATCTGTCTTTCAACTTCAAAAGATCACGTCGTGATCTTATTCTATAATCATCTCCCTTATAATTATTTCTGATCTCATTATCGTTTTATTTTAAAACTTCTTATCTTTACCTTTCATCATGTTATATCATTACCTCATTATGATTTAATCTTATAGACTTCGTCTATTCATTGTTATTCGTCACCTTTATTATTGGAGTTAAGTAACTCCCGATTCTCATCTTCATATCTCTTTTAGATTCTTCTTTGAATCTCCTTGTGTATTTATTAACTCTTCTTTTAAGAATTTCTAATTTCGTTGATAAAGTTCAACATTTTATTCGAGTTTTATTTCTCGTTATTCTCACCTTCTTCTTATAACATTTCTAGGACTTAACTCATCTTATACTTCTACGTATGTGAAAGGAATCACCATTTTGTTATACGTAACTTAACTTCTCATTCTCTAAGGCCATAGTCTAAGGTACTCTTACCTAAGGTGTATAACCTATCGACTTTGATACCAACTGTAACGATCCCAAAATTTATACAATATAATTCTACTTCTCGATCGTTAACAATACAACTTTATTCTAACTTTACATCATGATTCGTTATTAAAATCACTAAAAATGCGGAATAATTAAAACTTTTATATAATTCTTTCTTTATTGCCATGAATCTCAATCTTTATCATTACATAACTTTGATTCAAATTTATTTTATGGATCGCTTCGTCAGAGTTATTTTAAACTAAAACTTACAACCAGGTTCAATAACATTTATACATCGGATAAAATTAAACTTTACAACTCAACATCTGTTAACCATCATACATTATCAAATACATTATCTGGAACCTTAAACATGATCCAAATAATAACAATTCAGCCAAAGTATATAAATCTTCATGCATTACATCTAATTCATTTCTTTCAAGTAGCACATAGCGTTATCTTGAATCCTTAACCTACAAAAGTGATTATTTGAAAGAATGAGCTCGACAGCTCAGCAAGATCTAACAGCTTTCATGCATCACATAGCACATAAATACATGCTCAACATACATCTCATAATAATTAAAGTAACATGGCATACATGCTTTACTTTACATAACAAATATAAAGATTGAGTTCCTTACTCAATCAACATTCTTTAATCAATCAATGTAGTCATAATTTGACTATAACATTTCATGCTTACAACATATATACAACATATCATGCTCTTTGCAAAACAATTTAAAATAGTTCATCATCAAGTTCACGTAGAAAATAGGAACTGAAAGACTTGCCTTGATCGTTGTTTACCAATAACAGTTTAACAGCTTACAGGTATCTGCACTTCACGTTCCCTACACAATTATATAATTATGCACACCAACTATTAGCCATATAGCAATGCATATTAGTTGTAATGTAAACTTTACTCTACATCTCATAACCCTTCCTATTATTAATACACAACGTTCAATTTGATTGTGTTAACTTTCCACTTATATTTCACTATATTGCTTTTTCGTAATATTCGAAATTCATTCCAGTGTTTAAGTCTTGCTAGGACTAATTATTGGTTTTATGCCAACCCCATTTCATATTTATAATGTTCATTTCATTAGAATCGAAACACTATTTACGTGTATTAACACATTACACGGCGTTTCGACGTTTATACATCACACACCTAACTCGCCTCTTTTGCATGTGTTCTGCATGCTCCTATATTGGGTTATATTACTCCATAATGTTTCATTCTTATTGAAAACATAATATTAAACAAGGTCATACACACTCGTTACGGCACTGCAATGCTTGCACGTCCGTACGTCAAACTTGCCTATCCGAACGCCCAAATAACACGCATTTGCGCATGCTTAGCACGCCAATACGAATTGTCTAATACTCAAGGTTAATGCTAAGTATCATTATAATACATAATAGTCATGTTATGGAAGTTAGAACATCATTTTACATGGTCGGGAGCATTACATGTGCATACGTGCATGCCCGACGCCCCTCGATTGCCTCTAAAAACACATCAGTACCAAAAATAACCATTTTGACCCCTGATACTAACCTCAAATTAACTAACTTAAAGAACAAAAGTTGTAGGTCTACTCGTGCTCATTTCGGATCATCTTGAATCGCCTCAATCGAAGTTCGTATAAAAAAGTTATGGCTATTTTACCACAGGAGATCAAAATAGTCCCGAACTAACACTTTTCCCGGCGCAGCTGCACCCCAAACAGCCTTGGGGGCAGCGTAGCTGCACCCCTGGCAGCGTTCTACACGAATTTTCTTTCCAGTTTGTGGTTCTGGCGAATTTTCTAACCCTTTTCTCCTTCCCATCTTCATAAATTGAGTTATACACATCCAATTGAGTCCGTTTTCGATTCTATGGATTCGTGAAACACTGAACTACTCATCTACATAATAATTATAACACTTCAAAATATTAACAATTCATTTTAAGGGTTCCAATTCAGTGTTCATGCTAACTTTTCATGTTTTACACATATTTAGCGAATTCAATCACTACGAATTCGTTTTAAATCTATTTTAACTCGTTCAACTTGGGTTGTTTTCATTTTTTTGAGTACTATTGTGATACCCCCAAATCCGGGTACTTCGTTTCCACATAATTTGGTGTTCACTTTCTAATTAAAACATACATCTACCCAATAATAAAGAATTTCAAACTAATTACAACCTTCATAAAACCTTAATAAAAATCTTCCTTTAGAAAGATTGACAACTTGTCCAATAAAATCTCAGGGTTATCAAAACCTTAACATCATTCAAATAACGTAAATGCAGAAACATAAAACATAACCAACTAAGTCTTATTACAAAAGCAACTTGACATAACAAGCCTTCAGTTATTCATCTTTCTTTTTCCTTTACTTGTTGACGGTATGTCAACATTCTTGGTCTCAACTGCAAGTGGTGGTAAAACATGCAAGAGTGAGCAAACAAAAGCTCACTTGAAAATACAACAGTGATATGACATAAGTGAATCGTTTCAAAAGAGTTTAAATAACTTTTCTTTCATCCATATAAAGAATTGAATTATAGAAACTTCTGAGGGTCCCATTAACTCGTACTCAGGGGGATCAACCCTTTGTACCATGAATTGTGCACAACCATCTTAATGCTTTCGCATAAAATATCCCCTAATTAATAGGGTTGTTCATTCTCAGAAATTGAATACAAGTCCGCACCAAAGAAAGTTTGGTTTGGATAGATAAGGGAACTTTAGAGTTCAACTATCATCAACTAGGAGTAGTTTAATCGACTTACAGTACTTTACAGTTCAATAATATAAGGATCATGAACCAATTGCAAAATATGACAATAAACTTCATAATAGATAGGCATGCTTTTAGAAACAACTAAAAGCATTTGATAGACTAAGTAGATCTTGCTTAAACAACTAAGTCAAGATCATATTACTAAAATAACACTTTAATACTTACGCTTTATAAATATTGGAGTATGGTATAACTTGTACCACATATAACAAGTTAAGGAACGTAAATGAACTTTCATGATTTATTGAGCAAGGGTTAGGAAATTTGCACAATGAAAAGATACAATGAATAGGCTTGTATAGCATTCAAGAGTAGCTTAAAGAACTTGCACAATATAAATAACAAGTTTAGAAACTTGCTTAACATAAGAGAATAAGGGTAAGAGAACTTGCCTTAAGCGCAAGCTACACTTTAACAATTACAACCACTTCACAAACACCCTACACATTTATATTACATTCAAACCATCTATTAGTATCTAACTACAACATTTAAACCATCGAACTTCAAACATAAGTCCAACTCACAATGTAATTTACCACATTGGTTGCTAATTAGTCAAGTACGTGAGTCTATACTCACGGCATACATTCATAAGCCTATAACTCAATGAATCGTGTTGTCTGACTCGTGAAAGCAACACACATACACACGCATGTAATACATTCATAATATACTTCAATCAAACTTAAACACATCAAAAACATGTTATCTTATTACACATTTCACTTTCCAAGTCTTAGAAACAAGTTAGCTTAACAAACGGGGCATAAAAACTCAAAACCAAAAATCAGAAATTCCCTAACAGTAGCATCACCAGCTGGGGCGGGTCCCCATAAGGCAAAACCCCCGTTGGGGCGGGTCCTCCCCCTGCTGCACCTCCCAACTCGCGAACTGGTGGAGAAATAAGCCAATTTGGCTCATTCCTTCACACTGAATTCAATTTTTCCCAACATGATAAACATAAAACTTGATACAACCAATATTTTAAACTTATTAATGTGCTCATAACATATATAATCCATAAAACACATAATCAAAAACAAGATTTCATGATTTTCAAACAAAAACATAATTTTAAGCATTCTTGACGGAAATTGCTACTACGAACTCGTTTTTCAATCAATTCAAGTGATTCCAATTCTGATAACTCATATTCTTAACATACTAACATAATACATGATCAATTTTAATAATAACTCAAAATCAAACATCAATTTGATAGTTTCAAAAGCCATTTTTCAGAAATAACTTCACCGAAAATCACTATGAACACACTTCCTATTGTTTATCAAAAATTCATGGATTGAATTGCTAGAACAACCATATAACTCATATATTATCATGTTATATCATATATTACACATAATTCATGCTCACATCAAGGATTTAAAGAAATTTTCAACATAAATTCATAATCTAACATTATGAACATGAATTTCATAGTGTTCATCATATACTTGTGAATTGAAATTCTTAAACAACTATGAAACTCTCTTGTAAACATATATATATATATATATATATATATATACATATACATATCCCATTCACATATCAAAATAAATAACTTTCACAAAGAGACTTCCACATAGAATTCTAAAACCATGAAAACATAGAAGAATATGCTTTGAAAACTTGTTTTTACAACAATTGTATTTTGAAAATCCTTTCATGGCATACAATTACATATGAAAACATATGAACAACATATATACATATAATTTTATGATTGTAAAAACCTAGTTTGAAAAAGAAGAATTACAACACATAAGAATTGAGTGCAAGGGTTAGGGTATAACCTTACTAGTTTTAATTAAAGAGAAGAGATGATGAAGATGATGATCCTCTTTTGCCTTCTCAAGCTTTCTTTTCTCTTCTCTCTTCTTCTTCTCTGACAATTCTCTCTAACCCTCTTCTTCTTTCTTTGTTTTGTTTAGACTTAGGCTTTTAGAAAAACTAACGTATCTTTCAACTTAACATATATAATACAATATACAATATACATATATAATATATATGTAACCTATAAGTAATAAGTATAATACTTAACACCATATTAACTCATACTAATAGCATAGGTTACAAAATTTGAAAAGCCCAATGCCATGTTTGGCAAAACCACATTATTTTTAAAAACTAACTTCTTGAGCTTAAGTCATTGTTTGGAAGAAATAAGATTAAACAAGTACATGGGCATTGTTTGGTAAAACACTTTAAAATTTATTTTCCATTCTTTTAATAACTCAATTCATAGATTACATATTACACTTATTTAATTAAATTACAACACTCTAATTCAATTAAATAAACTAACATTCACATAATACCAAATTGTCACACAATTAAATTTCCTTTATTAAACATAATTTATGTAACAAATTATTAACACTTAGCACATATTATTAAATCTAATTGAATTATTCTTAATTAAATTAAAATTATGCTACACCATTGCTAACATATCAATTTAATTAAACATGTAGCACTTAATTAAATTATCCACAACAACCACATAATTTATTTATTAAATCAACAAATAAATTCTATAAAATATTTATTTAATTCAATAAATATTTACAATTAACATATAAAATTCTCAAACGTTACAGTCTTCCGTCCTTAAAAGGATTCTGTCCCCAGAATCACAACATAAAAAAAAATTCTCATAAAAATTCTCATCTGTTACAACTATCATAATACATCATCAGTTTAGATTTCCATCAAGAATTTATCATCAATTTTAGTCTCTAAGTAGACAAAAATATATATATTTCAACCAAAACTCTAAACTTCATCTTTCAACACATTCTTACGAACTTGATCACTATAAAACAACTTTTAGATGATATAGAATAGGTTATACCAACCCATCAACATAGTTATTCAACAACTTATCAAATCATACAACCATATAACTTCTATAGAAAATCCAACAATAGAGGTTGAGGTTTTAGAATTGATTCTTACCTTGAATCTTCTTTAGTCTTAACCAATGATGGAAATTGCTTAATCAATCTTCTTCTTCTTCTGTGATTCCTCGAACTTCTTTCTCTAACTTACAGAGAGTTTCTTCTCTTTTTTCTCATTCTCTTCTCTGTTTCTCCCTTTCTCTTTTCTTCTTCTAGTTTAGGCTTAGAAACAAAACTCGTAAACTCATATAACTGATAATATAATACGTATATTACTAATACTTATTATATTACTTAATATACAATTAAATTAGGGGTTATAGAAATCTATAAGCCACAAGGCCATGTTTGGCTAGCCCCTTCAAACCTCCTTTTAATTTATTTTAATTCCTTTCTTATCATATAGTTTATTTGTCACAACCATTATTAAATTAAACTATAATCACTATTTATCCAACACAATATTTTATTAGCTAATATAATTATAATTTTATTTAATAAATCATTAACACTCTAATTCAATTATTTAATTAAATTAGAATATTTCTATTCCATTAGCGTAATAAAATACGCACTGATTACAAAATCATTCCCCATAATTTTATTCTATATTATCATACTTGAATAAATTATTCCATAATAATTTTCATCGAATTTTTATCTTATTTCATAAGTATTCTAACTAAAATATTTATTTAATTCATCTAACACCAATATTTATTTATAATTATATTGGTTCTTCTCATTCTCATACTCATTTACATACACTTGGCTAAATATAATATATTAAGCTATTACATAAACGTATTACTCTTACATGTAATATATTACCTTCATATTTTATTAAAACAATTATTTTCACATTACTTCATTATTTTTCATTAAGTGAATTACTCACATTATTTATGCAATTTAATTCATAACCATTATAGTGCCAACAAGGTATAATAATCAAATTATATTATTTCATAATATAATATATAACTTAATTAAATTAACTAATAATATTCAGTTAATTTTCTTTTCGTAATAACTTCATTTAATTTCTTCAACAGTTAAATTAAATTAACTATTAAACCTCATTCTTCCAACATATGAATATATATATATATATATATATATATATATATCTTCTATGTTCACACCACATCATATACTTCACAACATATAACACATATATACACATATCCAAACTCAAAATATCTCGTAATAAGAATTTTATTTATTAAATTCTGATGGTAATAATTTTTGAAAATTCGGGTTGTCACTGTAATCCCGGCACTTCTGGAAACCGTAATGGGAAAAGACCTTGCGTAGATTAGCTTTATTGACTGTCTTTTGTAATTATAAGTCTGATAAGACTTTTTGTTGTAATAAGAACTCAATGTTGAGAATCATATAACTAAACTTATTATACATATATATTATCATCTTTTGTTTCTGCAATCATGTATTGATACATACTTAGATGCTTAGTAATACGAGTTAAACGTTACAGTATCCTTAGGGATTATATATATGAGTGAGAGTATTGGCAATATGGACTATTCATGTTATTGCTGATACTCTGGATTTCAGATGGATATGAACTACTGATATGAAAGCCATATTCGTAGGATACAGTCCATTTATCCAAGTGGGGGTATCAAAACACAGCAATAGTTCTAAACAATAATTATTATCTGTTATGGGATACTGTGAACTTTGGAAAGATAGGAATTATATCTTATTGAATATCTATAGTATTTGGATAATCGTGAACTTCAGATCGGATACCACGGGTGTATAGATTTGGGGGCATCACAAGTGAAGGTCAGAAGGTCTGACACTATCAGCCGTTGGCGATAACTCCAGCGAAGCATCGAAAAAGGTTTGATGATATCATCCGTTGAAGGCTACTTCAGCGAAGGTCAGAAGGTTTTACACTATCAGCCATTGGCTACAACTCCAGCGAAACATCAGGAAAGGTTC
This sequence comes from Panax stipuleanatus, assembly GCA_020205555.1. Taxonomy (NCBI): domain Eukaryota; kingdom Viridiplantae; phylum Streptophyta; class Magnoliopsida; order Apiales; family Araliaceae; genus Panax; species Panax stipuleanatus. Next base: position 57,406,565 of record CM035123.1, on the reverse strand, counting down.
GGTGATATCAGCCGTTGAGGGCTACTTCAGCGAAGGTCAAAAGGTCTGACACTATCAGCTGTTGGCGACAACTCTAACGAAGCATCAGGAACGGTCCAGTGGTATCAGCCGTTGAAGGCTACTTCATCGAAGGTCAAAAGGTCTGACACTATCAGCCGTTGGGGACAACTTCAGCGAAGCATCATGAAAGGTCCGGTGATATCAGCAGTTAAAGGCTACTTAAGCGAAGGTCATAAGGTCTGACACTATCAGCCGTTGGCGACAACTCGAGCAAAGCATCGGGAAAGGTCCAGTGATATCAGCCATTGAAGGCTACTTAAGCGAAGGTCAGAAGGTCTGACACTATCAGCCATTGGCGATAACTCCAGCGAAGCATCGGGAACGGTCCGATGGTATCAGCCGTTGAAGGCTACTTCAACAAAGGTCAGAATGAATGGTGGATCAGCCGTTGGAGACAACCCCAACGAAGCATCGGGAACGATCCGATGATATCAGCCGTTGAAGGCTACTTTAACGATGGTCAGAGGGTCTAACACTATCAGCCGTTGGTGACAAATCCAACGAAGCATCGGGAATAATTTGGTGGTGAAGCCGTTGAAGGCTACTTCAGTGAAGGTCAGAATAAATGACTGTCCAGCCGTTGACAACAACTCCAGCGAAGCATCGGGAATGAGTCAGTGACGAAAATAGTGTATCAGTTTATCCCCACAAAGGACAGATGATGGAATCTGTTATACAAATCCCTAGAGAGAGCACCGAGAAGGATCCGTGATTCAACCGACCGTTGCAACCACTGTTCGAGTGACCAACGATGAGGTTCTGTGATGGTCGACTCTGCAAACTATCGTTCGAGTATGAACCGAGTCATGATCAATCGACCTGTGTAGGCTACCAGTCAGGTAGGCATCAACAGAAATGACGGCATCGAATGAACAATAATTCTAATCGTTAGCGACAACTCTAACGTAGCATCGGGAAAGGTCTGATGATGTAAACCAGTGGGAGCTATCATCAGGATAGGCATCGGGATTCTCCAATGAGGTAACTCAGCATAAAAGAATATCCCCAGCAGAGATAAAAATCAAAAAGTTCATCTAAATGCGAAAAGTGTTGGTGACAACCCCAACGTCGAGTTTAGAGATGTCCAACGGCCTCAACCGAGAGAAAATCTTCCCCAAGGGCTATCGCGTATGACGTTATCCCAGCAGAAAATGACGTAAACAGCCATTGATAGCCCCATCACCACGAAGGTATCTAACATTCATAAAATATCAGGCCATGCATTTCATTACTTTTGCATCTATCATATTTCTAGTGTCTAACAATCTTTATCTTGTTCATTCCATTGCATTGCATAAATATGATAAAGAGGGACATCTGTAGACACTCGAAATTTTGCATTCCTGTTACTAACCCTGCAAGAGGGCAAAATCGCCTTTTATCTTTCGGAGACTATGACATCTTGAATTTTTAAGAATTTATAAATAAGAATTTAATAATTAAAATTCTTATTATGAGACGTTTTGAGTTTGAGAATGTGTATATGTGTCATTATTGTGAAGTATGTGATTTAGTGTGAAAAGAATTTTAGATATTAATTTTAATATTTATTGATTAAAATAAATATTTTAATTAATTTATTTATTGAGTTAAATAAATGATTATGTGACTGTTATGGAGTAATTTAATTAAGTGTAATATACTAATTAAATGAATAATTAATATTTAATTTAATTAATATGTAATGATTTTATGTTATAGTTCTAATTTAATTGAGATAATTAAATTAGATAAAATTATGTGGTAATTGTTACATGAAATTATAATTAGCGAGTAATTATAATTGTTATGTGAAAATTTTTATGTGATTAATTGATGTTAACTTTTAATTAATTAAATTAGAATGTTAAGATTTAATTAATTAAAGTATAACATTAAAAATATGTGTTAAAGGATTTATTAAAAGAATTAAAAGAGTTATTAAAACCGTTTTGCCAAACAAGGCCCTTGAACCTGTTTTAAATCCGTTTTGCCAAACGGGGCCTTAACTACTAAAAACCTATTTTTAAAAATAATCTTTTTTTACCAAACAAGCGTTTGGGCTTTTAAACTTCAAATATGTAACCTATATTTTAATTGTAATTAGTATAGGGTCATTATGTTTTGTAGGTTATATGTTTTATACTTCTGTCTTATACATGTAATATTTTTAAGTTATATTATATGTATATACGTTAGTTTAGAAAAACAAAGTTAGAAGAGTTAGTCTGTTTGAAACAAAAGAAATAAAGAGAAAGAAAATTAGAGAGAAAAGAAGAGAGAAGAAGAGAAGGAAAGAGGAATGCTTTGAGAGAAAGTCCTTGTTAAACCTCATCATCATCTTCCTCACTAAGTATCAAGGGTATAATTTTAACCCTTGTATTTTAAAGATTATGTTTTATGTTCTTCATTATTTATTTCTCTGTAAATTGAGTTTTTATGAAATTAGTGTAAACATTAATTTTTAATATGTGAATTGTGTCAATATATGATTATAATTGATTTATATGCTTCATTAGGATGTTTAATCCATGTGTATATGATGAACATGGGATTCATGTTCATCAAGAAGTTATAGTAAAAATATTTTGAAAAAATATAGTTTTCTTTAAAATCAAAAGAATTAAGTTTAATTGTTAATTGTTGTACGAATTGATCTTGGATTCTTGTTATTTGTCAAGAAACGGATTCAATGTGATTTGAATTGTGTGTTTTGATTGAGAAATAAACTTATAGTGTTTAATTTTATCAAGAACACTGAAAAATAGTTTTTCTACAAATTATTAAAAATGAAGAGTTTTGATTATGTGTTTTGATAATTAAATGTGATAAAACATGTTAGAAACTTTAATATTATATTTCTGTAAAATTTTATATGTATTGTGTTAACTGAAATTAGAATTTGGTGTGAAGAAATAAGTCAAATTGGCTTTTTCTCTGCACAGTTCGCGAACCAGTCTGCGTTTGCTGCAAGGAGCTCGCCCTGGCGGGCCTATCAAGCCTAAAAACCCCCGGCCCGGCGGGGGGTATGCAGAAAAGAAGAAGTTTATTTATTTTGTAAAGTTTTGTTTAGATCATGAAAGTTAATCTAATGTGATGTACTTGATGACATGATAAGCATATATTAATATGCTATATAATAGTAATGAATTATATTAATAAAATATAATGTGTAATTATAATTTGAATCAATTATAATTATATTAAAGGTTTAATTTAAATTATGATTTATTAAAAAAATATAGTTTGATTAATTTTTTAATCAAAGTAAATATTTAATTTAAATTATAATTTATTTAATTATAATATAATATGTAATTATAATTTGAATAATTATAATTAAGGTAAATGTGTAATTTAAATTATAATTCATTTTAATTATAATTTAATGAGTGCATGATTTGAAATTGATTAATTATAATCAAAGTAATTGTTTAATTTGAATTATAATTGATTTAATTATAATAAATGCATAAATTGAGTTTGATTATTTTAATCACAATAAATATTTAATTTAAATTATAATTTATTTAATTATAATTTAATTAATATAAAATGTAATTATAAATTAATTTATTTATAATTGAGGAGAATGTGTAATTTAAATTATAATTTGTTTAAATTATAATTAATATTAGTATGTAGTTATTAGTTGATTAATTATGTGAAAATATAATATGATTATGTAATGTGATTAATTATTTAATAATTAATTATTAACTTAATAATTAAAGAGAAATGAGTTAACCTAAATGGGTTAACTAATTATGAGAACTAGTTATGTGATAATTAATTTATATTATTAATTATACATATAGTTTGACAATGTGTGTTAAATAAATAAATGGGAGAGAATTATGAAGTGTAAAGTAGAATTTACTTAAACTGTTGCTAAACGTCGCTAAATGACTAATAGTTGAAGTGTATGATAATACGTTGTGTAGGATTCATGAAGTACATATAATTATAGGCTATTTTCGGTAATTGAAAATCTACGAGCCAGGCAAGTCTTTCGGTTCCTATTTTCTACGTGAACTTGATGTACTGTTTAAATTGCGTTGTAAAGAGCATGATAAGTTATATATGTTGCAAGCATGAAATGTTAAAGTCAATTTATGGCTACATTGATTGATTAAAGAATGTTGATTGAGTAAGGAACTCAATCTTTATAATTGTTATATGAATTAAAGCATTCATGATATGTTAGTCTAATGATTATGAGATGTATGTTGAGCATGTTATTATGTGCTACGTGTTGCATGAAAGTTGTTAGATCTTGCTGAGCTGTCGAGCTCACTCTTGCAAATAACTACTTTTGCAGGTCAATGATGCAAGGTAATGATACGTGCTAGTTGAATGTTAATATCAATAGCGATGCAAGAAATTATTTATTCTAGATGAGTAATGTATTTGTTTTGGATGTATATTACTTGTTTAAGTTGTAAAGTTGAGCTATCTGATGTATAGTGGATATTGCTTTGTGATGTAAGACTTTAGATAGCAACTTCGATGTAGTGATTCATGTAATAAGTTTGAATCAAATATTTGTAATGATAAAGGTTGCGATTTAGGGGAATCAAGAAATATTATATAAAAGTTTTAAATATTCTATATTTTTTAATGATTGTATCATCGAATAATGATGTAAAGTTAGAATAAAATTGTATTGTTAACGATCGAGAATGAGAATTATATTGTATGAATTTTGGGGTCGTTACAGTTGATATCAAAGCTGTTAGGTTATACACCTTAGGTAAGAGTACCTTAGGCTATGTCCTTAGATTATAAGAAATTAAGTTTAAGCTACGTATACTAAAAAGGTGATTCTTTTCACATACATAGAAGTATAGGATGAGTTAAGTCCTAGAAATGTTATAAGAAGAAGATGAGAACGACGAGGAGTAAACTCGAATAAAAGATTGAGCTATATGAATGAATTAGAAATTCTTAAAGGAAGAGTTGTTTAATAAACAAGAAGATTCAAAGAAGAATCTTGAAGAGATATGAAGATAAGAATCGGGAGTTGCCTAACTCCAATAATCAGGATGACGAATAATGATGAATAGACAGAGTCTATAATACTAAAAGCATAATGAAATCATGAGATGTTATGATGATAGGTAAAGATAAGAAGATTGTAAAACAAAACAATAATGAGATAAGAAAAGAATCATAGGGAGATTATTATAGAATAAAATCATGGCGTGATCTTTTAAAATTGTAAAGACAGATAGTCTATAATGATTGAATAGTTATAGTTTGATGCTATAACGAGAATGTGCTATGATATAGTACGAGATAAACTCACGAGAAGTTATAATTGATGAAATACAGGAAACCTGTATCTAGTATAGAGTGAGAAGTTAAGAGTAAGATAGAGTTAAGTGAAAATTCAACTGAGAGCTCATGTGGTGGCTTAGTTGTACAAACCTTTGTATGGGCAGGGGTTTTGTGCTTACAGTTGGTTTATCACAGGGGTAATCATTGAAATGTGGTGTAGCGCTATCGATATATATATGGTGAGAAGGTGATTCTTGTCCCATGTTTATAGTTGATAGTTAGAGGTGATATTAAGATTAGATTAGATGATATTAAGATTAGGTGCGGTTCTTAAAACTCATACTTATAGTGAGTTCGTGACTCATAATCGTATGTATGTTGGTGAACCCCTAAGCGTATGGACAGTCCCTGATAGGTTCTTGGACTACGTATTGCTAGGACAAGCTCTTAAACTCATATTATTGTGGCAAGTTCCTGAACTTCTAAAGTGTGGTACGTTTGATGAACTATACTGGGTATATAAAGGTTATGGTATAGAAAGCATTGATGTGTTAAAGATTTATAGAATGATTAAGTAATGAAACGATGGAGTAAAGATTTATATTGATGGAGAAAATTTTATATTCTAAATCTACTAGCTTTGCTAGATTTTTGAAATTTATTGACTTCATGTTGATGTTGCACTTCTGTTTTCTTAAAAAACATTGGATCAAATGAATGAATCAATGGATTTTTAAAATAGTGCTATTATTCACATGTCTATGCTAATTGCTTCAGCTAGACAAAAATAATTTAAAATTTTCAAAATATATTTTATAAATTCTATGCATCATTTGATATGATGTAGGAATAATAATTGAGGAAGTCATCAATGCGGTTAAACCTAGTGTTGGATGTGATCGCATGATCGTCAGCCCACTATGGTATGATGTTGTATGACGACGTCATGTAATGAAGAAATCCTCAACGTACCATTACTACGGTACGGTATCAGGATATTATAAAAGATTTATTTATTATTTTTAGTTTCCTTAAACTAAAAAAAAATATTTATTGAGTTATTTAAATATATATATATATATATATATATATATTTATATATTTCAATTGATGTCCAAATTGTTGCTAGAAGTCTATGCTACTTGATTCAGCTAGACAAGAATTGAAAGGTGTTTGTGAAATTCAAGCGTTCTTGGTTAACCTATGCCAAACCAAATTATTTTGGTGCGGATTCAGATGTTAAGAAGCTGAGGTGAACAACCCTATAAAAAAGGGGACATTTTATCGGAGACAATAGTTCTGAGTGTAACGCATATAGTCGTTACGATGTACTACGTTTGTGCACGACGTAGTGGTGCGATAGTCTGATAACCTAGAGCACCGATATAGGATGTATAGTGTGAAGTAAGCACTATTAAACCTAAAGACAAGTTCAATGTCTTGTGACCCCTCAGCATGATTTGGAATCTTTTAAATTCTAGAGTTATTTATATCGCTTCCTAATTATTGAGCAATTGTGGAAGATTCTTATTATTCCGAAGATGAATGTGGCAAGAAGGATATTCTTTAGAAAGAAATAGTTGTAGAACGCAATAATCTAGTGAATAAAGATTAACGTAAAATCTATTTTGATAGATTGATATATAAAGATATATAGATTAATAAAATTTCGAGGACGAAATACTTAGAAGAATGGGTGAATGAGATAACCCGAATACTTACAAGATAGTGAAGTATTTAATTCTACGAGTAAAGTATATGGTTATGATCCTTAGAAAGGAAATAAACGGGTTAAAGAATATATAATATTTGATATGATTGTGTTTAATTGAAGGTTATGTAATAAAATCTAAAATTTGTTGAAGAAATGAATGAGGTAGTATATAGATATAAAACTTTTGTTGAGATAATGTGTTGAAGTTATTCAACGATAATTATGAAAGAGATTTTGTGAAAACCGAGTAAGGGAGGTTTCGTTGATTCCGAGGACGGAATCCTTATAAGGAGGGAAGGATGTGACATCCTTGATTTTTTAAAATTTATAAATGAGAATTTAATAAATAAAATTCTTATTATGAGATGTTTTGAGTTTGAGAATGTGTATATGTGTCATATATTGTGAAATATGTGATTTGGAGTGAAAAGAATTTTAGATATTAATTTTAATAGTTATTGATTAAAATAAATATTTTAATTGATTTATTTATTGAGTTAAATAAATGATTATGTGACTGTTATGGAGTAATTTAATTAAGTGTAATATATTAATTAAATAAATATTTAATATTTAATATAATTAATATGTAATAATTTTATGTTATAGTTCTAATTTAATTGAGATAATTAAATTAGATGAAATTATGTGATAATTGTTACATGAAATTATAATTAGCGAGTAATTATAATTGTTATGTGATAATTTTTATGTGATTAATTGATGTTAACTTTTAATTAATTAAATTAGAATGTTAAGATTTAATTAATTAAAGTATAACATTAAAAATATGTGTAAAAGGATTTATTAAAAGAATTAAAAGAGTTATTAAAATCGTTTTGCCAAAAAAGACCCTTGCACCTGTTTTAAATCTGTTTTGCCAAACGGGACCTTAACTACTAAAAACCTATTTTTAAAAATATTTTTTTTTGCCAAACAAGCCTTTGGGCTTTTAAACTTCAAATGTGTAACCTATATTTTAATTGTAATTAATATAGGGTCATTATGTTTTGTAGGTTATATGTTTTATACTTCTGTCTTATACATATAATATTTGTAAGTTATATTATATGTATATACGTTAGTTTAGAAAAACAAAGTTAGAAGAGTTACTCTGTTAGAAACAAAAGAAATAAAGAGAAAGAAAGTTAGAGAGAAAAGAAGAGAGAAGAAGAGGAGGAAAGAGGAATGCTTTGAGAGAAAGTCCTTGTTAAACCTCATCATCATCTTTCTCACTAAGTATCAAGGGTATAATTTTAACCCTTGTATTTTAAAAATTATGTTTTATGTTCTTCATTATTTATTTCTCTGTAAATTGAGTTTTTATGAAATTAGTGTAAACATTAATTTCTAATATGTGAATTGTGTCAATATATGATTATAATTGATTTATATGCTTAATTAGGATGTTTAATCCATGTGTATATGATGAACATGAGGGATTCATGTTCATCAAGAAGTTACAGTAAAAATATTTTGAAAAAATATAGTTTTCTTTAAAATCAAAAGAATTAAGTTTAATTGTTAATTGTTGTACGAATTGATCTTGGATTCTTGTAATTTGTCAAGAAACGGATTCAATGTGATTTGAATTGTGTGTTTTGATTGAGAAATAAACTTACAGTGTTCAATTTTATCAAAAACAGTGAAAAAAAGTTTTTATACAAATTTTTTAAAATGAAGAGTTTTGATTATGTGTTTTGATGATTAAATGTGTTAAAACATATTAGAAACTTTAAAATTATGTTTCTGTAAAATTTTATATGTATTGTGTTAACTAGAATTAGAATTTGGTGTGAAAAAATAAGCCAAATTAGCTTTTTCTCTGCACAGTTCGCGAACCAGTCTGCATTTGCTGCAGGGAGCTCGCCTTGGTGGGGGCCTATCAGGCCTAAAACCCCCGCCCTGTCGGTGGGTATGTAGAAAAGAAGAAGTTTATTTGTTTTGTAAAGTTTTGTTTAGATCATGAAAGTTATTTTAATGTGATGTACTTGATGACATGATAAGCATATATTAATATGCTAAATAATAGTAATGAATTATATAAATAAAATACAATGTGTAATTATAATTATATTAAAGGTTTGATTGAAATTATGATTTGTTAAATAAATATAGTTTGATTAAATTTTTAATCAAAGTAAATATTTAATTTAAATTATAATTTGTTTAATTATAATATAATATATAATTATAATTTGAATAATTATAATTAAGGTAAATGTGTAATTTAAATTAAAATTTATTTTAATTATAATTTAATGAGTGCATGATTTGAAATTGATTAATTATAATCAAAGTAATTGTTTAATTTGAATTATAATTGGTTTAATTATAATAAATGCATAAATTGAGTTTGATTATTTTAATCACAATAAATGTTTAATTTAAATTATAATTTAATTAATATAAAATGTAATTATAAATTAATTTATTTATAATTGAGGAGAATGTGTAATTTAAATTATAATTTGTTTAAATTATAATTAATATGAGTACGTAATTATTAGTTGATTATTATGTGAAAATATAATATGATTATGTAATGTGATTAATTATGTAATAATTAATTATTAACTTAATAAGTAAAGAGGAATGAGTTAACCTAAATGGGTTAACTAATTATGAGAACTAGTTATGTGATAATTAATTTATATTATTAATTATACATATAGTTTGACAATGTGTGTTAAACAAATAAATGGGAGAGAATTATGAAGTGTAAAGTATAATTTACTTAAACTGTTGCTAAGCGTCGCTAAGTGACTAATAGTTGATGTGTATGATAATACGTTGTGTAAGATTCATGAAGTATAGATAATTATAGGCTGTTTTCGGTAATTGGTAATCTACGAGCCAGGCAAGTCTTTCAGTTCCTATTTTCTACGTGAACTTGATGTACTCTTTAAATTGCGTTGTAAAGAGCATGATATGTTATATATGTTGCAAGCATGAAATGTTAAAGTCAATTTATGGCTACATTGATTGATTAAAGAATGTTGATTGAGTAAAGAACTCAATCTTTATAATTGTTATATGAATTAAAGCATGCATGATATGTTAGTCTAATGATTATGAGATGTATGTTGAACATGTTATTATGTGCTACGTGTTGCATGAAAGCTGTTAGATCTTGCTGAGCTGTCGAGCTCACTCTTGCAAATAACCACGTTTGCATGTCAATGATGCAAGGTAATGATACGTGATAGCTGAATGTTAAAGTCAATAGCGATGTAAGAAATTATTTATTCTAGATGAGTAATGTATTTATTTTGGATGTATATTACTTGTTTAAGTTCTAAAGTTAAGCTATCTGATGTATAATGGATATTGCTTTGTGATGTAAGACTTTAGATAGCACCTTCGATGTAGTGATTCATGTAATAAGTTTGAATCAAATATTTGTAATGATAAAGGTTGCGATTTAGGGGAATAAAGAAAGATTATATAAAATTTTTAAATATTCCGCATTTTTTAATGATTGTACCATCTAATAATGATGTAAAATTAGAATAAAGTTGTATTGTTAACGATCGAGAATGAGAATTATATTGTATGAATTTTGGGGTCGTTACAGTAGATATCAAAGCTGTTAGGTTATACACCTTAGGTAAGAGTACCTTAGGCTATGACCTTAGATTATAAGAAATTAAGTTTAAGCTACGTATACTAAAAAGGTGATTCTTTTCACATACGTAGAAGTATAAGATGAGTTAAGTCCTAGAAATGTTATAAGAAGAAGATGAGAACGACGAGGAGTAAACTCGAATAAAATATTGAGCTATATGAATGAATTAGAAATTCTTAAAGAAAGAGTTGTTTAATAAACAAGAAGATTCAAAGAAGAATCTTGAAGAGATATGAAGATAAGAATCGGGAGTTGCCTAACTCCAATAATCAGGATGACGAATAATGATGAATAGACAGAGTCCATAATACTAAAAGCATAATGAAATCATGAGATGTTAGGATGATAAGTAAAGATGAGAAGATTGTAAAACAAAACAATAATGAGATAAGAAAAGAATCATAGGGAGATTATTATAGAATAAAATCACGGCGTGATCTTTTAAAATTGTAAAGACAGATAGTCTGTAATGATTGAATAGTTATAGTTTGATGCTATAACGAGAATGTGCTATGATATAGTACGAGATAAACTCACGAGGAGTTATAATTGATGAAATACAGGAAACCTGTATCGAGTATATAGCGAGAAGCTAAGAGTAAGATAAAGTTATGTGGGATTTCAACTGAAAGCTCATGTGGTGGCTTAGTTGTACAAACCTTTGTGTGGGCAGGAGTTTTGTGCTTACACTTGGTTTATCACAAGGGTAATCATTGAAATGTGGTGTCGCGCTATCGATATATATATGGTGAGAAGGTGATTCTTGTCCCATGTTTATAGTTGATAGTTAGAGGTGATATTAAGATTAGATTAGATGATATTAAGATTAGGTGCGGTTCTTAAAACTCATACTTATGGTGAGTTCGTGACTCATAATCGTATGTATGTTGGTGAACCCCTAAGCGTATGGACAGTCCCTGATAGGCTCTTGGACTACGTATTGCTAGGACAAGTTCTTAAACTCATATTATTGTGGCAAGTTCCTGAACTTCCAAAGTGTGGTAAGTTTGATGAACTATACTGGGTATATAAAGGTTATGGTATAGAAAGAATTGATGTGTTAAAGATTTATAGAATGATTAAGTAATGAAACGATGGAGTAAAGATTTATATTGATGGAGAAAATTTTATATTCTAAATCTCCTAGCATTGCTAGATTTTTGAAATTTATCGACTTCGTGTTGATGTTGTACTTCTGTTTTCTTGAAAAACATTGGATCAAATGAATGAACCAATGGATTTTTAAAATAGTGCTATTATTCACATGTCTATGCTAATTGCTTCAGCTAGACAAAAATAATTTAAAATTTTCAAAATATATTTTATATATTCTATGCATCATTTGATATGATGTAGGAATAATAATCGAGGAAGTCATCAATACGGTTAAACCTAGTGTTGGATGTGATCGCAAGATCGTCAGCCCACTATGGTATGATGTAGTATAACGACGTCATGTAATAACAAAATCCTCAACGTACCATTACTACGGTACGGTATCAGGATATTATAAAAGATTTATTTATTATTTTTAGTTTCCTTAAACTAAAAAAAATATTTATTGATTTGGTTAAATATATATATATATATATATATATATTTTAATTGATGTCCGAATTGCTGCTAGAAGTCTATGCTACTTGATTCAGCTGGACAAGAATTGAAAGATGTTTATGAAATTCAAGCGTTCTTGATAACCTATGCCAAACCAAATTATTTTGGTGCGAATTCAGATGTTAAGAAGTTGAGGTGAACAACCCTATAAAAAAGGGGACATTTTATTGGAGACAATAGTTCCGAGTGTAACGCATATAGTCGTTACGATGTACTACGTTTGTGCACGACGTAGTGGTGCGATAGTCTGATCACCTAGAGCACCGATATAGGATGTATAGTGTGAAGTACGGGGGGTGAAGCACTATTAAACCTAAAGACAAGTTCAAGGTCTTGTGACCCCTCAGCATGATTTGGAATCTTTTAAATTCCAGAGTTATTTATATCGCTTCCCAATTATTGAGGAATTGTGGAAGATTCTTATTATTCCGAAGATGAATGTGGCAAGAAGGATATTCCTTGGAAAGAAGTAGTTGTAGAACGCAATAATCTAGTGAATAAAGATTAACGTAAAATCTATTTTGATAGATTGATATATAAAGATATATAGATTAATAAAATTTCGAGGATGAAATTCTTAGAAGAAGGGGTGAATGTGATAACCCGAATACTTACAAGATAGTGAAGTGTATGAATTCTACGAGTAGAGTATATGGTTATGATCCTTGGAAAGGAAATAAACTGGTTAAAGAATATATAATATTTGATATGATTGTGTTTAATTGAAGGTTATGTAATAAAACCTAAAATTTGTTGAAGAAATGAATGGCGTAGTATATAGATATAAAACTTTTATTGAGATAATATGTTGAAGTTATTCAACGATAATTATGAAAGAGATTTTGTGAAAACCGAGTAAGGGAGGTTTCATTGATTCCGAGGACGGAATCCTTATAAGGATGGAAGGATGTGACATCCTTGATTTTTAAGAATTTATAAATGAAAATTTAATAAATAAAATTCTTATTATGAGACGTTTTGAGTTTGAGAATGTGTATATGTGTCATATACTATGAAATATGTGATTTGGAGTGAAAAGAATTTTAGATATTAATTTTAATATTTATTGATTAAAATAAATATTTTAATTGATTTATTTATTGAGTTAAATAAATGATTATGTGACTGTTATGGAGTAATTTAATTAAGTGTAATATATTAATTAAATAAATATTTAATATTTAATATAATTAATATGTAATAATTTTATGTTATAGTTCTAATTTAATTGAGATAATTAAATTAGATAAAATTATGTGGTAATTGTTACATGAAATTATAATTAGCAAGTAATTATAATTGTTATATGATAATTTTTATGTGATTAATTGATGTTAACTTTTAATTAATTAAATTAGAATGTGAAGATTTAATTAATTAAAGTATAACATTAAAAATGTGTTAAAGGATTTATTAAAAGAATTAAAAGAGTTTTTAAAACCGTTTTGCCAAACAAGACCCTTGAACCTGTTTTAAATCCGTTTTGCCAAACGGGGCCTTAATTACTAAAAACCTATTTTTAAAAATAATCTGTTCTTGCCAAACAAGCCTTTGGGCTTTTAAACTTCAAATGTGTAACTTATATTTTAATTGTAATTAGTATAGTTTTATTATATTTTGTAGGTTATATGTTTTATACTTATGTCTTATACATATAATATTTACAAGTTATATTATATGTATATACGTTAGTTTAGAAAAACAAAGTTAGAAGAGTTACTCTGTTAGAAACAAAAGAAATAAAGAGAAAGAAAGTTAGAGAGAAAAGAAGAGAGAAGAAGAGGAGGAAAGAGGAATGCTTTGAGAGAAAGTCCTTGTTAAACCTCATCATCATCTTTCTCACTAAGTATCAAGGGTATAATTTTAACCCTTGTATTTTAAAAATTATGTTTTATGTTCTTCATTATTTATTTCTCTGTAAATTGAGTTTTTATGAAATTAGTGTAAACATTAATTTCAAATATGTGAATTGTGTCAATATATGATTATAATTGATTTATATGCTTAATTAGGATGTTTAATCCATGTGTATATGATGAACATGAGGGATTCATGTTCATCAAGAAGTTACAGTAAAAATATTTTGAAAAAATATAGTTTTCTTTAAAATCAAAAGAATTAAGTTTAATTGTTAATTGTTGTACGAATTGATCTTGGATTCTTGTAATTTGTCAAGAAACGGATTCAATGTGATTTGAATTGTGTGTTTTGATTGAGAAATAAACTTACAGTGTTCAATTTTATCAAGAAACTGGAATAGTTTTTATACAAATTTTTCAAAATTAAGAGTTTTGATTATGTGTTTTGATGATTAAATGTGTTAAAACATGTTAGAAAATTTAATATTATGTTTCTGTAAATCTTTATATGTATTGTGTTAACTGGAATTAGAATTTGGTGTGGAGAAATAAGCAAAATTGCCTTTTTTTTCTGCTCGCAAACTAGTCTGCTTTTGCTACAGGGGCCCCGCCTCGACGGGCCTATCAAGCCTAAAGCCCCCGCCCTGCGGGGGTTATTCAGAAAAAAAAAGTTTATTTATTTTGTAAAGTTTAGTTTAGATCATAAAAGTTAATGTAGTGTGATGTACTTGATGACATGATAAGCATATATTAATATGCTAAATAATAATAATGAATTATATTAATAAAATATAATGTATAATTATAATTTGAATATAATTATAGTAAAGATTTAATTTAAATTATGATTTGTTAAATAAATATAGTTTGATTAAATTTTTAATCAAAGTAAATGTTTAATTTAAATTATAATTTATTTAATTATAATATAATATGTAATTATAATTTGAATAATTATAATTAAGGTAAATGTGTAATTTAAATTATAATTTATTTTAATTATAATTTAATGAGTGCATGATTTGAAATTGATTAATTATAATCAAAGTAATTGTTTAATTTGAATTATAATTGGTTTAATTATAATAAATGCATAAATTGAGTTTGATTATTTTAATCACAATAAATGTTTAAGTTAAAGTATAATTTATTTAATATAAAATGTAATTATAAATTGATTTAATTATAATTGAGAAGATTGTGTAATTTAAATTATAATTAAAATGAGTACGTAATTATTAGTTGATTAATTATGTGAAAATATAATATGATTATGTGATGTGATTAATTATGTAATAATTAATTATTAACTTAATAATTAAAGAGGAATGAGTTAACCTAAATGGGTTAACTAATTATGAGAACTAGTTATGTGATAATTAATTTATATTATTGATTATACATATAGTTTGACAATGTGTGTTAAATAAATAAATAGGAGAGAATTATGAAGTGTAAAGTAGAATTTACTTAAACAGTTGCTAAGCGTCGCTAAGTGACTAATAGTTGATGTGTTTGATAATACGTTGTGTAGGATTCATGAAGTATAGATAATTTTAGGCTGTTTTTGGTAATTGATAATCTACGAGCCAGGCAAGTCTTTCGGTTCCTATTTTCTACGTGAACTTGATGATGTACTGTTTAAATTACGTTGTAAAGAGCATGATATGTTATATATGTTGCAAGCATGAAATGTTAAAGTCAATTTATGGCTACATTGATTGATTAAAGAATGTTGATTGAGTAAGGAACTCAATTTTTATAATTGTTATATGAATTAAAGCATGCATGATATGTTAGTCTAATGATTATGAGATGTATGTTGAGCATGTTATTATGCTACGTGTTGCATGAAAACTGTTAGATCTTGCTGAGCTGTCGAGCTCACTCTTGCAAATAACCACTTTTGCAGGTCAAGGATGCAAGGTAATGATAAGTGCTAGTTGAATGTTAAGATCAATAACGATGCAAGAAATTATTTATTTTAGATGAGTAATGTATTTGTTTTGGATGTATATTACTTGTTTAAGTTGTAAAGTTGAGCTATCTGATGTATAGTGGATATTGTTTTGTGATGTAAGACTTTAGATGATAAAGGTTGCGATTCAGAGGAATAAAGAAAGATTATATAAAAGTTTTAAATATTCCGCATTTTTTAATTGTTGTATCATTGAATAATGATGTAAAATTAGAATAAAGTTGTATTGTTAACGATCGAGAGAATTATATTGTATGAATTTTGGGGTCGTTACAAAGACAACACTGGAAGTTCAAACCAAAGAAGCCCTGGTGATAATACCGGGATGTCAAACAGCCCCGGTGACAACCCCGAGATGTCAAGCTCAACCCCGGTCACTACACCGGGATATCAAGTGAAGCCCCGGTGACCATACTAGTATGTCAAGTAACCCAATGACAATCCCGGGATGTCAAGCTCAACCCCGATCACTATACCGGGATGTCAAGTCAAACCCCAGTCAACACTAGGACGTCAAGCGAAGCCCCGGTGACCATACCGGGATGTCAAGCAACCCTAGCGACCACCCCAGGATGTCAAGGCAAGCCTCGGTCATAATTCGGGAGGTACAGCAGTCCCAGTGACAACACCGGGAGATCTAATTCAGCCCCGGTCACAATCCGAGAGGTAAAGTCAAGCCCCGGTCACAACCCGGGAGGTCCAATCACCCCAGAGACAACCCCGGGAAGCCAAATCCACTTCGGAGATAACCTCGAAGCCTCACATCATCCCCAGAGACAACCCTGGGAAACCAAGTCAGCCACGGAGACAACACTAAGGACAAATAGAGTCGGCTGAGATCAAAACCTCGGAAATAACCCTAAAAAAATAGTCGAAGACCGTGCCAGTATAGGAGACAACCCCTGGAGGGGAATCTAGTTTTATTCATTATTAAATCAACCTCATGACCCTTAGATCACTATCTAGTGGGAACGAGAAGCTTTGGCTGCGCGCATACCAGGATTTGACTGATGAATCCTTGGTTTTTGCGATGTCTGGATGTAAACATATATTTCCTGTAAATATCTGTGCTGTGCAAGTTTTCTTTGCCTCCTTATGTGAGCCTAGGAATCGTGGGATTCATGATAAAACTGATCAAAATCTGATTCCCACGATGGACAAACTCCACATTACAAATGTACCATGCCAGTTTTTCTGTAAAATGTACATCTGATAGACCTTAAAATGATTATCTGGGTTTAAGGTCTCAAATATAATGAAATAATGGTTTGTCGTGCTAGAGTCACTCTGATGACTGTCATGCCCATGAGAAGATCGACACTTGTATATGTTGTGGTCGAGGATGCTTCACAGCCCGACAATCACCATTCTAATTGAGCCAAAAGGCTAAAAAGATAAAAAATGGAAGTATCAACATGCTTCATTTCCTACGTGAGTATAAGAGTTTGAAAACCTGCTTTAAAAAAATCACTTTCATATCTTGTCTAAAAAGGACTTTTGCACATAAAATCAAACCCTTCGTATATAGGTTCAACGAAGCACGTCCATACCTTCAAATCAAACAAACGTAGGCCTAATTTCTTTCAACATCCACACACACACACACACACATTGTGAATAAAAAGGGAAATATTGAAAAGATGCGGTACCGTGTTTCACGGGAGTTGGGGGGTGCCTAACACCTTCCCCTCACTTAACCAAGCCACCGAACTTAGAATTTTGGTTTCAAAGATCAAGTTTCAACAGTGTCCAGCAATTGGGCCTACTTTCAAACAAAAATCGGTTGATTTGGTACAACTATTTCAAATCTACCAACTGGCGACTCTATAAATCGTTCAAATTGTCGACATGATACATGTTGGCCTTTTCCTAAAAAGTTTTTTCACCCTTCATAAAACAGACAAGGTAATAAGGGTAGAAAACAAAGACTTAGGAAGAGAGAAGGATCGGGTCCAAAGTCAGACTAGATTTTTTTCCGACGTCAACATAAACATTAACATTGTTGATCGGGACAAAATTTAACACTATATCTATCAATATCATATCATCTTAGATCATCATATTGAAGACCTAAACATCAAATATTGGGTTGAGCCTAACTAAATTTTCGTCAGCTTTACAATCTTATTCTCTTTTCTTGTCGTTCCCTCTGTCGGCTCTTTTCTTTCGGCAATCCTTTGCCATATATTTTAATATTCTACAATCATAAAATATACTTTTCATCGCATAGGCAACTCGAAAATTTTATCCTTCTTGCCCCTATCTATAACATTCAACTTTATCTTTCAAGCACACTCCTGTGTGACTCTTTTCACATATCTTACATTCTTCAGATCTCTTCCCTTTTGATCTTTCTAATCTTTCCCGGTATCTCTGAACTGATTCTATTTCCTCTTCTGACCTTTCTTCACTTTTTAATTGCGTCTTTCGGCTATAGTTATACTTTCAACTTTAACGTTATTCTTCCTTTCTCTATTCTAGAGATTTCATGCCTTAATTCTTTTCTTGGCTATTAGAGTCTTACGCAGAATTGTCCTAAACAATCCTATTTGCAACATTAATCATTTATTGTAGAGTCAGGGCTTCAATCCTGTCTTTCTTTTATGTTCGCTCGATGTGGAACAAACCAAGCCAGTTCAATGAACTTAGCTGCAGATTGATATTTTATCACATTCCTTTTCTTCGACTTTAGAAATTATCTTTCCATACGACTCTGCATACCCTAAGGAAAATAATTCTCAAAATATATCCTCTTAAATCATTCACAAAAAAAACTCCCTCTTCTGCCTTGTTTTGGTTTATCTTTATCAGAAGTTGGCTTTACATTTCCTTATATGTAAGTAGTAAAACAATCCTTTGCTACTCACTTATTCTGGCAACAATAACCGCCTTATCTATCTTTATTATTTATGATTGAACCTTTCTAGGCCCTTTAGTTCCTTTAAACTTCGAAGGTTCCACATTCTTAAAGTTCTTGAAACTAGCCATCGGCATAGCTAACGAACTTATATTATCATTATCGCAATTTCTATTCTGAAATGCCTTTTACTAATTGATTCATCAATTCATAGATGGGGTTAATTCATTACATATACTCATTCTTACTTTTGCTTCGTAACCTTTCCACTTATAGACACTCAAAATTTTGCATTCCTTTTACTAACCCTGCAAGAGGGCAAAAATCGTCATTTACCTTCAAAAGACAACCCTGGAAGTTTAAATTCAACCCAGGTAACGACCCCGGGAGATCAAATACAACCCCGATGATGACCCCGGGAGATCAAATCCAACCCCGAAGATAACCCCGCGAGATAAAATCCAACCCTGGTGACGACCACGAGAGATCAAATCCAACCCTAGGTGACGACCCCGGGAGATCAAATCCAATCCCGGTGACGACCCCAGGAGATCAAATCCAACCCCGGTGACGACCCCTGGATTGTTAATCTGTGGTATTTTTAGCTTAAATATATATATATATATATATATATATAACTATATATAACTATATATAACTATATATTTACATTAACTCAATCATTCATGGATTATGAATCTGTGACTTTTTCTGCTTATATATATATATATATATATATATATTTCTATTAACTCTGTTAGCCTGGATTGCTAATCCATGACTTTTTCTCACTTTAATATATATATATATATATATACTAACTCGTTTGGCCTGGATTGTTAATCCGTGACCTTTTCAGCTTCAATATATATAAGCAAATATATATATTTACATTGATCAGTCACGCGTGAATTATAAATCCGTGGCTCTTTTCGGCTTTAATATATATATATATATATATATATATATATATATAAGTATATATATATATATATATATATTATTTATTCAATGTGATTAAATATTTGTTTTAACGGTTCATTTGATATAAATTTGTTCTAATGTAAAGTTTGTGGTCTAGATTTATATAAATCTAGCCATATCTAACTTCCAACCGGTTCAAAACTTGTCAAACTAGAACAGTTGAGCTAGAATTGCTAAGATTTATTTAAATCTAGTTTTCTTTCTAGGTTTGTAAATATTAAAGCAACTACGAGGCCCTAGATCTGTATCTAGAGGGAACGAGAAGCTTTGGCTACGCGCATGCAAAGATTTAACTGATGAATCCTTTATCTTGTGACGTCTAGATTTTAATTTGCATTTTATTTTAATATATCTGTTGTGCAAGCTTTTTGATAATATTCTGTGAGCCAAGAAATCACGGGATCTACGATTAACCACATGGATCTAGATCCGATTCCCACAATGGACAAATTTAAACTGTAAATACGGCTTACCTGTCTTTTTGTAAATGTAAATCAGAGGGACCTTAAAATAGTTATCCAGATTTAAGGTCTCAGCATAGTAAATTGTGGTTTGTAGTGCTCGGGTCACTTCGATGGCTTTCATGCCCAAAAGGAGCCCGACATTGATGTATATATTATTTGGTCGAGGATGCTTTGCATCTCGACAATAAAATCAAAATCAGACGAATGCAAAATAAAATGAAAGTATCAAAAGGCTTTAATTCCTATGTTAGCTAAAAGGTTTGAAAACCATCTTTCAAAACATCACTTGCATATCTTATCTAAAAATGGACTTTTCATTAAATCAAACACTTCGTATATAGGTCCAACGAAGCACATCACTACTTTCAAATAAAGCACTTAGGCCCAATTACTACAAGCACACACATACATTGCAAACAAATTAGGGAAATTAACAAGTCGCGGTAACCGTGTTTCACAGAAATCAGGGGGTGCCTAACACCTTCCCTCTGCTTAATTAAGCCCCAGAACTCTATGAATCTCTGTTTCAAAGGCCAAGTTAAACAGAGTCCAGTAATTGGGCCTACTTGCAAAACTTTTCAAATAAAACTCGGTTGAGTTGGTACAAACATTTCAAACATTCCAACTATCGACTCTGTAAAATTAAACTTTTTAAATCGTCGACATTATGTATCAGCCTTTTCCTAAAAATTCACCCTTTAGAACAAACAAATCAAATAGAAAACAACAAGGGTAGAAACACATAGGAAAAAAGGGATTGCCTAATATTTTTTTTGACGACGACAGGTGGCGACTCTGTTGGGGACAGTAGAGGGCTTAAGCCGCATTTCAATCTTTTTAAGAATTCCCTTTTTATCTGCATGTGTGTGGATGTTGTGTTTACATTGAATGGATGTAAATAAATATTTTACTACTTTATATAGTAGTGCTTCGCACAAATGCCATCATTTCGTACGGTGAGACACGTTATATGTGAATGTATGGTGTGTGATCCCTCCACCAAGAGGAGAACCCGTCGGCATTTGATTACTGGACTCAAAGGAGACTAATCATGCGAGGCTCAGGAAAGGCGCCACTTAGATCCGCTCCAATTGAAAGATCGAATTAACTTCCCATCTAGTAAATTGCGATGATCTAGGGACCTTCATACCGAAAAACAGCGAGTGTCGCCTAAGATAGGTCAGCCTCTGATAAACCAAATCCGAAAGGGAGTCTTTTCATGCCTTCCCTGTTCAAATTTAATGTAAATTCAATGAAAATTTTTAATTCCATGTAATTATCAAATAAATGTAAATATACATTCCATTTCCTGTCAATTTTATTAAATCCTGTCATAATATCCTGTCATTAAAACAACTGACCTTTGTTTTACAGGAAAAAAAATTAAAAAACATCAAAAAATGACGCATTGGATAGCATGCATCCTGTTAGTATATATATCAAAATTAACATACCTACTTTTATTTTAGGAAAAAATTGGTCCCGTTACCAGATCAAAGCCTAAAAAGGCACTAAGCCCATCTCCAGGCATGGTTCAAGTGCCCAAACTGAATATGGTTGGAACAGTTGGGAGAAATATGACCCTTCTGTCCGCATTTAAAACATTCATTCTTTCCTTTCAAACATACACCCAAGTGGTTCTTTCTACAATTCATACATTCCTCCACCCTTTTCTTAGGGTATTTTTGCTTACTGTTGCTCTTCTCGATCCATTTTCATTCTCTCTTGTTATTCTGAGCTTCCACTGATATCTTGCTTTTAGCTCCCATCTTGTTAATCTGCACATTCAACTCGTCATGATCTTCTGTCATCTCATATAATACCCTTTCTAATTAATCATTCAATCATTTTTCTCTCTCCTACATTTCTTCTAAGAAAAATACCTTATGCTTCAACTCTTGAACTTCCTTTATTAACCGCTTATTCGGAGCTTTTGTTGCACTTTTCCCTTCTTCCTCAATTGACTATACTTTTGGCTCTATTTGAGCCTCCTTGGAATTTACTTCCACTTCATTACTGAGTCTTAGTTCTGGATATTTTTTATAATCATTTCCTAAGTCCACCATTGGTTCATCTTTAAATATCTTCTCATAATATGCAGCATAAGGATGGGCTCTTAGAGCTATTCGATTATGAATCATATCCAACTTGTGAATCTTGTCTCATGGGTAAAATAACTAAATCTCCTTTTAGTGGAAAAGGAGAAAGAGTTACAGATTTGTTAGCGTTAGTTCACGCAAACGTTTGTGGACCTATGACAACGAATGCACGTGGAGGGTATTCTTATTTTATTACTTTCACTGATGATCACCCAAGATTTGGATATATGTATTTAATGAAATACAAATCTGAATTATTTGAAAAGTTCAAAGAGTTCAAAGGTGAAGTAGAGAAACAAACGGGCAAGAGTATTAAGATTCTTCGATCAGATTGAGGTGGAGAATACTTAAGCGGTGAGTTTCTCAATTGTCTCAAAGATAATTGTATAATCTCACAATGGACTCCACCAGGTACACCATAGTTAAATGGAGTATCTGAATGAAGAAATTGAACATTGTTGGACATGATTTATTCCATGATGAGTTTTACTGATCTTCCAATAATATTTTGGGGTTATGCCCTAGAAGCGGCTGCAAATCTACTAAATAAGGTCCCCTCAAAATCCATCCCCAAGACTCCATATGAGATGTGGACAGGGAGGAAACCTGGTCTTAAGCATATAAGATTTGGGGATGTCCAGCTTTTGTGAAAAGATTTCAAAATGATAAGTTTGGGACAAGATCTGATAAGTACACTTTTGTGGAATATACTAAAGAAAGTTTGGGATACTATTTCTACAATCCTACTGAGCAAAATGTGTTTGTTGCGAAGCACACTTCCTTCTTATAAAAGGAGTTTACCCTTGAAGAGGCTAGTGGGAGAAAAATAGATCTTGAAGAAATTCAAGAACCACAAACCACTACAGATCAATTTGATGAACTTGTCCAAGTAGAGACACCTACTGTACAATACCTTATTCAAAAATCTGAAAGATTATCGAAGACACCTGATAGGTATGGATTCGTCATAGAGGATGACGATGAGGTACACATCATGAATTATGATGATCCATTGAATTACGAACATGCTATGAGTAATAAAGACTCAAAGAAATGGTAGATGACCATAAAATCTAAAATAGATCTTTGAAGCAATTCTCAAGTCCATTTGGATTTTACTTGCGATTGCAGCTTATTATTACTAAATCTGGCAAAATGGACGTGGAGACGCCCTTCCTAAAATATACATTATTAGAAGAGAATGTATGAATGATACAGCCAGATGAATTTGTTTCAATGGTTGAAGCAAATCATGTATATGAGCTATAACAATCTATTTATGGATTAAAGCAAACTTCTCGTAGATGAAACATCTGTTTTGATGAGACAATTAAAAAGTTTGATTTTATCAAAAACGAAGATGAACCATGTGTGTACAAGAAGGTAAGTGGGAGCGCTGTTTCATTCCTTGTATTATATGTTGATGATATATTATTGATAGGGAATGACATTCCTATGCTGCAGTTTATTAAGATCTAGTTGTCTAAACATTTCTCCATGAATGATTTGGGTAGAACATCCTACATTTGGGGATATAAATCTGTATAGATAGATTTAAAAGGATGTTCGACTTAACCCAAAGAACGTATATTCATTAGACGCTAAAGGCATTTAGCGTGGCAAACTCCAAAAAAGTCTCATGATGATGAGCCATGGAGTGTATCTCTCTAAAATTGTCCTCAATAAAAGAAAGATTGCATGAGTTACTATCATGTATGCAATGAAATACACGAGACTTGATGTTGATAAGTCATATTCTGGAGAAGGTCACTGTAAGACAGTGATAAACATCTTAAAGTACTTAACTGACACTAAGGATGTCATCATGACACGTGATGGGTCTGAATTAAACTAGAGGACTAAACAGACTCAAGTTTTCAGACTGACCAAGACGACAACAAATCCACCGTAGGGTAAGTCGATACCTTAAAAGGTGGTGCAGTGAATTGGAAAGGTTCCAAACAGCAAAAGGTTGCTGGTTTAATGACAAAGACAAAGTATATAACTGTAAGTGAAGTTGCAAGTTGATGTTTCGGATGAAAAATTCATTACAGAACTAGGAATAGTTTCTAAGTCTCATTTTAAATCTAAACATGTGTTGCGACACTTTGATTAAAGAAATCATTGAAAGAGGAGACGTCACATTGGAGTATGTAGACTCTCAAGACAACATTGCAGATCCATTTACTAAAGCTTTAACATAACAACAGTTTGATCGTCACTTAGAGAAGATGGGTATGAGATACCATGGCGATTGACTTTAGTGCAAGTGGGAGATTGAAAGTACTATGCATACAAGCCAATCATGTATGATGATAAAGCATCTACTTTGGAGACGGTCTTATTTATTTATTAATAAAAGTATTAACTTATTAAAGGCATTTAATTATCTATATGATGCTGTTTTTATAATATATAAATAACCCATAGTTTTAAGCAATGCTTTTAGAATCATGATGTTGATCATGCTAATGAGATCTAAATTCTTAGAAAGCTTAAAACTAAAATATTTCCCAATCATTGGATTACTAAAAAGGAGATTAGTAAATCAGAATAGATTGGTATATATGTTGCTTACTCATTGGATGAGGATGATTGATCTCATGATCATTTATGTGGAGGCATTAAAGCAAGTATGTAGGTGATTATTGGATAATAAGTTCACTGAACGTGACTCGCTATGGAATACCTAACGGAGTTTTACTTGCACGTCAATAGGAATTCCTAATGTAATAGTAGTACAAGTGATCCTTGGACTTGAGATCATTATAGTATCTTGTGTGTAATGAATTATACTTTGACTTATTCCTTAAGACCCTTAGGGTATATCAAAGGGTATGCTTGGGTGTAATAAGTTACATATGGAGATAATGAATGGTCAATAAAGAATCTACCACTTCTAGTAAAAGAAGAGATATATCCTATGTGATTCATTAAATGACAACCCAGTAGTCATTGGCCAAGGTAGAATGAAATTAAAAAGGAGTTTCTAATTTGCATTATTTGGAGTTGTGCATTTTCTAATCGAAATACATATAATTAAATAAAATAAGACTTGACAGTAATTCCATGTCTTATATTTAATTGGAACATTGTATGGTGGAAGGATTGAATTGTGCGATAACTATTTACTCACAGGTTCTCTTTTGATTAATGTTGAAATCTATATTATTTGGAAAGTCGTTGATCGCTACGGAGGCTTATCCCTATTGTAGAATAAATATTATTTATTTAAATAGATTATTAGTTTAAATTATTTATTTAAATAAGAATAGAATTGTTCTAATTGATTTATTCACAACCAGTTTAATATGGAGAACCTAAAGGGTCATACCATAAAAGGAAGAATAATTATTTAAGAATGTAATGACATAATCGTAATAATGCATCAAGTGTAATTAATTTAATCTATGGTGATAGATTAAATTAAATATCTTAATATTTATTATTTAATATTTTAAAAATATTAAATATAAATTAATAAGACTAGTCTTATTAATATTATTATAATTATTATTATTTTAATTTCTAAAGTAGTTTAGGAATTAATTTAATATTATTACTCTCATTTATTACTAATAAGATTAGGAGACAAATTAATTAAATGAGTTTAATTAATTAATCCCAATGTGGTGGAAAGCCTAATTAATTAAAAGAATTTAATAATTTAAATGAAACTCTATGTCTAATAGGATTAGAAGGCCTGACCAATATCTATATAAGAGGAGTATTATAATAGATATCAGTTGATGCAATTTAAATTATTGAAGAGTACTCCTTTTCTATAGTGGATAGAAACCTAGGGTTTAGCCAACCACCTTCCTTCTTGATAATTCCTCTTCCTTGGTGGATCACCTCTAGAGGCCAAAAACTTGGTGACTAACATTAATCAAAGGAAGGAATCTAACCCAAAAATTCAAGGAGATCACGAAGAACAAGGAGTTGAACTCGTACCTGTGGAAGCTTCGTTCTACAAGGGTATGATTCCATAACTTCTTATTTATCATTTTAAATTAATAATTTGCATAAAGGATGATCCGCGTAATGGTTTTGTAGAAATTTTTTAAACTCTGATATACCATGCTTCCGCTAATTTTGCAATTTGATTGCGCCCACGATTTTGTACAAACCCAACAGAAAACGGCTTCGGAGGGTCAAAACATGAGAAATGGAGCTTAATGGCATTTTTATAATTCCTGGTTACTGTTCACTCGTCGGGGCGAGTTTTCTCTAGTGTAAAATCTGCGCCTAGGCGCAGATGTCCGGAAGAAAGAAGAAATTTTCAGAAGTTGACTCCGAGAAGGATTTGTTTGGCTGATTGGTTAAAGGACTTTAAGGAGGACTAGAAGACACACGAAGAGGGATATAAAAGGAGGAGTATACACAAGGATTAAGGGAATTTTTCATTGCATTAGAGTAGATTAGATAAAACCCTAGTTTGGATTAGAGTTCAAGATTGAAGCAATTGAAGATCATTGGATATTCAGAGTGGAGCACTAGAAATTCAAATTTGCATATCTCAATTCCTAACTTCTCTTTACTTCTATCTTTTTATCTTTCAATGTATAAACAATTGTGGATTATGAATTTTGACTTAATCATGAGCTAAACTCTATTTTGAGATTATAATGGATCTTGTTGCGTAGTTTACTTTGATATGTTTCCTTGTTAGTCTTGTTGATTATTATTGGATTGTCTATTATGGTTTATGAATATTTGCTTAATTTCCTAGCTATCAATTACCGTGATAATCCATATGAAATTGAGAGACGGATTACGGGTTTAGATCTGATCATAATAGCATGTGATTGTGTTTTCTACATGGCATTGAAATTCATGATTTGTGTTTAGGATAGAGATATACCTTTACATTACATGTAATCTGATAAAAACTTGTGCTTAAACTCTCTTTAATTGTAATTCACATAGAGATATAGTGGATTAGTTAATTAGGGTGTTTTACTTAGTTCTATCATTTGTGGATTTAAGTTGATATGGGTATGGCACATCGAGAGATGGTCATATTTTACTTTAGTGTTCTTGATTAACAATACGAGATAATTAATTTGATTTAACGGAAAGTGTATTGATTTAAATGAAACATTAGGTGAAATTGTAGTCTCAAGTCTTCGTATTCTAGTTTCATTCTATGGGTAGTTAGAATTAGTTTAGTTATATATTATTAATTCAAAATACTACATCATTCGTTTAAATAAGATTAAGTTGGTTACATATTAGTACTTGGTGATTTTTATTAAATAATTCCTCGTGGAAACGATACTCTACTTTCACTTTATTACTTGTTGACCACGTATACTTGCGTGTTGTGCGTAACTAGATTTTACCCAACAAGTTTTTGGCGCCGTTGCCGGGGAATTATTTTAATAATTATTTGCCAATATTAATTTCAATCAAATTAGTCTTAATTTAAATATTTTTTAATTTTATTTTAATTCTCTTCCTATATTTCTTTATTTTCAGGTACCATGGATGACTTTGCTTATCAATGGCCATACACGAACATGACTCAACCAAGGGAAACATGGATTGATGGACTTAATGCACTTTCTGCATTGTCAGCATAGCTTGAGACATTTTCAAAGAGGTTGGATGTTCTTGCAGCCCAACATATTCGAAGGATAGTAGTAGTTTGTAATTATTGTGTTGGCAACCATCCGAGTCATCAATGCACTGTCAATTTTGGAATGAGATAGTATGGTAGTGATTACCTCAACAACTATGCTTATCCTAACTATCACTAAGATTGGGGGTATCACCTGGATTCTTCATGGAGCTACAATTATGAAAACCAATACTACGCTCCAAATCCAACATACACACCGAAACTCACATGTCCACCTCCATTGCCACAAGAAGAAAGGTCAAATCTGGAGGAATTCATGTCAAAACTCATAGCAAACCAAAAGGAGATGAGGATGAGTCAGGAAATTTCGAGCCAAAATTTTCAGAATCAGATGAAACAACTCATCAATGCCTCAACCAATGGTCCTCAATACATGGATTTTGAGACTGAAATAGAAAATTCAAGATTGGAGGAATTATTGTCCAAGTGCATAGCGTTAAATGAGGAGAAGAGGATTAATCAAGAGAGGTCAATTCGAAATCTTGAGAATCAGATAAAGCAAATGACCAAAGCCTTAAACAATCGTCGTCCAAACACTTGGCTTTATTACATGGATTCTGAAACTGATGGAGAGCCCGAACTAAATCTGCAACTGGATGACCCACCAGATATCGAAAGAGAGTTGACAAGTAGGGATAAGGAAAAGGAGGTCGACAAAGATCTAACTGTGAAATCCAAAGAAGACGAATAGATTCTGTTAGTTCCCCAAGTGCCTTCTCCACCAAAGATCAATAATCCAGTTAGTGTTGCAAAATTATGCCCGATTGGGAGTCATATCGTCGGCAAAGCTCCTTATGACATACGAGCTAGATCAACAATGGAGTCATGGTGGGATGAGAGAGAGAAGATATACAAAGAGCCCATTGTGTTTGACAAGTTTCCATGGCCCAATGTGATCACATACACAATGGAGAAAATAGCTAGCTGTTGGACGTTCTTGAATGAGATCATACCTAATACAAGCAAGCTAGGTGACTCCGATGCACTGACCATTCCTTGTGGGAACCTCCCAAAAGCTACATTGCTACTAATAGATGGAGGGTTCCTCAATTATCGAAGAGGAATTGGATAGCGTTGAAAATACACAGTCAGGCTGAAAGACTCTAATCCAAGCGCTAACTGGGAGACAACCGAAGAATATTTATATTTATTTTAGTCTATTTGCTTTACTAATAAGAAATACGTTGTTATATTTGGCGGGTTTGACTAATGGCCACTATGACTACCCAGTCGGGGGTTTCGCTCCCCAGTGAGCGAGCGGCTGCTTAGCTCGCCGGTGAGCTGGCTGGGGTTGTAAGGGGGTAGCGCCCTCTGGAAGCTAAGCACTTATGAGCTTAATTGTAGAGTGTCCATTTGTCAAATCCTAAAAATTTTATTTTTTAGGATTTATTTGCTTTATAAGTTTTCATACTCATGATCCAAAGTGTTTACTTTAATCCATGTTGTCTCTCATCATTGCAGGCATTGGAGGTTCAATGGGTAGGCAACAGAACAGGGAAAGGGAAGCTAAGTATTGGGAAGTGCACAGAAATTGAGGGAATTTTTTTTAGACAGAGCTATATTCGCCTTGGCAAAAATTTAATGCCTAGAAACTGCACCCCGACGCAGAGTGCTCAGCCAAAACTCACCCCAAAGGCCTCAGATCGCGCCCTCGCAAAGACTCCTCTGCCAAATCTCGCTCCTGCACAGTTTACTGAATAAAATTGTGTGCCCAGCGCAGACTCCTCTGCTGAATCTCACCCCGATGAATTTTTATAGGCAAAATTTGTTGCCCCGTTGCAGAACACGATTTTCAGTTTTTAAAGTCCTTTCTCCAATCGACTTCACAACATTCTCCCATTCCAACTGCGAGTTATAGAGCCTTAACCACATAAAAACATCCCCAATACATTTTTCAGCCAATTCCTTCATTATTTCCCAACCTAATCATAATTCCATGAAATCAAGGGTTCTAACATTCTAAGTTTGGGGGTTAGTTTGAATTCTATTAGGAAGAGGGCTCCAATCCACTCTTATCCATTCTTTTGGCAATCATCATTCTCAACCAAATTCATAAGCTTCATACACTCAAATTCACAAAACCACATACATACGACATGCCCACATTCACGAACTGGTTATCCAAGTAATTGAACAGATTCATCAAATTGGGTTTATTGGGCAATTATTTCTCCATCCACGCCACGAATTGCACAGATTTGTCATGCCTCTCCAATTCTGTTGAGTATTAGCCGTTGCTGGTTTATCCACCACCAGACATTGATGCAGAGGAGGTCGAGCCTGACGCTTGACCATTCAGGGAAGTTCTCAGTTTTAATTATTTCTATTTAAACAATGAGGACATTGTTCACTTTGAGTTTGGGGGTGGATCATATTACATTACATAATTGTTTAGTTCACATACATTGCATTAGTGGTTAGTTTTGCATAGTTTTGCATATTGTAGGTATATTTCACTTTAAAAAACAAAGAGTAAAAATTTAAAAATCAAAAAAATATTTTCTTTTACATTGAGTGTTTGCATATAGAATGTTGCATGAATCTAGGAAATAGATTGGGATGAATTTGGTTCGGTCTATGATAAGATTGATTTTGCATGATAACTTGAACAGTGTGTTGATTGAAGATGAGTTCTAATTTTAATCATGAGGAAAATCTGACCCTGTCTGAAACTTATGTAACTGGTTAGCACTTAAAGTTTAACTGCTTTAATCAACTTAGTTCAAGGGTTTCATAATTGGTTTCCGGGGGAAAATCTTGGTTAAAATTTGAGGACATTGGTAAATTGACAGTAAGGTTAAAATGAAGTAAAAGCTTGAGTTTGGGGGAATATATGAGGTATAAATATGAAAATTTTAATGAAAAAAAATAAAAAGAAAATCCCAAAAAAAGGAAAAAAAGAGTATGAATAAACCCATTGACTAGTTTGGTTTGTGGCCTTTGTTACTTGAACAAGTAAGCCCTAGGGGATGTCTCTACACCTAGCGCCCTAAAATCATCTAGTTTGGGAGTCGTTGGTCGAAAGTTTACTAAATGGGTAACATTGAAAAGCCTAAGAGAATCAGACATTGCACAATCAAGTGTAAACGCGGGATGGAGCGTAAAACGCACTCTTGAATGAATAAAAATAGGTATAAGCCTAAGTAGGGACCCCTCAATTTGGTAATTGCTTAGTTTTAATCGAAATTGTTATGTTTATTGAGATACTTGAATTGGAACTAAAATTTTCCTTCTAAGAAGTATGTTATAATATTATCTTGTACTGTGGTTGGTTAGAATGGTTAACGAGCACACACACGCATAACATGGGTGATGACAGGTTTGGATTGACTGATTGGTTAAGTTTTGGAATGTGAGTTGATTGGATATATTTGAGTATCATATGGTATCTTTGAGGCCTGTTGCTAGACGTCACAATAATTTATTGCTGGGTTCGTAGGCATATTAGGAAATAGATCATGCACATGCATTCATGTAGATAGGTTGGTTTGTTTATTTTTATTTCTTTTATGTTTTTGCTTGAGGACAAACAAAGTCTTGAGTTTGGGGGTATTTGATTAGTGGGTTTTATAACTACAAATTGGACACCTTTTAGACTTGATTCTTTGTTAACTTTAAGAATTTTTAATGTAATTTTACTTGTTTTTGTGTTTGTGTTGTAGGAAACGGCTTCGGAGGGGCAAAACATAAAAAATGGAGCTTAATGGCATTTTTTGTAATTTTTGGTTACTGTTCACTCGTCGGGGCGAGTTTCTCTAGTGTAAAATCTGCGCCTAGGCGCAGATATCGGGAATAAAGAAGAAATTTTTAGAAGTTGACTCCGAGAAGGATTTGTTTGGATGATTGGTTTAAGGACTTTAAGAAGGACTAAAAGACACATGAAGAGGGATATAAAAAGAGGAGTATTCACAAGGATTAGGGGGATTTTTTATTCCATTAGATTAGATTAGATTAGATAAAACCCTAATTTAGATTAGAGTTGAAGATTGAAGCAATTGAAGATCATTGGAGATTCAAAGTGGACCAAGAGAAATTTATATTTGTATATTACAATTCCTAACTTCTCTTTACTTCTATCTTTTTATTTTTCAATGTATAAATAATTGTGGATTATGGATTTTAACTTAATCATGAGCTAAACTCTATTTTGAGATTATAATGGATCTTGTTGCGTAGTTTACTTTGATATGCTTCCTTGTTAGTCTTGTTCATTATTATTGGATTGTTTATTATGGTTTGTGAATATTTTCTTAATTGCCTAGCTATCAATTACCTTGATAATCCATATGAAATCGAGAGACAGATTATGGGTTTAGATCTAATCATAATAGCATGTGGTTGTGTTTTTTGTATGGCGTTGGAATTCATGATTTATGTTTAGGATAGAGAGATACCTTTACACCACATGTAATCTGATAAGAACTTGTGGTTAAACTGTGACGCCCCCAAATTCAGATACATGTACCTCGAATTCGGTGCATCACGTACTAATTCTAATAACATACTAAAATCTCATGTAATGGAATAATAAAATAATTTACGTTGATGTAATATAAATATTCGCGTCCCACGGTCTCGCAACTTAAACATATCATAACTAATACATAATATGAAATAAGTCTTATTACTGTTGGTTTTGTAAGAAAGCGTGACGCAATCAAATTGCAAAATAAGCGGAAGTATGGTATAACAGGGTTTAAATTTTTTTTTACAAAACCATTACCCGGATCATCCTTTATGCAAATTATTAATTTAAAACGATAAATAAGTAGTTATGGAATCATACCCTTGTAGAATGAAGCTTCCACAGGTACGAGTTCAACTCCTTGTTGTTCGTGATCTCCTTAAATTTTTCGGGTTAGATTAATTCCTTTGATCAACGTTAGCCACCCAAGTGTTTGGCCTTTAGAGGTGATCCACCAAAGAAGAGGAATTATCAAGAAGGAGGGTGGTTGGCTAAACCCTTATTTTCTATCCTCTATAGAGAAAGGAGTACTCTCCAACAATTGGAATTGCATCAACTGATATCTATTATAAGACTCCTCTTATATAGATATTGGTTAACCTTTCTAATCCTATTATAATTAGGATTTCATTTAATTAGGTAAAACTCCTTTAATTAATTAGGCTTTCCAACATATTGGGATTAATTAATTAAACTCCTTTAATTAATTTGCCTCATAATCTTATTAGGAATAAATGAGAGTACTAATATTAAATTAATTCCTAAACTCCTTAAGAAATTAAAATAATAATAATTATAATAATATTAATAAAACTTTTCTTATTAATTTAGATTTAATATTTTCAAAATATTAAATAATAAACATTAAGCTATTTAATTTATTCTATCACCATAGATTAAATTAATTACACTTAATGTATTATTACGATTATGCCATTACCTTCTTAAATAATTATTCTTCCTTTTATAGTGTGACCTTTTAGGTTCTCTATATTAAACCGGCTTTGAATAAATCAATTAGAACAATTCTAATCTTATTTAAATAAATAAATTAAACTAATAATCTATTTAAATAAATAATAGTTATTCTACAATAGAGATAAGCCTCCCTAGAGATCATCGACTATCTAGATAGTATAGATTTCAACATTAATCATAAAAGAACCTGTGAGTAAATAGTTACCGTACAATTCAATCCTTCCACCATACAATGTTCCAATTAAATATAAGACATGGAATTACTGTCAAGTCTTATTTTATTTAATTATATGTATTTCGATTAGAAAATGAACAACTCCAAATAATGCAAATTAGAAACTCCTTTCTAATTTCATTCTGCCTTGGCCAAGGACTACTACTGCTCTAACTCGAACCATTACTCTATCCCTCGACTAGTCCCTGCGACATTCTCATTTTCTGAAGAGAACAATGGAAGAAAAGGGTGAGCTTAACTAGCTTAGTAAAGAATATTATGACTAAGATAATAAAAAATAAATTATCGTTAGCCTTCAATAAATCAAATAAAATATTATGGACAACAAGTTTTAGATCAACAACTGCAGCGGAAATAGCAATTCATTAGAAGAGTTAAGTAGAGAATGATGTCTACTATCTTCTATAATTTAAAAGTCTATCCTCAATATTTTATCTCTGTAACATCAATCAATATATTCAAATCAAATATTCATCTTTTCACTATGGGCCAAAGATATTCATTTGTATCACTAGTGGTCATGATCATACCAACACCTGTCCATCTTTGCACTACGAGCCAAAGATATTCATCGATCAACAGTTCATCTTTGCACTACGGGCCAAAGATAACTTTCACCATAATTTAAGACCGAGGATAATGAAAAATAATATAAAGAATGAATCCAATGAGATAAAGGACAAATATTAGGGATTCGTAATTTAATTTATCAAAGTTCAAGTATATTCAATAATAATCAATTGCGAAGCAAAATTTAAGAATGAAGTTCAAAACATGGATCCAATGAAAGATAAGAACCATAACAGATAACTTGGACAAAGAAAAGAAAATTTAATTTTTATATGAATAGTACTCGTGAATAGTACTGTACATATGAATAGTACCGTATATAGTACCGTATGGATGAATAGTAACCCCGACATGAAAAGATAAAAATTTCATAAAAAAGTTTATACCAATATTCTGGTGAAATGATATTAAATGAAATGCAAAACTCAAGAAATTTCTGATCATTTCAGGAATTTAGAGGCAATACTTACCGTAGTAAGTTTGAGTTTGGAGATATGAAATAAAATATTATCACTTTCATAATATGGAATATAAAAGAAAAAAAATATTCTTTATGAATATTGAAAGAAAGTAAAATCATTTACGAGAAAAGTAATATCCTTTACGAGAAGAATAACATCCCTTAGCTCAGTAGAATACTTGATCTGACTGGAATATCGGATATTATAATGAAAAAAACTTGCATTGTTATCAACACTCAAAATATCTAAATACTCACAAGAAATACGCTCAATCATATAGAGAAAGAAATTTTCGATTCTGGTGTATTTTCATTTCTAACTAAGCACCCTATTTATAGAAAAATGCTAGAACACCAATGTTGACTAGATTGTATTTACGGATACCATTTTTGAAAAAATTTCATTCTCAGCAAAAACACACCAAACAAGGACAACTGGGGCCCACAACATGTTTTAAACATTTATAGCAACAAAAATAATTTAGATCCCATTTGCTCTTTTCCTCCTCAATTTATTCATATACCATGAATTTATTGTAAAAATATTACCATTTAAATTATAAAATTATACTATTAAATTATCACATTATATACTTATAATGTAATATTATAATAATATATTTGAATGAATTATTTTATCGAAGAAGATAAAATATCAACTTTCAACAATTGTCTCTTTTGCTAAAAATTCCTCCATTTATATCAAAATTGAATAAATATTTACTTATCATTTTTATCAATAATTAATTATTATTCACAAATAATATTACGGAATCACAATAATGACAACCAGGTCGTTCACATGAAAGAGTGGGCTTTTCGATAAAGATATCTCCTTACTGGCGCGCAATTAGGTGACCAAATCCCTTACCTAGACAGAACTTCCTAGTCATTGCAAATAATGCTATCTAATAATATTATTCAAATAATATGAATTATTGATTTGATAATGTAAAATACTGTGCAGTGACAATTATTGAAATATAAAACACTGTGCAATACCGTGTGCTACTGTGCAACAACGCGTATTACTTTACTTTAACCACCGGGTATTTCAACAGTTTAACGGTAATAGTTTTGCCGTTATTTTTAGAAAAATTATTCTTATCGTTTTTTTCATTCGACAGTTTTTCGTTATGGGGTCCACAAATGGCTGCGCCGTCGTACGAATATTCCCCGACACAATGAATATTTTATAACCACTTGCTTATTTTAAAATATTTGTACGTATCACCCATAACTTATCACATTTATCAAATCAACACCTTACTATTTCAAAATAATATATAAAGAAAATTAAATCTTTATTCATAAAAGTTGGGGTCTTACATATAATGTCGAAGGATAATTCAAGAGTTCAAGGAATGAGGTTGTAAATGAAGATATATCAATAGTTCCAAAATTGTCATTTGAATTGTAAACAGAAGGTCATTATAGACCGAAGCATTATCAATAGGATTCATAGATTTCAACGTTTTTCAAAAGATAATGTTTAGTACTGAGCAGTCACTAAGGGCTAAGAACTCTTGCTAGAATTAACAGTGTTTAACTGACAATTAGATATAAACAAGTACAACAGGTGATCAGCCCAAAGTACCCTACATTATACATAATATTCACATGCTATTTGTGCGCACGTCCGTCTCCCGACAGATATATAGTTTCCCCTTCAATGAGGGTTGTTCATCTCAGTCAATTTATAAGATTCCTCACCAAGCAATTAGTTTGGATTGCTTTCAAATTCATGATATAAGTCTAGCCGAATCAAATGGCATAGACAGCTCTTTCAATGTATATAAGAACAATTTATAAGTTCAATACTCGCAACATGGTTCGAAGAATATAATCGTGATTTAAATCAAGCTATGAATATTAATTTATAAGACAAAAATCATACTATCAATTATTTACTCGTACGATTAATAATAGTACAAGCTTAAGTAGTGCTTAATAAAGAGTAAGGTTTGAATAATTGCATTCAATATAAAATCAAATGAAATTAGGAAACTTTCATAATCATAGATTCCTTGCATAAAGTAAATGCATATGTTAGGATACTTGTACAATATCCAAAGTTGTGAAAGATAGAGAACTTGCCTGAGTCGTTGATTAAATCCGACCTCGACTTCTTATCCCTTGATTAACCTATTGTTATCGTAACGATTAATCTCTATCAACACATAAACATTTAAACCTAAATCGGTCTAATCACATTAGCCTTCAGTATCTAAGACTTGGCAAAATAATTTTATATTGTTTCTCTAATCATTATCTCTATCACTCTATCATTAATATAGTACATCATTATTAGCTGAGTAATTCCCTTAATCTTAATTAGGGGTATTCATATTAATGTCTCATTGGTTCACAATTAAATAATCTTTGAAAGTATTTAATTGTTTAGTAATTACTATTCTCAATTAAAATATTTATTAATGTCACTTTAATTGTTCATACTTATACAATTAGGAATAGTCTTTACTATTACTAATTAGTCTAAGTCTTATTGTTTTACAATTAAGTATTACCTTAATTGTTTATTCGTTTCATATTTAAAATCTTATTTAGTTTTAAATGTTTACATCTTAAGAATATTAGATTAATTATCACTTATTGAATTACAATTAAAATTATTGTAATTGTTTAATATTCTTTAAGTCAAATAAGTCTTAAACTTTTAAAGTCCAAATTGTATTCAATTAACTCATATTTAAATTACTTTATTTGTTTAATTATCTTTGATTAATAAAATCTATTAATATTAATTAAAGTAAGTATTATTATTATTTATTTAATTATTATTTTAATTTTAAAAAAATTAGGTTTTTTGATTCGGTTCGACCCGACCCGATCCGGTCCACCCTGATCCGACTAGGTTTGACCCGTAACCGGTCAACTGTGAAATAGGCCTGGCGCTGCAGCACCGGGTTTAGTACTGCAGCTGGCGCAGCAGCGCCGGCTCTGAAGAGACTTCACCCGGATGTGGCGCTGTGGTTATTATTGAGGACGGCGCTGCAGCGCTGGTCCTGTAGTATCATTGCTCTGATGTGGCGCCGCGGCGCTACGATTTGTATTGAGGATGGCGCTGCAACGCCGGTCCTGCAGATTTGAAAAGGCTGTTGACGCTGCAGCGCCAACCTTAGCTCTCTGGGAGGCGCGGTAGCGCGAGCCCTGCAGAAAGCTTAGCCAATAAAGTTTCACAACATGTTCTTTTACCTCTTTTGGTTCAAACTTACATAACTTATTCATTTTACATCCAAATGAGTTGAAACAACTTCTAATATCTCATAAACTTACATATCTTCAATATGTGATATCTTGCACAATTTTAAAAAATATTTATTTAATTAAGTTTAGTGCTTTTCCATGCTAAGGTTTGCATATTGACAAGTTTTACGAAAAGTTATGCTACGGGTTCGTTTATATCCGATTACTATGATTCCATTTGGGTTATGTCCGTATTTCATAAAGGTTCAACATAACATTATTGGATCATATATAAGGCTTATACATTTTATGACTCAAAACAACATATCTCATTCTTACAAGTGTTTCAACTAGGTTTCAAGCTTAGCATGCATTTCTACTTAACTAACTCAACTAAGACAAGTATATAATGAACTTAGTTAGTGATCCTACCTCTTGATGTCTTTCTTCCTCTTAGCTAGGAATCTTGAGTAGGCTTCCACTTTATTTCCTTGAACCACCAACTAGGAAGAACTCCTCTAGGTTTTCTCCTTTTTCTCTAAAGTCTCTCTAACTTTCTATATTTCTACACTTAAAAAATGAAATAGCAAACTCTAAACACCAATACAAGGCTTCTATTTATAGACAAGCTATTCCCCTCCTATGGTCATTACACAAAAGGCAAAGAAAGGAGTTGGTGACTAACTCCACCAACTACTACTATTCATTGTACCCTTAGCCATTGGGCTAATCATCATTGCCATCACATGGGCTAGCTTATGAGCTTATACAAGCTTAAAAATCAGCATTTTGAAGGGTCATGGAAGGGGGTCTATTGCACCATGTCACATTTTAATTTCTACCTTATACATAATGCTAACATACAAGGCTCTTATACACACATATATGTATAAATACCTCTATTATACACCCATATACATATATACCTATATATATATGTATACATATATCCATCATCATATAATACTCATTGGGATATTCCAATCTAAGTTAAATTGGGCTAGGCACACACTAAAGCACATGGACCCTAATATTAATCAAGCACATATATTGTTTGGGCCACATCTCGTAACTCTTATAAACATATCACATTAATGTTATTGGGCTTGGATATAAGCTAACTCCAACACATTATTAAATCAATGACCCAACTAGTCCAATTAGGAAATTAATTATGCCACACAAGGCTTAACACTTAAGCTTAATTAAGCTTATCATTATCATCAACATGTTTGATTCAATTATTTATCTCATAACACACACACACACACACACACACACACACACACACACACACATATATATATATACACACACACAAATAATAGTAATAACCTTTGTTTTAAATTCTAAAATTATTTATAAAATTCTCAGGTATTACATAAACTCTCTTTAATTATAATTCACATAGATATAGTGGATTAGTTAATTAGGGTTGTAGACACTCGAAATTTTGTTTCCCTGTTCACGGAAAAACTGTCTTTTTAAATCAACCCCATTCTCAATACCGGGCCATAAATTCAATCCCAGTCTCAATACCGGACCCTCAAATCCACCCCGATCTCAATACCGGGACATCAAATCAACCCCGGTCTCAATACCAAGCCATCAACTCAACCCCGGTCTCAATACCGGGCCATCAACTTAACCCCGGTCTCAATACCGAGCCCTCAAATCAACCCCGATCTCAATACCAGGCCATCAACTTAACCCCGATCTCAACCCGGGAGATACAGGTCAGCCACGATCTCAACCCGGGAGGTACAGGTCGGCCCCGGTCTCAACCCGAAAGGTATAGGTCAGCCTCTGTCTCAACCCGGGAGGTACAGGTCAGCCTCGGTCTCAACCCGAAAGGTATAGGTCAGCCCCGATCTCAACCCGGGAGGTACAAGTCAGCCCCAATCTCAACTCGGGAGGTACAAGTCTGCCCCGATCTTAACTCGGGAGGTACAGGTCAGCCCCTATCTCAACCCAAAAGGTACAGGTCAGCCTCGGTCTCAACCTGGGGTAAGCCCCGGTCCTTACCCCGGTCTCAACTCAGGAGGTCAGGTAAACTTCAGAAGCAATCATAAAGCATCATAACATCTCCAGAGGAAAACCTGGAATGACCGAGTCAGTCTCAGAGATAACACTGAGGACGAACAGACTCGAATGAGATCCAAACCTTGGAAACAACCCCAGGAAGTCAGCCGAAGACCATGCCGACATTGAAGGCAACCCCGGGAGGGGTAAAACGAATATTTTACCAACTTAAAGCCGATTCTGTGAAATCAGAATGAACCATAACGATGATCCCGAGTGGAAATAGCACAAGACATCTCAACAGATAAACTGCGAGGAATCAAAGACCCAGTTATGAACCCATCTTTTTGGACTCGGAAAAGGTTTTCTCCCATGTCATTGTCACACGCTCGGAAAGGGCTTTTCGAAAAGGTATAGCACGCCTCAAACGGACGCTCCGATCAAAAGTTAGAATGTTTCAAATCTAACATCTCATTGCTCGGAGTGCACGTACTTCGATGCAACAGGACCCGCCACATGGGCCCTGCCATGTGGAGCCGCACCTCTACCTGCGACAGCAGCAGGTAGAGCTGCTTCTCCTGGGTCTATATATATGAGTTCACCCCCAGCTCATTTAAAGAATTCAAAAACACTCTGAACCCATGGTTTGGTTTTCCAGCTATTTTTTTGTCTTCCAAACCTAAATTTTTACACTCTAACATGTTGATATACCCACATACTACCACGTATCAAAAATTAACCAGTAGATTTGGACGTTTAAAGCCTACGATTTGGCAAAAAGCTCGTGTAGCAGTCCATTGTGAGTATTTTTACGATCAACAAGTTTATATTACTTCATTACGCTGTTATACACTTGCATATCAGGTTTCATTTTTTAAATATGCCCGAAACTCAATTCTATGGCCCTTTTTGTTAACTTTTGGTGCATTTTAGTACCTAAACATATTTTTTGGTATTTCTACAACTCGAATTGACGGTCCGACGCTTCTATCAGCTTTTATATACTAATATCTTTGTTTTGAGAAACTTCGCCGGACTGGGTTATCTTCCCAGTCCGGGTTTGGCTTTTTTTTGTATATATTTAA
Organism: Panax stipuleanatus; assembly: GCA_020205555.1. NCBI lineage: Eukaryota > Viridiplantae > Streptophyta > Magnoliopsida > Apiales > Araliaceae > Panax > Panax stipuleanatus. The sequence continues at coordinate 57,365,383 of CM035123.1, read as the reverse complement.
CTGTATATATACTAATCAAGTCCGGATGTAAAATCCGCCGCAGTTTACTATTTATATATATATATATATACACACACACACATATATATGTAACATTCACCATACTAGGTTATCTTCCCAGTCCTGGTTTGACTACTTTTCTGTCTATACTTAACTATATATATATATATATATATATATTTACATTCCCGTTCTGCCTAGATTATTCTGTGGTCTTTTTACTGTTTTTATACCATTCACCATATTGGGTTATCTTCCCAGTCCTAGTTTGACTATTTTTCTTTCTACATTTAATTATAAATATATATATTTACATTCCAGTTCGGCCTGGATCATTCTGTGGCCTTTTTATTACTTTTTATATATATATATATATATTTATATTTCCGTCCGGGTCTTGGAGTGAAAACCCACGGCCCTTTACTATTTTTCTATATATATATTTCAATTCTTTCCAGCCTGGATCATTCTGTGGCTTTTACAACTTTTAATGAATATATATATTTACTTTCCAGTCCGGGCACAGACATGAAAACCCATCGCCCTTTTTACGCTTTCTTATATATATATATATATATATATATTTCAATTCTGTCAAAGCCTGGATCATTACGTGGCTATTTACAGCTTATATATATATATTTCAATTCCTGTACGGGATTGCGAGTGAAAACCCATCGCCCTTTACAGCTTTCTTATATATATATAATTATATATATATATATATATATATATTGCTTCACTTATTTTTTTTAAATTGTTGCTTTAAATATTTATTTGATATGAATCGACACTGACATTTATGCGGGCGAACTAGATTTCTTTAAATCTCGCCAACTCTAGCTTTCAAACGGTTCAAAATAGGTCTAGACAGAACCGGGAAGCTAAAATAGCTGAGATTTATTTAAATCTAGTATTCTTTCTAGTTTCAGTTATGAAAGCAACCTCACGGCCCTTAGATCGCTATCTAGTGGGAACGAGACGCTTCAGCCATGTGCGAACCATGATTTACTAAATGAATCCTTGGTTCTGGCGATATTTGGATATATATATTTTCGTACAAATTTGAGCTGTGCAGGTTTATTGGCTTCCCTATGTGAGCCTAGGAATCGTGGGATTTGTGATCAAACTGATCAGAATCTGATTCCCACGATGGACAAACTCCACTTTACAAATGTACCCTGCCAATTTTTCTGTAAAATTGTACATACAAAAGACCTTAAAATAGTTATCTGAATTTAAGGTCTCAACATAGTCAAAATATGATTTGCCGTGTCAGAGTCACTCCGCTGGCTGTCATGCCCATGAGAAGACCGACACTTGTATATATTTTTTGGTCGAGGGTGCTTCGTGATAAGTAGTATTTATATCGCGAATCAGATTTTCTAAAGCTTAAGACGCTGCTTGTTTTATGTTATTTGTTGTGCTTTTGTATTTCTTTTGTCGTTATTATGCTTTTCCTGTATGATGCAGGGCTGTTCAGGTCATCTCTAGCTTGCAGGGGCAATATTGTCATTTTTTACACTCTGGCGCCGCAGCGCCAGAGCCTAGTCTGAAGCTCGCGCCGCAGCGACGCCTCTTTGTTCATGCTGATGTTATCTGGCGCTGCAGCGACCCTGGTCCTTTTTAATCTCGCGCTGCAGCGTGAGTGGCGCCGCAGCGCCACCAAGCTGTTATAGGCTCCGCGCCGCAGCGTCACCTCCGGTGTCTAGCCAGTGGCTCGCTTTTAATGACCTAATAAAAGGAGATAAAGAGAGAGGAACAGGCGGCTAGAATATCGAGGACAGACAATGATAACAGAATATTTTTGGAGATTCTAGAACAGAAAGAAGCTGTGTTTTAGGGGAGAATAGTTATTGCATCATACACAGCCCAGGAGTTACACGGAGAAGAGAAGACTTGGAGACAGAAAACCTTACAACATGAGTTTTCTTATTCCAAATCTCTCAGTTATTTGTGTATTACTGAGCAATGTTGAATGTGATAGAAATGTGTATTAGCACCATGGTTATGAACTAATTCCTTTTTAGGATTGCAATGTAACCTAGTGTTTAGCCTAATTAACTTTATCTCCTATTTATATTAATGAATCATTTTGGGAATGGGTTGTTGTATTTCTTGCTTATTGACTAAATGCTTGACAGAGTGTTTGGTAGTGATATTAATGGATATTGAATATTGGACATTAATATCTGGCTTTTAAAATACAATAACACTTGTTATGCCCTTGCCTAAAGGAATGTGTGCATAAACTGCTTAATAGGATAGACATATCTCTATTTGCCTTGTGTAGCCTTGAGACTGAGCTTAATGACCCTAGTCTAGTTATTATCATCGATAGACATATTGTGATTCATCTAGCTAGGGATGTGCATTTGGCCTTCGACAGAAGCATATGCGTAGTTCTATTCTCGGCTGACCATTCCTTGATTTGTTTGTAATGTGGAGAGTTATGAGATTAGGCGACGCATTAGGGGAATTGTAATCCTAGCTTGTCTCCCTATTACATCTATTTCTCCCGCTTCCTTTAGTTGTAATCGCATAGTTTAAAATACCACCTCCAATCATTTGTTTAGATAAGACAGTATAGAACTTACATTAGTATTTGATTTGCATTTAGGACTTCGTCCTCGTGGGTACGACATCCTACTTATCTTATATTACTTGTTGACCGCGTATACTTGCGCGTTAATTGTCATTACACAAACCAACCAACACTCCGCAGCCCGACAATCACCATTCAAATTGAGCCTTAAGGCTGAAAAGATAAAACTGAAGTATCGATATGCTTCAATTCCTATGTTAGCATAAGGGTTTGAAAATCGGCTTTCAAAAATATCTTTTCAATGATCTTATCAAAAAGAAATGCTTTTGCAAATCAAATCAAACACTTTTCCAAATCAAATCAAAGACTTTTTGCAAAATCAAATCAAACCCTTCGTATATAGGTTCAACGATGTAGCATTGACACACACATTGTATATTTAAAAGGGAAATATTGAAAAGATGTGGTACCGTGTTTACACGGGAGTTGTGGGGTGCCTAACACCTTCCCTATACTCAACCAAGCCCCCGAACTCAAAACTTCAGTTTCAAAGATCAAGTTTCGACAGTGTCCAGCAATTGGGCCTCTTTTAAAACAAAACTCGGTTGAGTTGGTACAACCATTTTAAATCTACCAACTGGCGACTCTGTAAAACGTTTAAATCGTCGACATGATACATGTTGGCCTTTTTCTAAACACCCTTCAAAACCTTTTTTCACAAAAAAAGAGAGTAAGGGTAAACATAACTTAGGAAGAGAGAAAGATCCGGGTTGTGACCCGACCCGCAGATTTTTTCCCGACGTCGACAGGTGGCGACTCTGCTGGGGACAGTGGAGGGCTTAGGCCGCGTTCAAATCTTTTCCAATATTTCCCTTTTTAAAATCTACGTATGTGTGAATGTTACGTCTTTTCATTGAATAAATGCGTGAATGATGCGTCTTTACATTGAATGAATGTGAGTGAATGCTTTCCTGCTTTTTTAGTGCTTCGCAACCATATTAGTGCTTCGCACCCATATTAGTGCTTCGTACCAATGTCATCATATGCATAACGGTGAGATGCGATGTATGTGAATGTATGTTGTGTTATTCCTCCACCAGGAGGCAAACCATTCAATGATAAGTAATGTCTTCGAGGGCGAATAAGTCTTCAGGGCTCATGAAAATGCACCACCCAGGTTCGCTCCAGTTGAAAGATCGGATTAATTTCTCCTCTAGTAGATTGTGATGATCTGGGGACCTTCATGCCGAAAAATCCTCGAGAGTAACCTAAGATAGGTCAGCCTCTGATTAACCAAATCCAATGCGAAGCTTCTTCATGCCTTCCTCTTTCAATTCAATGTCAAGTTTTCAATTCCAATGTAAAGGAGCACAATGTAAATATCATAATAAACTTTTACATTCCCTGTTATATACATCTTGTCATCCTGTCATCAAAACAACTGACCTCGATTTTGCAGGATAAGATTATAAAACCACAAAAAACACATCATGACATGCATCCTATCCATACCTACCTCAGGAAATTGACACGCCTACTTTTTGTTGTAGGTGAAAATTGGTCCTGTTACTAGATCTAAGTCTAAGAAAGCACTAAGTCCATCCACGGACATGACTTCCATTGCTCAGCCAGATTCCACCTTTGTATCGAGGGAAAAGTTTGAAGGACTGAAGAATCAGATAGCCGAATTGGCCAATTTCCTGAGAGAACAAAGTAAGGCTCTTAAAGGGAAGAAAGCCCAAGCTCACACAGAACCAAGAACACCTGGTGGTAGTGGTGGCAATCAAGAGACCGAAAAGACAGATACTCAGATTCCTGGACCACAAAACCAGGACACAACCAACAAAACCCTTGAAAATAGTCCTTAACAAAGAACAGGAAGCTGGGGACATTCTAAAGAAAGTAAAGCAGATGGAAGAAACCATCTGGTCTATCAAAGGGATTGAGGCATTTGGTAGTGTCAATTATTCAGACCTCTGTATATTCCCTGGGGCTCGTTATCCCGAAAAATTTAGAACTCCTGATTTTGAGAAATATGATGGGTTGGGAGACCCCTACACTCACTTGAAAGTATTCATTGGAGAACTCGGATCCTATGCAGAGGACGAGAAACTCCAAATGCAGTAATTTAAGAAGAGTCTTATCGGAGAGGCTAGAGCCTGGTACGTCCGTCTAGACAACTCCAAAATTCACAATTGGGAAGAGTTGGCCCATGTTTTCCTTTGTCAATACAGTTTCCAATCTTAGCTGGCTCCAGACAGATACCAGATAACCAAAATGAAGAAACAAAGTTCTGAGTCATTTAGAGAATATGATCAACGATGGAGACGAGTTGCAGCACAAGTCACCCCATCTATGACTAAGTCTGAGATAGTCATGACATTCATCAATATTCAAGACGCTCCATATTACGAGAGGGTCCTAGCAGGCATAGGAAAACCATTCTCTGAGAGGATCAAGCACGGAGAGATGGCCGAAATGGGGCTGAAGTTTGGGAAGATAAAGGACCTGACTGTCTTGGAAGCCGTTGCGGAACATATCCAGTTCAAAAATTACAGGAGTAATCTACGGAGAGTACATAAGAAGAAAGACAAGGAAGTGTCCTTAGTACTGCAAGGACAGAATCAAAGAGCGAATCGAGCAGCATGCCCATTCAAAGGAGGAATTATACCCCTTTTTAAGCTCCTGCACAGCCTTCAAACCCTCCATTTCAGAAAACTATGGAGGCCAAACGTCGGAGAACATTCACCCCATTAGGGGATTCACTCGAGAATGTGCTGAAACTGTTAACCACACGGAAGAAGATTGTGCAACTCCTTCCACCAACTAATACTGGTGGACAGAATTTTGATCCAAGTAAGAAGTGTGCCTACCATTCTAGATCTACAGGCCATGACACACAAGACTGTTGGTCTCTCAAGTACAAAATTCAAGACTTGATTGACAACGGAGAGATTGTGGAAACAAAGCCCGAGCAACCGCATATGCAGGATAATACCCTCCCTCAGCAGAAAGAGGAAAATGTCAACATGATCAACACAGGAAATGGAGAAGGATCCAAGTACCTCCGGTATATAAGAGAGTCAACTCCATCTAGCAACAACAGCCCAGACAGCTGGGAAGTCTCGAAAAGGCGATTCCTGATCAAGCAGGAGATTAGGTCTATCAAGGAACAAATTGAACAGTTAGCAAAACTGGTTGTATACCAATATCAGATCACTAGTCAGATGATGAACCCGACCAACCAATCTGATGCAAGTCCTCCCACACCAGAGATCAGTCTCATCCCCATGAGGGATCACTACCGTTTCATGAGTATGAATCTTGGGCCAACATGATGACCAAAGAGGAGAATTTCCAAGCTGGTAGGAAATTCGCCTTTGAAAGGAATTTTACTAACCTGAACCAGTAGATGAAGAAAATCCTCCAGATGTTAATCAACGAGGGAATGGTTGCAAATTTATTACCTCCATTAAACCCGTGATCCAGGAAATTCAAGCCTGACCAAACTTATTAGTACCACTCCAATGCACCCAGCCATGATACTGAGGATTGCTGGGCACTTCGTAACCTAATTTAGAATATGATTGAAAGCGATGAATTGATAAAAGGGAGTCAGGATTATGACCTCCCAGATGAAGACACTCTGTATTCCCACTGCGTTGAATTAGCATACAGTGGCTGTTATTTCCTGTGATAAGGAGTCATCTTTCACACCCTTAGTACTGCCAGGGAAAGGGGTCCGAGAAACACCAAATCCTATGAAGGTGGCCGCACCCAAGCCTTTAATCTTGCCATTAAGACCTCAGTATCCAGTTATTAGTCTGAAGAGGGTCCCGTGGAACTACGGGAATGACGAAGGTTCTACCTCAAATAACATTGCCATTGTACCAAAGAATAATCCATTGTACCTGCCTCAACAGGTGATCAAATTAGTCATCAAGGCCAAAGGAAAGGTGTCTGAAGAGAACATAAAAGAGTTCCTCAATAAAATGGGACACAATGAAATCAAGGTGGTGCAAAGCTTGAAAGATGCACCAAAGAAAATGTCCATCCTAGACTTGGTCTTATCATCGGTGGATTATCCCAACATTCTGGTGAAAGTACTGGAAGAAGCCCATCTGCCATATACCATGGATGCCGAGAAATTCAGACATGTGGTAAAATATTTTTAACAGCAATGTGATATCCTTCACTGACGATGATATAGCTGCAGAGGGGACGGGTCATCACAAATTAATATATATAGCAGTGATATCTTCCGAGTATATTATCGGAGGTGTGCTCATAGATGGAGGACCATCCCTCAACATCTGTCCCTATGACACTTTGGAGAGAATGAAGATTAACCCTAACCGGATCAAAACTAGTCATGTGGTCATCCGAGCTTTTGATGGATCTCGCCGACAAGCTATAGGAGAAATAGAGCTTCCTTTAGAGATTGGTCCACACACTTTCTATGTGTCCTTTCAGGTGCTCAACATCGCCACTGGATACTACTTGTTGCTGGGCAGACCATGGATCCACATGGCAAGGGCAGTGCCATCCACCCTACATCAACAACTCAAATACATTATCAACGGTAACCTAATTATGGTGAATGCCGAACCGGAATATCCTATCTGCATACAGGGAGACATGCCGGTGATCAGCCTGGATGCAGGAATTGAACCTGCTAGTTTTCAAGCCTTGGAGGTGAGTGATACTCAATATCTACCATTTGGGGCACCAGCCTTAAAACATAAAGTCTCCCATGAAGTGATGACAGTAGGCTAAGAGATGGTATCTTCGGGTTTCCAACCTGGAGAAGGGTTAGGAAAGAATCAACAAGGTATTGCAAGTCCAGTCCAAATCCCGAGCCAGTCGGGGAAAGTCAGATTGGGTTATTCATCCGGGTCAAGCCGCCGAAACCCACATAAGCACCCTAAGGCTCATGCTTCCACCATACTGCTGCCAAATCTCACTAATGCGGGTTTCATAAACCTAATGAGGAAGATTCCTACTGTGATATCAGCCATGCTATTTCCTCCCATCATACCAGTCGAGGAAAGAAAATCCTCAAAGCCTGAGGGTGATAGCAAAAAGGGAAAAGAAAAGATCATGTATGAAGGACGAGACCCATTTGCTAACATGAGGGTTATCATAAACTACGAGGGTATGAATGATGAGATCCCAGACAGTGACGATGAGGATTAGGTTCAAATTCCTCGCATCAAGAAAGGAAAAGGGGGCAGTTCAAAGAAAAACCCCGACACTATTATAAAGGATGTCTCAGTCATTATCCGAGACGAAGCAGACGGGCACAATTCCTTGATCCTCCCTGTTCATGACGATCTAATCCTGGATAACTGGAGCAGCGTCCCTTGCCTCAGTCAAAAAGGGTAAAGGGGGCAGAGAGTCCATCTTCCCTGTAATATGCTTTCATTTACTGCTTACTTTTGATTGCACAGCTATAGCAGTAACTTTTGTCATGCTTTGCCAAATACTTTGTATGTTTAAGCAGTTGCATATATTAAAGTGAAAGCATTTTTTTTTCAGGACTCCGGAATTAGATTTATTTGTCAATGCTGATGAGATGTCAACCTGTCATAGTGACTACAACTTTGATGTAAAATTGAACTTCTACTTGATGGATATTGATCAAGAGGAGGAGGATGACTATGAGGTGCCCGAGGAGATCAAAGAATGGGTCAAAGATAAACTCAAACCAAACCTCAACCAAACCACCACTATCAACATAGGAACCTCCAAAAACATCAAAGAAATCCATATAGGCATAGACCTCACACAAGATCAAAAAACTGACCAGATCGAACTCCTAACACAGTTCAAGGATGTGTTTGCATGGTCACATGAAGACATAATTGGCATATCTATTGATATTATCAACCATTGAATGCCCATTAAAGATGGATTCAAGCCGATCAAGCAGAAGCTCAGGCGATTGAAACCTGAATGGAGTCTGAAAGTCAAAGAAGAGATTTTTAAACAATTCAAAGCCGGTATCATCAGGGTATCAACATACCCGGAATAGCTGTCAAACATAGTTTCCCATACCAAAACCCAGAGGGAAAGTACGGGTATGCGTGGATTACCGGGATTTGAACAAAGCCTGCCTCTAGGATAATTTCCCAGTACCTTTCATCCACATCCTGATAGACAATACAGCACAATACGACATGTATTCCTTTGTGGATTGCTTTGTTGGTTACCACCAGATCATGGTTGCTGAAGAGGACAGGGAAAAAATAGCTTTCATCACTCCCTGGGGAACTTTCTGCTACAGACGACTATCCTTCGGCCTCATCAATGCCAGAGCCACATATCAACAAGCCATGATGGCCCTATTTTATGACATGATGTATAAGGAGATAGAGGTTTATATGGATGATATCATCATCAAATCCCAGAGGGAGGATGATCACCTTGACCATCTCAAGAACCTGTTCAACAGGTTGCGTAAGTACAACCTCAAGCTAAATCCCCCCAAGTGTGCTTTTGGCGTTGAATCAGGCAAGTTATGGGGATTCTTGGTGAGTAATCGAGGCATCGAGCTAGACCCTTCCAAGATCAAAGCCATCACTGAGTTGCCAGTGCCTCGAACAGAGAAGGAGATACGCTGGTTCTTGGGAAGGATCAATTTTATAAGCAAGTTTATTTCCCAACTCCCAACAACCTGTGAACCCATAGCCAAGCTATGAAGGAAGAATTCCTCCACCAAATGGAATGAGGATTGTCAGAAAGCCTTCCTTTCCATCAAGAAGTAGCTGATTAAAGCACCAGTCTTGGTACCCCCAAGGGATGGAGTTCCCCTGTTCATATACCTATCAGTCAATGCCAATGCAATGGGCTGTATGCTGGGACAAAAAGATGATAGTATCAAGGAGAGAGCCATCTACTACATCAGTAAAAGATTCAGTAGTGGTGAACAGAAGTACACCCTGATCGAAAAGACGTGTTGTGCGTTAGCGTTGGCTGCAATGAGGTTACAACATTACCTCCATGGGCACACGACTTACCTCATATCCTGCATGGATCCATTGAAGTACGTATTCAACAAGCTAATGTTGAATTGTCGACTGTCCAAATGGCAGTTGATCCTACAACAGTTTGACATTGTCTATGTGACTCAGAAGTCCATCAAAGGTCAAGGCGTTGCAGATCAATTAGCTGAAGCACCATCAAGAGGGTTCGAGCCCCTGGAGACTTATTTCCTGGATGATGGGATCATGATAATTCAACAACTCCAACAAGGTAATATAGTCCAACCATGGAAAATATATTTCGATGGAGCGGTAAACATAGAGGGTGTCGGAGCTGTGGCAATCCTTATCTCTGGTACAGGAGAACAATATCATGTGGCTACCAAACTGTAATTTGGCAACACTAACAACACAGCCGAGTATGAAGGCTATATAATGGGGTAGAAGTTAGCCCAATCTATGGGAATCAAACATTTACTAGTCTTTGGAGACTTTGAATTGGTCATCAGACAAACCACTGGGGCATATCACACCAAAGAACTGCATTTAATGCCCTATCACCGGCAGATCGTTAACATGTCTTTGGATTTTCAAGACATAACCTTCATCCATATACCGCGGGGTAGGAATAACTTCGCTGATGCATTGGCGACGTTAGCTTTCTTCATCCACATATCCGATAGGAGTGGGATTCCCGACATTAAATTCATAAGTCAGAAGGCCCTGACATATGGGAATTACATTGGAGACATATCAGATGAAATACCTCCTATCAAACAGCCTTGGTATCAAGACATCAAGGAATATCTCTGAGATGGATCTACACCCGCTGGGGCAAGCCACTCCGAACGGAAGCAGATTCATAAGATGGCTATGCAGTTCTATCTGAGCGGAGATGCACTATACAAAAGGGACACTGGAATAGGCCTATTATGATGCCTTGATAAAGAGCAAGCCAAGAGATTGATAGATGAAGTCCACGGTGGAGTCTGTAGTCCACACATGAGAGATCACTTGTTGGATAAGAAAATATTAGGAACAGGATATTATTGGATCTATCTCAGAGCTGACTGCGATAACCACGTCAAAAGGTTCTATCAAGTACATGAAAATGCCATCCACGCTCCTCCAAATGAGCTTCACAACATGAGTTCACCATGGCCTTTTTCCATATGGGGAATGGATGTGATAGGCCCAGTAGAAGCCAAAGCCAGCAATGGTTATTGATTCATCTTCACCATGATCGATTACTTCACCAAATGGGTTGAAGATGCCTCTTTCCCCAAAGTAACCAAAGAGGTCATAATTGGTTTCATCAGAAACAATGTCGTCTATCAATATGGCCAATCGGAGGTGATCGTATCAGACAACGCCAAGAACCTGAACAATCAAATGATGAAAGAGCTATGTAGCAAATTCCATATTAAGCATCTTAATTCTGTCATCTATCGGCCCAAGATGAATGGTGCTGTCGAAGCAGCCAACAAAAACATCAAAAAGATCATATAAAAAATGTCCGCCAATCACAAAGAATGGCCTGACCTGTTGCCTCTATCCCTGTTAGCATACAGGACATCAATGCGTACCTCAACTGGGGCTACCCCCTATTCATTGGTCTATGGCATGGAAGCAGTCCTTCCCATAGAAGTAGAGATGGAGTCCTTGTGAGTATTAATCGATGCTCAAATGGACGAAGATCAGTGGTTGCAAGACCGGTACCACCAACTGTTCCTGATAGATGAAAAGAGGGCTACAACCATTTTCCACGGACAGTTATATCAGCAAAGGATTGCTCGATCCTACAATAGTAAAGTCCGAATATGGCGATTCAAAGAAAATGACTTGGTGCTAAAAAAGGTTTTGGCCAATCAAGATGAAGCCAAAGGAAAGTTCGCCCCTAATTGGGAAGGTCCTTTCATTGTCAAGGAGGTGTTGACGGGAGGGGCTGTCAGACTGCAAGAAATGGACGGAACCAAATTTCCCCAACTCATCAACTCAGACACCATAAAAAGGTACTATGCCTGAAAAATATGCATACCCGCATCCTGGTCCTGCAAATCAACTTAGGTTCGGTTTTCACTAGGTGTCGAAACTACGAATGACCTGATCTCCCTATACCCGGGAGTACGTAGGCAGCCACTCATGGTTCGGTCATACCAAACAAAAAAATCAAAAAATAAAAATAAAAAGAAAAAGAAATAAAAATAAAGTAAAAGCAAAACCCAATAAAAATCAGTTCCAAGACACCGAAACCATATGAAACCTAAAAACTATCAAGTCTCCTTGGTCAACAGGCCCGCCTGAGATATTCTTCGATATCTCAATGTCAATCCATCAAGGAGAAGCTCAAGATACATCAACAACAGCAAGTCATGAAAGAAGTGGTAATCACTCAGCCATGGAAATACATATCCAAACAGGGAAGTGAATCAAAATATATTTCTCTGATATATAATACTGTTTGATATATACATAGTGTCTTGTACATGACAAAAAATGGCTGATCTAGTATGTGCAGGAAAAATAAAGCTAGTATGTGGACCCATAGATAAGCGAGACAACAATGCCAACATGGCATCTTGCTCTGAAGATGGAGGAGCCACTGCAAGTGCAATACCCTCAGCCTCCATGCTGGCCAAAACATCCACAGCCATTTGCATAGTCTCGTTGTGGTCATCAATATAAACACTCATCTCAGGAACCAGACCATGCGTATAAGATCGAAGAGGAGTACTGTCAGCGAAGTGGAAATCCCAGGAAGCTATGGCCTCATCCCTCTCCACAAAAGCAACATCCCTGATAATCAAAATCGCCTCAATCTCCTCAAAGGCTGCGTCTCTGGCAGACTGGATCTCATCCCTCTCCACAAAAGCTACGTCCCTGGCAATCAAAGTCTCCTTAATATCGACAAAAGAAGCATCTCGAGAAGATTGAGGCTCGTCTCTCTCAACAATTGCCATATCTCGAGTGGCTCGAGTCTCATTTCTCTCAGCAAAAGCTATATCTCTGCCAGACAGGGCAGTCAACATCAGTGCTCTAGCCTGATCTCTCTCAAAGGTCATCTTAGCTAATGATTCTGCCAAAGCTGGATCTGTCCCGGCAGGAATGATCGGCGGATCACAAGCTAATGCTGCTGTCAGACCCATGAACAACTCATCCTTAGTGGGAGAATCAGGATCCTTTATAGGCTCCTCCTCGTCTAAATCCACTATCAAAGCTGACTGGATGAATGCAGCTAATGCTATATCTACCTCCAACCATGCTGAGTACTCTAGAGATTGATCCGGATGGCTACTAGAGAAATCAGCCCTCTCCCTATGAGTCCACCACTTATACACTCTGACCAAATCAGCAAACGACATAGACGAAGCTGACATCCTCTGATAATAGCCCTCTCAAAATGATGCAGGCTCTGAAAGTGATCGAATTGGCCCATAACAGCTAGAGGATGGTAAGTAGCCACTCCCCTTAATTCCGCTAGAGGCAAATAGTCCATGCCATATGCGTGGGTGATGAAGCTATAGGGAGAGACTAGCCCTAAGCGTGGCAGAATCGAGAATGGATGTGCAATATCAGATAAAAATGTTGATCATGTCTCTGCATCGGTAGACTCCGCCGGCTAAAAGGAGTAAGACATGGCGATCTCATGGGTGAAACAGTACCCCTGGTGTCAGAAAAATCCAATCGGTCGTAAATATGACATGAGCCATATGTATAGCAAGACCGAACTACCTCTAAAAAACCCCTCTGGGTGGGTACTGCAGTGGGTGGATGCTCTCAGCGTCTTGGCCAATATCATCGAAAGAATGGTGCTACCTTGTCTAAGGGCCCGAACCACGACTATCAATCCGACATCTAGGTGGTCCAAGTGAAGGGGCATATAGACATAGGCTACTATGCACATTAACAGAACATCTATCCTAGCTAAATGCCATGCCTCTGCCGAAATAATAAAATCTCCAGAATGACTATCGTAGTTGTCCAGCCGGCCGAAACGATCGATCAAGATGTCCATAGAGATCACATGTCCATAAACGATCTCATCCGAAACTACACTAGGACATAGACCAGACATCCGAAGAAATAGTCTCCTCATGTCGCTGATCGCAGTACGAGCGCAGGGAAAGTCTAAAGCCAAACCAGTGAACCACTTATACTCCTCTAAAGTCAGAGTCAGCTCGTGCCGCCTGAAGTAAAAAAATTGTCTCTCAGGTATCCAAAAGGATAAAAGGCCATCTACGAACCCGTACGAAACCTGAAAGTCTACGAGGGCCAAGGAATGCCCTAGCATCTGATCCACTACCCCTTTGGCCAGATAGGGAAGGCTCTCAAACCACGATCTCAAGGATGATGCCACCACAGATGGTGGTAAATGCTCAATACGACTGACGGTGGACGACGACATCTGTATCACTGTATCATAAGACCATCCAGGGGTCAAATCTGAACTCATCTATCTATATGCATACACATGACATAATACATGCATACACATGACATAATAAATGCATAATGATAATGATAAACATGATGCGATAGATAGAAAATATCATGCATATCTAGAATAAACTATCTACTACAAGCATCATCCATGTCTGATAAATACAAAAAAATAACAAATACAAGAATATGGGGGCACCACCACCTAATTATTAACAGTGGTATATCAAAATGGGGCACAGCCGCCCAAAAGCCAAAACAGTGGCTAACCAAAAGATATTGCTACAATAACTATCCAAAAAGCTCCAAAATATCTACGCTCAGGTGGTTAACCTGCTCCATCTCCTCCGTGGACACAAAATCGCGATCATCAAGCATGTCTGGGCGGTATAAGGGAGGATTAGCCCCTGCAAAACTACTAGAAAATGGACCTATTGAGGGGTCCGCTCTTGAGCTGGAAGGGTCAAAAGAAGATGCCTCTGACGGATCTCGGCCAAGATGCCTGATAAACAAGTGAGCTCTCTCTAACTCCTGGGTCAGTCATATGATCTGGTCCAAGTGAGTAGGCTCCCTAAGGCAAGCTATCCAGTTTTTCATCATCACAGACCCAGGCACCATATCTGCCATGAACTACGTAGCACGAGTCTGAGCTCCAATCGTGTGAGGACTCCACCAGTTGCTGAATTCCTCTTGGTTATATGGACCCTCTGACAGGGTAAAGCCGTCTACGCCCTCCATAGGGATATCTGTAGGTGGCTAGATCAACGGCTAATGATGCCAAGCTGGAGGAACAAATAGAATACGGATCTGACCCGTGATACTCTGAATAGGACGCTCTCCTAGATAGAGCTCCTAGCCTCCCTCTATCAAAAACGGGACTCTACGGGTCGACAATGTAAATTCTCGACCAATGGGGATGCCTCCCTCAAATCAAATAATCAAAAACTTAGAGGTATATGGGATCCACAAGATCGCTCCAGCTGTCAAAAGCTCCAACTGCAGGCGAGAATGAGTAAAGCCCTCAGCAACAGGGAGCTCCGTCAGAGTGGAGTGATGCCAACACCGTCCCCTGGGATAGGTCTCCAGACCTAAAGCAGTGGCAGGCCGTACGCAAGGAAGCCTCTTATACGCCCAGAACTGGCCAGATAAATATCAAAAGTCCCCAGTGACCAAAACTGACAAATGTAAATGTAGAAATCAAATAGGTATAAGAAGGATGTACTCACCAGCAAAAATGGGTAGAATCCTAACCAAGCCTCAGTCAAACCTCCAAAAGCATGCGTATGCCCCGAAGAAAATAGGCAAAGGTGTAGGAACCCCAATCAAAGTCACTGAGGCTCTCTACATATTGGGTGGCACTGACCAAGGCAAAGGACACAGTCGATGAGTTATCCGCCTAGAAAATAAGCCCTGATGATCACCAGAAATAATCGCCTGAGGATGCGATCCCTAACCCTCTGATCATCAGGCAGAGGCTCAAGTAAAGCCCTAATCTGGGCATCTATGCTCAAAGGACCAGATCGGACCATCCAACCCTTGAGCGCCGACAAAGGAACTCCCAGTAGGGATCTAACGGCAGTGGGCGTAATGTTAACCACGACAGGCACGGGCTCACCCTTGAACTCTATGCCGGTGTTGAACCTCCAGTACATAGGGGTCATCATCACCTCACAGTCCAACAAATGAAGAGACTGGGTCTGGTGGAACCAGCGCTTAGACAAAGCCCTCATATAACCCAAGGGGCAATGACGGGGAAGAATAGAGAAGAAGGCCTAAAACCCTCAGCCGTCAATGATATCTCTGTACTCCTGGTGCAAAGTGTGGTAGAGGGAGTGCACGTTGAACTAGTTCCCTCTGGGCTATGTAAAGCTGGGAACCTGCATCAAAAATTAACCTATGTCAAAAACCTGTGCCCCGAGAATGGAAAAAGAAAGAAAGAGAATCCAGAGAGAAAAAAACTTCAAGTCACCTCATTGGCATGAAGAAATCGCGATGGATGAGGACTCAAGTCTCCCAGCAACTCCAGGGTTGGCACAACAATGCCCGAAAGCTCCGCACGTGGGGCCTGACCTAGGACGGGGGCAGCAAAAGAAACCTCTGTGACGCCCCCAAATTCCAGGACCGCCACTTGGTCTCTCGAATTCGGTTCATCACGTGCTCATGGTAATACATTACGATAATAATAACTAAATATCACACGATCACAGCGGAAAATCTATTCTAGAATAATTTACAATGATTTATTATAATTATTCCCCCAAGTCTCGCAACCTACAGTACTTAATAGATTACATAATAATATCAATTAACGACTTATTACATAACCTAACTTAAGCTTAAACATAATCAAAACCAGTCTTACTACATCATCTTAATACAACATTAAAATATTTAAAACATATAAGAGACAAGCTAATTGGTAACCTTGCCCTTGCCCTTATAACGCCCGAAGGTTCGCCATGCTCTGCCTTAACTGAAATGTTTTAGGGAAAGCAGGAATGAGCACAAATTGCCCAGCAAGTAATATATAATAAGGGTGAGTAATAAGATTCCCAATTCTCGAAAAGGTATAACAAGGTTTGATAGTTCAAGGATAACAAGAATATCAACAGTTCTCAATAACAGTCGCTAAGGACAGAATAATATCAATATAATTCAATAATACGTCAATTCAAGATTTTAAATAATTGAATACTGAGCAGTCACTAAGGACTATGAACTTCTACTAGAATTGACAGTAATAAACTGAAAATCCAATAAAAACAGGTACAATAGGTGATCAGCCTAAAGTACCATCGTTATGCATAACAATCAATCATACTCAAGTGTGCACGTCGGTTCTCCGACAATTATATATTCCCTTCAAAGAAGGTTGTTCTTCTCAGTCAAATACAAGATCCCGCACCAATCAATTAGTTTGGGTTGCTTCTCAATAATATAAGTCTAGCCGAATCAAATGGCATAGACACTTTCATAATATTCAAGAAGAATACTAAGTTCAACATGAATAATAGCTTTAATGAAATAAGAGTTCAAGTATGCTAATTTAATTCAAACAATTAAGTAGGAAACTAGTTCGCAATATACAAAGATAGAATACTTGTATCCAAAGAGATAAGTTTTAGATACTCGCTTACGATATCCGTTGAATAAAGTAATGCAAGGGTTTAGGATACTTGCCTTATGCCTAGTTTACTCACGTAAAGCTAGTCAACACTTTCGAATTCCTATCGTAATACAATTACGTATATATATGATAGTCATTAGTCATATAATTTAACTTCACATTTTATCTTCGAATATACGATCAACACATAAGCTAAGTTTTAACCTAGCTACACAGTTATAAAATATAATTTCTACCCTTAACTTCCTCTTTTCTCAAGTTGATCATATTCATACATCGTTACTATCATGTGAGACTACCACAATTAGCAAACATATTCGCATATTATTAATATCACGTAAGACTACAATCAATACTAAATATATTTCATTTTAGCAAGTTATGTCATTCTCATAAGTTAACCGTCAAAATCGGGTTCAAGTACATCATATAATATCACGTACCATGTATACATGTTTAAAGAATACTTTTATGTGTATACAACCTTTCCTTGTTCCAACTATACATGCAATAGATTCTAAGTTAACACTTTCAATAATTTAAAGCCATTCAAGGTCATGAAACCACAAAGTCTAACATGCTTACTTCTTAAACATATAAGGTAGTCATATAACTCACATTAGACATGCTTGTGAGTATTCATATCGCATATGTGCAATTAGCATCGTTTTGGTTTGAAATATGATTCATTTATGCTTTACTTAAGTTACGACACCTAAGCATGGCACATATACATTTATGATACATGAGTGAGTCTAAGAGTATCATCAAACATGTTCACAAATATCAGATTCTAACTCTCAAAGTAGCATGTTAACATTTACGTTCAAAGTTCGTATTTTCATTAGTAAAGCTCACTAATAAGGCCTAACATGATCATGTTATCTAGATTCATACGTTAACATGTTTGACACGCATTTTAAGGTCGTATAACATGCTCAAAAATCAGAACCTAGAATCCTAATATAACATGTTAGAGTCCATGTTCAACGCTTGTGTTTTCATTGGAGAGGTTCACTATTGAGGTTCACATGCTCAAGTTACATTATGGAGCTTAGATACGCAAGTCGACATTCATATCATGTGTTCCTAGGTCATACAAACATGACTCAAAGTCAGACATCAATATAGGGCCAACATATCAAAGTTTCTCTTTTCATATCTTTAAGTTTTCTTTGAAATATTCAACTAAAACAACTAGCATGGATTGCTATAACCTAATAACCTTATTCCATATGTTAATGTGAGTTATATTCATATCCTAACAATACATCATGCTCAACACATCAGAAGATATAAAAGAAATCATCAACAAATTCTGCAGTGGCGCGCGGCCGCGCCCAAATTGTACTAGGGAGACGCGCGGCCGCGCGGCTCCCGTTCCAGACCAGAAGATGTTCTGTTATTGCAGAGCTTCAGAATTTCTCATAATGTACTTAGCTAGCATGCTTGCCTACCATCACTTTACATCCCTGACACATAGATATACTTAACAACTTATGCTAGCACCTTATCACACACTAATTTCAACAATATCATGCAATCTCTATGAATTGAAATTTAAATGGGTTTAGAGGTTATACCTCTTGAGCTCAAACTTGCACAAGACTTGTTCTCAAATTCAGATTATAAACTCACAATACTCTCTCTATATCAACTTAGCACAAATTTTAGCAACATAGAAAATGAAGAGAGGCTTGGTATTTATAGGAGAATTCAATATCCATACAAAGCAATTGCCCCAAGGTTTGAAACAATGGGGGAAATGAAGAACTAGAGGATTGAGGGGAGTTGATGGAATAGTGTCCAACCACCACCTCAACCCACACCCCTTGTCATTATCACCCTCAATGCTAGCTAGGAAGAGAAATGATGAAGGAGTAGCTTAGATCATTGGCTATTCACGTGGGAGAAGAGATGGGGAAATTTGGACACTCAATATGGGACAATACTTATATCTCAGCATTTCAAGAATAGCATTTCATGTACATATGGTTGATACTTGAGTTAAATAAGCATGTATATATTTCTTAGGTTTAAATTCATTTAGGGCACACATAGACTTAAATATCCTAACAACATTACATGGTAGCACATGGGGATATATATCTATTCACATCATATAATCCATGTATATTTTTATCATACTAGTATAATTTACTCGGATATAATCACATCACATTATCTCATGTATTATTAAATTATCTACCACATACTCATGATGTCTCACTTTAATGTATATTTACATTGTCACATAGGCATTTCATGTAACTCTCATAATTTAATAACTTTACTATATAGTTTATGTACATAATATAATCACATTGCACTATAGTTTATATATACATGCATGGTCACACTTAAGTGTCTCACTACACTATATAACATATTTGTATTCTATATACTTTATACATTCAAGTATTGCACATTTGCACATATCAATTAATATAATCTTATTATATTAATAACTTACTTATTTGTTTTATTATTCATAGTGTCAAATAAATAATTTATTTATCTCATTGATTAATTAACAATAATATTAATTAGTCCATTCCTCATTGATTATTAATTTATATGATTAAATATCATACATTGCTTATTATTATTATATTTCTTGCAATAATAATAATCACGTATTATTAATCAATCACAGTTAATATTCCATAACCATCAACTAATATTTTACAATAGCAATTAACAATTAATATAGATTAATTGTTTACTTAATAATTCATTTGTTAATTAATATAATCATTAATAATTCTCAACAATTAATTAATATTCTACAATAACAATTAATATAGATTAATTGTTCGCTTAAATTAATATAATCATTCTTATATTACGTCACTGTGCCACACAAGGCATTTCATCGAGTTTATCGTAAACTCCATCAATTTCTCAATTATTATAATTATTCAATTTAATATAATTGAATTAATCATTCTCATAACACAAAATCATTATATTCAAATAAATTCTCATTCCCATTAATATATTTATTTAATAATATATGAAAATTCTCGGGTATTACAACCTCCTCATCATCTATATCAATCGGCGGCTCGTCTTGGGCTGGACGAATCACCGACTCTACTAATCTGCGAGGCAGCCGAGCTGGACGTGGCTGAGGAACATCAGAAGCTCGCCTCCGTATAACTCCTGAAATTATCCTGTTAGCACTTCCAGGTCTGTCTCGATCCATCACCTAGATAAAGTCTCCAAATCACCTTAAAAAGGGTGTGGTAAGCCTAAAACTGGGGCTTATTAATTTAAATCAGTATTGTATGCATTTCCAAGTCCTAAAACATGCATGGGTCAGTCAAAAATCCCTCGTAGAGTCAAAATTGCATGTTTTTCAAAAACATAAATCCCAAAAACATGCATGGGTCAGTCAAAAATCTCAAGTAGAGTCAACATTGCATGTTTAATAAATGCTCGGCCTTTTGAAAAAATTTCGCCAGAGTCTCCTTTGTAAAATGGATTGTCTTCATGCACATAGGCATGTCTAGGTGGCCATTCAGTAGCACACCTTCCCAAAAATAGGAACAGTTCATATTTATGAAAAAAATAAAAGATAAACTTCACATGGTAGCCAAATTACCATAGACATTTTTTTAGTTGAAAATCCAGACTTACTAGGCCCTAAAAAGGACAAGTAAACTGATCAAAAAGAGAAAAATATGTCTGTCTCAGAATTTAATTTTTCTTACGTCAAAACGTGCATTACAGTAAGATATGCATACTTAAGAAGTCAAAAATTTTTAGCAAGTCATATAGGCATATATTTTTTATACATTACGTCTAAAAGCACCCTACGTGGTTTACATGCTTTTAACGGTCAAAACTTGCGAAAAAGGATGTAAAACGTTACCTGAGATGTGCAGAACGCGTGGCCGCTGACGAAATATGAAAAAAGCTGCCCGAACTCCGTAGATCTTAGAAAGAAAATCGGATTCCGTTTGAAACTCGAAATGAAAATGAATTCAAATGCCTCCCGCTGCCAAATAAAACGCAGGTAGAAGCGAGCACACCTACGGCAACCGTACCTTTACCTACGTCTCCCCAGGGTGGGTTCCGTCCCCTCCAGCTCGGTTTGGTTGGAGTTGAAATGGAGTTTATAAAAGCTAAAAAGTCAAATCTGAGAAAAAATCGCTACGCGATTGAGCGGTTTGTCCTGAAATCCTGCGTTTAAGCAGTGGAATCCTGACAGAAAAGGGAACTTCCTAAAAGCCATTGGTATTCATCCTGAAGCAATATCGGGGGACCAATGATGAAGAATGCTGAAAAACTACTGAAAAACTGTGCAAAACTGCTGAAAAATGACATAAAACTACCAAAAACTTCCACTTTCGAAGCGTTGAGTACTTACTGATGACAATTCAACCATTGGCACAACCCCAGCAAAGCTTTGGGTATTGACCAATGATAGCTCAGCCGTTAATATAACCCCAGCGAAGCGTCAGATATAGACCAGTGACAGTTCAGCCGTTTGCACAACCTCAGCGAAGCGTCGGGTACAGACTGATGATAGTTTCACCGTTGGCACAACCCTATCGACATCTCAGCCGTTGGCACAACCCCAACGAAGCATCAGGTACAGACCGGTGACAGTTCAGCTGTTAGCACAACCCCAGCAAAGCGTCGGGTACTGACCAATGATAGTTCAGTCGTTGGCATAACCCCAGCAAAGCGTCGGGTACAGACCGATGATAGTTCGGTCGTTAGCACAACCCCAACGAAGCGTCGGGTACAGACCGGTGATAGTTCAGCCGTTGGCACAACCCCAGCGATGTCTGAGCCGTTGGCACAACCCCAGCGAAGCGTCGGGTACTGGCCGATGACAGTTCAGCCGTAGGCACAAACCCGACGAAGCAGTCGGGTACAGACCGAGGATAGTTCAGCTATTGGCACAACCCTAGCAAAGCGTCGGGTACAGACCGGTGACAGTTCAGCAGTTGTCACAACCCCAGTGAAGTGTCGGGTACATATCAAGGACTGTTCAGCCGTTGGCACAACCCCAGCGAAGCGTCGGGTACTGACCGTCGATAGTTTAGCCGTTGGCACAACCCCAACGAAGCCTCGGATACAGACCGATGACAGTTCATCCATTGGCACAACCCCAGTGAAGCGTCGGGTACAGACCAGTGACAGTTCAGCCGTTGGCACAACCCCAATGACGTATCAGCCGTTGGCACAACCCCAGCGAAGCGTCGGGTACTGACCGAGGATAGTTCATCCGTTGGCACAACCCCAGCGAAGCGTCGGGTACAGACCAATAACGATTCAGTCGTTGGCTCAACCCCAATGATGTATCAGCCGTTGGCTCAACCCCAGTGACGTCTCAGCCATTGGCGCAACCCCCGTGGAACATCGAAAGTGATCCGATGACTGAAGCAATATATTAATCCATCCCCGATGATGGAATCTATTATACACATCCTCAGAGGGAATACCAAGAAGGATTGGTTATTCGGCCCCTTGTTGCCTACTACCGATGTAAATTATCATCAAGATAGGCATCAGAAGCACACACTGAGGTAACTCAGTAACCGAGATGTATCCCCAGCAGAGAAACCGGCAGAAAGGTACAATGGCATCAACCGGAAGGAAAATATGCCCCATGAAGAGTATCGAAAGGCGTGGGAAACCATTGTTCTCAAACCAAGGTAGCATCAATAATGTCATCCCCGTCAAAGTCAATAAAGCTATCACGAAAGACGTCATCTCAGCAGAAAGTGATGAGAATAGTCTGTGATAGTTTAACTCTGATGTCCTACCAGCGACTGCATCATAATGCTGCAACAAGGGTTATCACGGGTAACGTTATCCCCATCAGAAACTAACATAATCAATTAGTAATAACCCTACCCCCTCGAAGGTATCTAACATTCATACCGTATCTTGCCATGCATGGCTTTCCCGTTGCATTTGCATTTCTAGTGTATAACAATCTTTATCATGTTCATTCCACTATATTGCATAAACATGATAAAGAGGGGCATCTGTAGACACTCGAAATTTTGTTTCCCTGTTACTAACAATGTAGGAGGGCAAAATTATTTTTTTAAACCCCCGGTCTCAATACTGGGCAATCAACTCAACCCTGGTCTCAATACCGGGCCCTCAAATCAATCCCGATCTCAATACCGGGCCATCAACTCAACCCCGGTCTCAAAACCAGGCCATCAACTCAACCTCGGTCTTAATACTGGGCCATCAACTTAACCCCGGTCTCAATACCAGACCCTCAAATCAACCCCGGTCTCAACTTGGGAGGTACAGGTCAGCCCCGGTCTCAACCTGGGAGGTACAGGTTAGCCTCGGTCTCAACCTGGGAGGTACAGGTCAGCCTCGATCTCAACCTGGGAGGTACAGGTCAGCCCTGGTCTCAACTCACGAGGTACAGGTCAGCCCCTGTCTTAACCGGGGAGGTTAAGGACAGCCCTGGTCTTAACCCAGGAGGTACAAGTCAGCCCCGATTTCAACCCGAGAGGTATAGGTCAGCCCCGGTCTTAACCCGGGAGGTACAGGTTAGCCCCGATCTCAACCCAAGAGGTCAGGTCAACTTCAGAAACAATCTTGAAGCATTATAACATCTCCAGAGTTAAACCTTGGAATGACTAAGTCAGCCTTGGAGACAACACTGAGGACGAATAGAGTTGAATGGGATCCAAACCCTGGAAACAACCCTAGGAAGTCAGCCGAAGTTTATGCCAACATTGAAGGCAACCCCGGGAGGGGTAAAATGGTTATTTTACCAAATTAAAGCCAATTTGGTCAAACTCAAGCCGAATTGATGCCACTAAGGTCAGAACGAACCATAATGATGATCCCGAGTGGAAATAGCGTAAGATAGCTCAACAAATAAACTCCGAGGAATCAAAGACCAGGTTATAAACCCATCTTTTTGGACTCGAAAAAGGTTTTCACCCATATCATTGCGACGTGCTCAACGAGGGCTTTTCGAAACTGGTATAGCACGCCTCAAACAGAAGCTCCGATCAAAAGTTAGAAAGTTTCGAATCTGACATCGCATTGCTCAGATTGCACGTACTTCGACGCAATGGGACCCACAACGTGGGCCCTGCCACATGGAGCCGCACCTCTACCTGCGGCAGCAGCAGGTAGAGCTGCTTCTCCTGGGTCTATATATATGAGCTCACCCCTAGCTCATTTAAAGAATTCAGAAACGCTCTGAACCCCTGCTGGTTTGGTTTTCCAGCTATTTTCTTGTCTTTCAAACCCAAATTTATTTACTCTAACATGTAGATATACCCACATACTACAACATATCAGAAATTAACCGGTAGATTTGGACATTTAAAGACTACGATTTGGCAAAAAGCCCGTGTAGCAGTCCATTGTGAGTATTTTTACGATCAGCAAGCTTATATTACTTCATTACGCTGTTATACACTTGTATATCAAGTTTCGTTTTCTAAATATGCCCGAAACTCAGTTCCGTGCCCATTTTTTTTAACTTTTGGTACATTTTAGTACCTAAACACATTTTCTGGTATTTATACAACTCGGATTGACGATCCATCGCTTCTAATAGCTTTTATATACTAATATCTTCGTTTTGAGCAACTTCGCCGGACTGGGTTATCTTTCCAGTCTAGGTTTGGCTTTTTTGTATATATTTAACTTTATATACACTAATATTTCAATTCTGTCAAGTTCGGATGTCAAATCTGCGGTAGTTTACTACTTTTAAATATATATATATATATATATACATATATATATGTAACATTCACCATATGTGGGTTATCTTCCCAGTCTTGGTTTGATTACTTTTCTGTCTATACTTAACTATATATATATATATATATATATTTACATTCCAGTTCAGCCTGAATTATTCTGTGGCCTTTTTACTGTTTTTGCACCAGTCACCATACTGGGATATCTTCCCAGTCCTGGTTTGACTATTTTTCTGTCTACATTTAATTATAAATATATATTTACATTGCAGTTCGACCTAGATCATTCTATGGCCTTTTTACTGCTTTTATATATATATATATATATATATATATATATATATATATATATATATATTTATATTTCCGTTCGGGCCTCGGAGTGAAAACCCACCGCCCTTTACTGTTTTTCTATATATATATATTTCAATTCTGCGCAGCTTGGATCATTCTGTGGCTTTTACAGCTTTTATACATATATATATATATTTTAATTCCAGTACGGGCTTGCGAGTGAAAATCCATCGACCTTTACAGCTTTTTTTTATATATAATTATATATATATATATATATTGCTTTACTTATTTTTATTAAATTATTATTTTAAATATTCATTTGATATGAATCGGCACTGACGTTTCTGCGGGCGAACTAGATTTCTTTAAATCTCGCCAACTCTAGCTTTTAAACGGTTCAAAATAGGTCCAGACAGAACCGGGAAGCTAGAATGGCTAAGATTTATTTAAATATAGTATTTTTTCTAGTTTCAGTTATGAATGCAACCTCGCGGCCCTTAGATCGCTATCTAGTGGGAACGAGACGCTTTGGCCATGTGCGAACTAGGATTTACTGAATGAATCCTTGGTTCTGGCGATATTTGGATATATATATATATATATATATATATATATATATATATATATATATATATATTTTCGTACAAATTTGAGCTGTGCAGGTTTATTGGCTTCCCTCTGTGAGCCTAGGAATCGTGGGATTCATGATTAAACTGATCAGAATCTGATTGCCACGATGGACAAACTCCACTTTACAAATGTACCCTGCCAGTTTTTCTGTAAAATTATACATACAAAAGTCCTTAAAATGGTTATCCGAATTTAAGGTCTCAACATAGTGAAAATATGGTTTGTCATGTCAGAGTCATTCCGATGGTTGTCATGCCCATGAGAAGACCGACACTTGTATATATTTTGTGGTCAAGGATGCTTCGCAGCCTGACAATCACCATTCAAATTGAGCCTTAAGGCTGAAAAGCTAAAACTGAAGTATCGATATGCTTCAATTCCGATATTAACGTAAGGGTTTGAAAACTGGCTTTCAAAAACATCATTTTAATGATCTTGTCAAAAAGAAAAGCTTTTTCAAATCAAATCAAACACTTTTGCAAATCAAATCAAAGACTTTTTGCAAAATCAAATCAAACCCTTCGTATATAGGTTCAACGATGCATAAACATACTTTCAATCAAAGTATAGGCCTAATTACTTCCAGCATTCACACACACATTGCATATTTAAAAGGAAAATATTGAAAAGATGTGGTACCGTGTTTACATGGGAGTTGTGGGGTGCCTAACTCCTTCCCCACACTTAACCAAGCCCCCAAACTCAAAACTTCAATTTCAATGATCAAGTTTCGATAGTGTCCAGTAATTGGGCCTCTTTTCAAACAAAACTCGGTTAAGTTGGTACAACCATTTCAAATCTACCAACTGGCGATTCTGTAAAACGTTCAAATCTTCGACATGATACATCGTGGCCTTTTCCTAAAAACCCTTCATAACCTTTTTTTCACACAAAAAAGAGTAAGTGTAGACATAACTTAGGAAGAGAGAAAGATCTAGGTTGTGACCCGACCCGCGGATTTTTTCCCGACATCAACAAGGGTGTTCTACTTAGTTCTATCATCTGTGTATTTAAGTTGATATGGGTATGGTACATCGAGAGATGGTCATATTTTACTTTAGTGTTCTTGATTAACAATCCAAGATAATTAATTTGATGTAACGAGAAGTGTATTGATTTAAATGAAACAAAAGGTGAAATTATAGTCTCAAGTCTTCATATTCTAGTTTCATTCTAGGGGTAGTTAGAATTAGTTTAATTATATATTATTAATTCAAAATACTACGTCATTCATTTAAATAAGATTAAGTTGGTTACATGTTAGTACTTGATGATTTTTATCAAATAATTCATCGTGGGAACGATACTCTACTTTTACTTTATTACTTGTTGACCACATATATATGCGTGTTGTGCGTAACTAGATTTTACCCAATAGACCTTAAAATGATTATCCGAATTTAAGCTCTCAGCATAGTAAATTATGGTTTATAGTGCTCGGGTCACTTTGATGACTTTCATGCCCAAAAGAAGCTCGACACTGATGTATATATTATTTGGTCGAGGATGCTTCGCATCCCGATAATAAAATCAAAATCAACCGAATGCAAAATAAAATGAAAGTATCAAAAGGCTTCAATTCCTATGTTAGCGAAAGGGTTTGAAAGCCACCTTCCAAAACATCACTTTCATATCTTGTCTAAAAATAGACTTTTCATTAAATCAAACCCTTCGTATATAGGTCCAACGAAGCACATGACTGCTTTCAAATAAAGCACTTAGGCCCAATTACTGTAAGCACACACACACACACACACACACACTGCAAATAAATTAGGGAAATTAAAAAGACGCGATAACCGTGTTTTAAGAAAGTCGGGGGGTGCCTAACACCTTCCCCCCACTTAATCAAGCCCCCGAACTCTATGAATCTCGGTTTCCAAGGCCAAGTTAAACAGATTCCAACAATTGGTCCTACTTGCAAAAAACTTTTCAAATTAAAACTCGGTTGAGTTCGTATAACCATTTCAAACATACCAACTGGCGACTCTGTAAAATCAAACTTTTCAAATCGTCGACATTATATGTTGGTCTTTTCCTAAAAATTCACCCTTCAGATTAAAAAAATCAAATAAAGGGCATAAAGGGTAGAAACACATAGAAAAAAGGATCCCAAAATTTTTTCCCGATGTCGACAGGTGGCGACTCTGCTGGGGACAGTAGAGGGCTTAAGCTGCATTTTAATCTTTTTAAAAATAACCTTTTTATCTGCATGTGTGTGGATGATGTGTTTTCATTGAATGGATGTAAATTAATATTTTGCTGCTTTAAAATATTAGTGCTTCGCACAATGTCATCATTTCATACGGTGAGACACGTTGTATGTGAATGTATGTTGTGTGATTCCTCCACCAGGAGGCGAACCCGTCGGCGTTTGATTACTTGACTCAAAGGAGACTAATCCTGCGAGGCTTAGAAAAGGGGCCATTCAGATCCGCTCTAATTGAAAGATAGGATTAATTTCCCATCTAGTAAATTGCGATGATCTGGGGACCTTCATGTCGAAAAGCCGCAAGAGTAGCCTAAGATAGGTCAGCCTCTGATAAACCAAATCCGAAGGGGAGTCTCTTCATGCCTCCCCTTTCAAATTCCATGTAAATTCATTATAAATTTCAAAATTCTATGTAATTATCAAATAAGTGTAAATATACATTTCATTTCCTGTCAATTTTATTAAATCCTATCATACTATCCTGTCATCAAAACAACTAACCTTTATTTTACAAGAAAAGATTAAAAAACTTCAAAAAATGACGCATTGCATAGCATGCATCATGTTAATTTATACATTAAAATTAAAATACCTACTTTTATTGTAGGAAAGAATTGGTCCCGTTTCCAGATCAAAGTCTAAAAAGGCACTAAGCCCATCTCTAGGCATGGCTTCAAGTGCCCAACCTGAATCCATCCCTGTCTCTAGGGAAGAGTTCGAAGGACTAAAAAATCAGATAGTTGAATTGGTTGTTTTCCTAAAGGAGCAAAGAAAAAGTATCCAGGGAAAATAAATACCCGTTCAAACAGAATCATCCAAACAAGGTGGCAATCATGATATCGACAAGAAGAAAGAAATTCAGATACCTGAGCCTCAAAATAAGGATATGACCAACAAAACCCCTGAAATCACCAATCTCAGAAATGATCAGGAAACTGGTGATATTAGGAAAAAAGTCCAGCAAATGGAAGAAACAATCTGGTCCATCAAAGGAACTGGGGCATTTAGAAGTGTAAACTGAAAGTAGTATGTATATAAGCCAATCATGTATGATGATAATGCATATACTTTAGAAACGATCTTATTTATTTATTAATAAAAGCATTCATTTATTTAAGGCATTTAATTATCTACATGATGTTGTTTTTATAATATGTAAATAACTCATAGTGTTAAGTAATGCTTTTAGAATCATAATGTTGATCATGCTAATGAGATCTAAATTCTTAGAAAGCTTAAAACTAAAATAGTTCCCAATCGTTGGAATACTAAAAAGGGGATTAGTGAATCCGGATAGATTGGTACATATATTGCTTGCTCATTGGACGAGGATGATTGATCTCATGATCATTTGTGTGGAGACACTAAAGCAAGTATGTATGTGCTAATTGGAGAATAAGTACACTGAACGTGACTCGCTAAAGAATACCTAATGGAGTTTTACTTGCCTATCAATAAGAATTCCTAATGTGATAGTAGTACAAGTGATCCTTAGACTTGAGATCATCATAGTATCTTGTGTGTAATGAATTATACTTTGACGTATTTCTTAAGACCCTTAGGGTATATCAAAGGGTATGCTTTGGTGTAATAAGTTACAAATGGAGATAATGAATGATCAATAAAGATTCTACCACTTCTATTAAAAGAAGAGACATGTCTTATGTGATTTGTTAAATGACAACCCAGTAGTCCTTGGCCAAGGCAGAATAAAATTAGAAAGGAGTTTCTAATTTGTATTATTTGGAGTTATGCATTTTCTAATCGAAATACATATAATTAAATAAAATAAGACTTGACAGTAATTCCATGTCTTATATTTAATTGGGACATTGTATGATGGAAGGATTGAATTGTATGGTAACTATTTACTCACAGGTTTTTTTATGATTAATGTTAAAATATATATTATCTAGAAAGTCGTTGATCGCTAGGGATGCTTATCCCTATTGTAGAATAAATATTATTTATTGAAATAGATTATTAGTTTAATTTATTTATTTAAATAAGATTAGAATTATTCTAATTGATTTATTCACAACCGATTTAAAATGGAGAACCTAAAGGGTCACACCATAAAAGGAAGAATAATTATTTAAGAAGGTAATGTCATAATCGTAATAATATGTTAAGTGTAATTAATTTAATCTATGGTGATAGAATAAATTAAATAGCTTAATATTTATTATTTAATTTTCTAGAAATATTAAATATAAATTAATAAGAGGAGTCTTATTAATATTATTACAATTATTATTATTTTAATTTCTAAAGGAGTTTAGGAATTAATTTAATATTGGTACTCTCAATTATTTCTAATGATATTAGGAAGCAAATTAATTAAAGGAGTTTAATTAATTAATCCCAATGTGTTGAGAAACCTAATTAAGTGAACGAGTTTAATTAATTAAATGAAACTCAATTTCTAATTAGATTAAAACGGTCGACCAATATCTATATAAGAGGAGTCTTATATTAGATATCAATAGACGTAATTTCAATTGTTGGAGAGTACTCCTTTTCTACAGAGAATAGAAAACTAGGGTTTAGCCAACCACCCTCCTTCTTGAACAATTCATCTTTCTTGGTGGATCACCTCTAGAGACCAAACACTTGGGTGGCTAACGTTGATCAAAGGAAAGAATCCATCCCAGAGATTCAAAGAGATCACGAAGAGCAAGGAGTTGAACTTGTATCTGTGGAAGCTAATTTCTATAAGGGTATGATTTTGATTTATCCTTCTCTTTCTATTGATTGATAATAGAGCACAAAGCATGATCATGATGAGCGTTTGTATAAAAATTTTAAAATCTAATTTTTCGCGCTTCCACTTTTATTATATAATTTGATTACATGTATGCGTAACATACAAACCCAACATAAACTACTTAGATCTTTGTATATTTCCAGGGGCTCGATATCCAGATAAATTTTAAGTCCCAGATTTTGAAAAGTATGATGGGTTAAGGGATCCCTATACTCATTTGAAAGTATACATTAGAGAGTTAGGATCCTATGCGGAGTATGAAAAACTCAGAATGCAGTTATTCCAAAAGAGTCTGACTGGGGAAGCCCGAGCTTGGTATGCCCGACTCGACAATTCCAAGATCCATAGTTCGGAAGAGCTAGCCTATGCATTCCTGAATCAATATAGCTTCCAGTCTGAGATGGCTCCGGATCGATATCAAGTGACCAAGGTCAAAAAGCAAATCAATGAGTCTTTCCGTGAGTATGCCCAAAGATGGAGACGAATGGCTGCACAAGGCACCCCACCTATGACAGAGACTGAGATAGTAATGGCTTTCATAGACATCCAGGAAGCTCCATATTATGATAGGGTCCTATTAGGTATAGGAAAATAATTCTCAAAAATGATTAAACATTGAGAAATGGCCAAAATGGGTCTAAAGTCTGAAAAGATCAAAGACCTTACCGCTTTAGAGGCAGTGGCCGAACATATTAAAACTAGAAGCTATAGGAATAATCCTCGGAGAGTCCATAAAAAGAAACAAGAGGATGTGTCCTTGATACTTCAGGGATAGAATCAGAGAGGCAATCCAAACTTACACGTTCAAAGGAGAAATTATTCCCCTCTCCAAACTCCTGTACAATCTTCGAATCCTCCCTTGTAAAAGGCCGGAGAAATTAAACGTCGAAGAACGTTCACACCCTTAGGGGACTCACTGGAAAATGTACTGAAACTTCTTACAACACAAAAGAAGATTGTCCAGCTCCTTCCACAGGCCAATTCAAGGGGATAAAATTTTGACCCGAGTAAGAAGTGTGCTTATCATTCTAGAGCACGGGGCCACAATACCCAAGATTGTTGGTCTCTCATACACAAAATCTAAGACTTGATAGATAATGGGGAGATTAAGGTGACAACACAAGAACAACCACATGTTCAAGACAATCCGCTGCCTTAACACATTGAGGAGAGCGTCAATATGATCAACATGGGAAACAGAGAAGGATCCAAATACCTCCAATATGTGGGGGAGTCATCCCAAGTAGACATAGGTCAGAAAAATAGGAATATTCAGAAAGACAATTTCTGATAGAACAAGAAATCAAATCTATTAAAGAGTAGGTTGGTCAATTGGCAGAACTGGTAGTTTATCAAGATCAGATAACGCGACAATTGATAAATCAGACCAATCAAGAAGAAACAAATCTTCCTACGCCTGAGACTAATCCCATATCCAGGAGGGATCATTACCGGTTCCACGAGTATAAACCATGGGCAGACAAGGTTTCTAAGGAAGAGAAGTTCCGAGATAACAGGGAGTTCACTTTCAAAAGGAATTTTACTCATTTGAATCAGCCTATGGAAGAAATTCTCCAAATATTGATCAACGAGGGGAAAGTTACAGAATTGTTACCCCTAGTGGACCCTCGATCCAGGAAGTTAAAACCTTATAGGATCTGTCAATATCATTCCAACACTCCTGGGCATGATACAGAGGATTGTTGGGGACTTTGTTACTTGATTCAAAATCTAATTAAAAGCGGTGAGCTGCTAAAGGTAAACAAAGATTATAGCTATCCAGGTGAGGAAGCAATCTTTCTTCCCATGGCATGGAATCTGAAAGAAGTAGTGGCTGTCATTTCCTGTGAGAAGGATTTAGTCATAACGCCCCTGATACTTTAGGGAAAAGGGGCCCAAGAAGGAAAGAATCCTGTGAAACTGGTTGCACCCGAACCTTTAATATTTCCATTCAAACCGCAATATCCTATAGTCAGCCTGAAGAGAGTCTCATGGAACTATGGGAAAGATGAAGGATCAACATCAAACCACATTGCTATTATATCAAAGGAAAACCCGTTGTACCTGCCTCAGCGAGTAATCAACTTAGTCATTAAAGCCAAGGGAATAGTGTCTGAGGAGAAAATTGAAGAATTCCTCAGCAAGATGGGGCATGATGAAGTCAAAGTGGTGCAAAGATTAAAAGAGGCACCCCAACAGGTATCCATTCTGGATTTGGTCTTATCTTCAGAAGATCATTGCAAGATTCTAGTGAAAGTACTGGAAGAAGCACATCTGCCATTGACGGTAGATACTGAGAAGTTTCATCACGTGATAGAGCACATTTTCAACAGTAATGTGATATCTTTTACTGACGATGATATACCAGTGGAAGAGAATGTTCATTACAAATCCTTGCACATAGCGGTAATGTCATCAGATATGTGATCAGAGGTGTGCTGATAGATGGAGGATCATTCCTAAATATTTGTCCCTATGACACAACGGAGAGAATGAAGATTAATCCAAACCGAATTCGGACAAGTCATGTAGTCATCAGAGATTTTGATGGATCTCGCTGAGATGCCATGGATTAAACTTCCATTGGAGATTGGACCCCATACTTTCTACATATCCTTCCATATACTAAACATTACCATATGATATAATTTACTGTTGGGAAGATCGTGGATCCATATGGCTAGAGCAGTTCCGTCCACCCGTCATCAACAAGTCAAGTACATCATTGATGGCAATTTAATAACTGTAAATGCCGAGCAAGAGTATCATGTCTATATACAAAGCGATATGCATGTGATCAGTCTCGACAAGAGGGTTGAGCCTGTTAGTTTTCAAGCTCTTGAAGTGAGCAATACTCAATACCTACCTAATGGGGAACTAGCCTTAAAGCCAAGAGTTTCTACCGAAGTAATGACGGTCGGTCTAGAAATGATATCCTTGGGTTTCTGCCCTGGAAAAGGGTTAGGGAGAAGTCAGTAAGGAATCAGAAGTCCAGTGTAAATCTCTAGTCAAACAGGGAAGGCTGGATTAGGCTATTCCTCTAGTTCAAACCACTGGAACCCGTATAAGCATCCACTGGTTCCTGCCTCTACCATGCTGTTACCAAACCTCACTGATACAAAATTTGTGAAGACAATGAGGATAATTCCTATTGCCATTGCTAGTATGATTAAACTGATCATTGAAAAAGAAGTCCCGAAGCCTGATGGGGAAAGCAAAAAAGGGAAGGATCAGTTTCTGCTAGGAGGACAAGACCCATTTGCAAGGATGTATTTTTTGGTGCACACTGAGGGAATGAACAATGATATCCTAGATGATGATCATACAAAAGATCAACTCCCAATCGCTTGTATGGACCGAGCTGAAGGGAGTAACCCAAAGAGGAATTTTGACTTTGATGGAAATGCTGTTTTAGTCATCATCAAAGAGGAGACAGACGACATCAACTCCTTTATCCTCCCTGTTCATGAGGACTTGACTCTAGACAATTGGAGCAGTACTTTGTGCATCAGTCAAAAAGGGTAAAAGGGCAGAAAATCCATCTACCCTAAAGCGTGGTTTTATTTCTTGCTTATTTTTGTTGCACAGCGATAGCAGTTACTTTTGCCATGCTTTTTGCTTAATGCTTTGTATGATCAATAGTTTCATATATTAAAGTGAAACATTTTGTTTTCAAGACTCCAAAGTTGGATTTGTTTGGCCTTGCTGATGGGATGCTAAATTTTCACAGTGACTACAACTTTGATGTAGAACTGGACTTCGACTTGATGAGGATTGATCAAGAGGACATAGATGACTATTAGGTGCCTGAGGAGATCAAAGAATTGGTTGAATACAAACCCAAACCAAACCTCGATCAAACCATCACTATCAATATCAGAACCTCAGAAAACCCTAAAGAAATCCAGATAGGCATGGACTATACCCAAAACCAAAGAAAAGACCTGATTTTGAACTCTTAACTCTGTTCCAGGATGTGTTTGCATGGTCACATTAAGACATGATTGGTTTCTCTACTGACATTTTCATTCATCGACTGCCCATCAAAGATGGATTCAAGCCAATCAAGCAGAAGCTCAGGTGATTGATGTTAGAGTTTATGCCCTAGAGGCCAATTCTTTGATATAATTGCATAGCATTTTTGATATTATATTGATTGAATAAATGAATTATTTTATTATGGTTTTATTTACTGCGTTATATAAATGTTTACATAATAAAAGTCCTATGAATAGTGATACAAATTATATAGCTTCAAGTGTGTGACTTGAACATGAGATCATATAATTACAATTAGTATCATTACTCTTAAATGTCCCTAGTCGAGTGTCATTGTTAATGGGACAATAATGATACATCGAGATTAGTATGTGGATTGACTGATGGCCAAATCTCATTAGTCATAAATATATGAGATATTGAGTCAATGCATAGGTACATGTTAGAGAACAATGTACTGGACAGACCCACCATGAGAATTCTACGTGGAGCATTATGCAAAGTGTCATAAGCAATACTCATAGTGACAATGATGTAATGATCCTCCGACCTAAAATCACTATATTACTACACGAAAATTTATGTACTTTGATATCATCAAAGGTCACCTTTAATAGGGTAGACAATAAAGGTGATTATTGGGTACATCATGAATCGTGTGAGCAATATGAGTGATCTAGATGGAATTTAACCCTCTTATATATTAGGGGTGATATCCATAGGCCTGTTGATTGAGTAAGACTATGAAATGCATGGCCGTGCTCAAATAGTGATTTGTTTCATATAGTCTACTCATCGATCAAGAAAACTCATATTAAATTATGAAAAGGATGATACATTCTATGCCTCTAGTTTAATCTAGGATGTCAAGGTTAAAAGGATTAAATTACATTGAAACATTGGTCACGAAAAGGTTGTATCGAATCACCGATCTTATTATTATTTGGGTAGCAGTGATGCATTACTAGATGCCGCTCACTATTTATAATTTTATAATATGATTTTAAAATTATTGCCAACATAATAATAACCTATAGGGTCACACACTTAGAACGTAATTAAAAGGAAATTAATTTAAATTATAAGGATTTAAATATCTCAATATGATTGATAGTATTTAAATTACGAATATAAATTAATAGGATAATTTGTATATATATGTATATTAATTAAGTCAGACTTAATTAAGATATAATATATATATATATATATATATATATATGTATATTAATTAAGTCAGACTTAATTAAGATATACTATATATATATTCGGATTTTATTTTTCTGATTAGATTAGGTTTTGGTTAATACCTTTAACTGCTATATATATGATATATCAGCTATTTTTAGGGCATTCATTAAAAACTTAAACCCTAGCCGCTCTTAGAGAGAGACTAGAGAGAAAAACTTCGAAAGTCCAGATCCTTGGCGGCTAGTACCGCAGCTTTCCTTACTGCAGATCATGTGACGATTCGTGGGACGTTCATGTGGATACCGTAGAGACACAGTTCCTTTGGATTGCGTTGAAGATTCGAAGCTATTCCAGAATCTCTATCGTCTCCGTTCAGGTTTGAATAATCGGTAAAAAAAATCTAAACCTCTGAATTAATATGTTTTCGTATGGATCCTGTTTTCGGGTTTCAGAATATTTTTAATTTTCGATGCGTTTATGTGCCAAAATTTCTACAGTGGTATCAGAGCTACTTGCAAAATGATTAATTCAGATTACGTGTTTTAATTGTATTCAATATATATAATATATGATGATGCATGTTTGCCAATCTGAAATTGAATATATGATATTCTGCATGTATGCGTATTCTGGAAATCTGTAATATATATGCATGTATATGGTGTTCTGATAATCGTATCCTAGAAGGTGGAATAACAATTCAACTTATGTTCTAATTGGATTAGAAACATGAAGATTCGATTTAATATGATTAATCGAAATTGGACATATATAATATGTTCTGGGTGTATTATTATTATGAGTGTGTTGGCGGATTGTATATGATTCTGGAATTGTTTCAGAGATTCGTATGAAAAATTCTACAATACAGGTTGTAGTTCAAAAAAATTTTCCCAGGGCGCTGACCGATCAGCCGGACCACAGCCAGGGGGTAGACCCCCCATTGGACCCCCCCTGTCGTAGCGCACGATGGTCGTGACCCCAATATTTGATATATAGTTTTCTTTAATTATATAAATTTTGTCATGTGCTTATTGTGATATGCATGGTGCACAGTTATGGCCCTTTTGACCCATAGGTTAGTGGTTTTTGGTTTTGAAATACGGCTTGCATGTCGTGCCTTTCTATAAATTCTGATGTAATATTCTCTTCTCACCTAAATCCCCTCGAATGTAACTCGAGGTTTCTTTATGTCATATAATGTACAATTGTAGCCTATCAAGATGACAAGATGATGATGGAGAGGAGACACATGCATGAGGAAGGTCCAAGGAAGCTACTATTTTGAAGACCTTTTACCACCTTAGACTGACCTTCAATCTTTTCATTAGCTTGAAAAGATTGACATAGGGTTGGGCAATAACTGTGACACATTTAATTTTGCACTTTATTTATGCTTGTATACGATATGATATGATAAATAATGTGCATGTTTAATAAGATTAAAATTGGTGAGATCTAAATTAATTAATAAAATCCCTCATAAAATTATTAAGTCTAAATCAGATGCCTTCCAATGAATAACACTCATCAAGACCTTGACCTATGGATGTAGGTTTGCCAAAGCAAAGTACCCCATATATCCTAGTAAGATGCGATAGGATGATTGTGATATCCAAACTGTTAAAATCATTGGGCCAGACTTAACTAAGTTATCACAATAGGATTGTGGACTTAGAGGCATAGAGTTTGGTAGGTACTATTAGATGGATTAGAAACAAATGTTGTTCACCAAACTATCTAAGAGTTATATATGATATAATTGACAAAGGGTTGTCTACCTAAATAATTATATTTTGAGAGAATAGCCAAAGCTAACTTAAGGCATAATGAAATATGGATCTTAGCTCACTAGAAAGATTTAATTGAAAATACTTTCCAAATTAATAGTGAGGGCTATTAATTTGAATAAAATAGTGGGAGGTATATTTTGAATGTACTATTATCAATTACATAATATCAAAATTCTACAATTTGACTTATTATTTTTGCACTTATAAATTGTTGATATCAATGGCAAACAACAACACAAATAGTCTTTCACTACGATCAGTCCTTGAGAAGGAAAAATTGAGTGGAATTAATTTCCTAGACTGGCATAGGAACTTGAGGATTGTCCTCAAATAGGAGCGCAAGCTATATGTCCTTGATGGGCCCATTCCTGCAGTACCAGCTAACATTGCACCACGTGTAGAGCATAATGCTTACAAAAAGCATCAAGATGATGCTCTGGATGTGAGTTGTCTCATGCTAGCAACTATGAACTCTGAGCTTCAGAAGCAACATGAGTTAATGGATGCTTATGAGATGATCGAGCATCTCAAGAAATTGTTCGAAGGGCATGCTCGACAGGAGAGGTATGATATAAGCAAGGCGTTGTATCGCCGCAAGATGGGTGAACGTGATTCAGTTGGTCCACATGTGCTGAAAATGATTGGGTATATTGAGTACCTTGGTAGGTTGGGATTTTCGATTACTCCGGAAGCCCAAACTGATCTTGTTTTGCAATCTTTAAACAATAGCTACTCTCAATTTGTTATGAATTACCTCATGAATGAAATTGCGAAACCACTTACTGAGTTGTTGAGCATGTTAAGAACTGCTGAGAACAATATGAAAAATGCAGGACCCGCTCCCATAATGATGGTGCAAAAGGGGAATGCTAAGGGAATGGGGAAAGGCAAGAAGAAGATAGGATCTAAATCTGTCAAACCCAATTCTAAAACCAAACAGGCTTTAAAACCTAAAGGTGGAGTGGCTAAAGAAGGTGATTGTCACTTCTGTGGAAAACTTGGACACTGGAAGAGGAATTGTCATGCTTATATGGAAGAACTGAAGAAAAAGAAAGGAAGTATGACTTCTGATTTAGGTATATATGTTATAGAAGTCAATTTGTCCACTTCTACATCATAGGTATTGGATACTGGATGTGGATCTTATATTTGTGTTAATGTGCAAGAACTCCGAAGGAGTAGGACTTTGGCAAAAGGCGAGGTTGACCTATGAGTTGGAAATGGAGCAAAAGTTGCTGCACTAGCCGTGGGAACTTATCATTTATCTTTGCCCACTGGGCTAGTATTAGAATTAGAGAATTGTTATTATGTGCCTGCTATGAGCAAAATCATTATTTTTGTTTCTTGTTTGGACAAGAAAGGTTTTTCATTTTTAATAAAGAACAACAGTTGTTCATTTTATTTAAATGAAATATGTTATGGTGTTGCACAATTGTTTAATGGTCTTTATATTCTTAATTTAGAAATGCCTATCTATAACATAAATACAAAACGATTTAAATCAAATGATTCAAATTCGACATATCTCTAGCACTGTCGTTTAGGCCATATAAATGAGAAAAGCATATCCAAACTACATAAAGATGGGTTTTTGGATTTATTTAATTTTGAATCATATGAGAAATGCGAGTCTTGTTTATTAGGCAAGATGACTAAAGCCCCTTTCACTGGACACAGTAAACAGGCTAGCGATGTATTGGGACTTATACATAGTGATGTATGCGGACCCATAAGTTCGTTAGCAAGAGGTGGGTTTTGTTACTTCATTACATTTACTGACAACTTCAATAGATATGGATATGTGTATCTTATGAGACACAAATCCGAATCCTTTGAAAAGTTCAAGGAATTCAAGAATGAAGTTCAAAACCAATTTGGCAAAAGCATAAAAGCCCTTCGATCCAATCGAAGATGTGAATACTTAAGCCAAGACTTTGATGACCTTCTAAAGGAGTGTGGTATTATATCATAACTCACTCCACCTTGAACACCAAAATGGAATGGTGTGTCTAAGAGGAGGAATCGCACCTTGTTGGACATGGTACGATCGATGATGAGTCATGTAGATCTTCCAATAAGCTTCTGGGGTCATGCCCTAGAAACAGCTGCACTCACACTTAACCGTTTTCCTACAAAGACGGTTCAGAAGACAACATATGAGATGTGGACTGGGAAACGTCCTAGTATGTCGTTCATGAAGATTTGGGGTTGCGAGGCGTTTGTAAAACGTCTGGCTTCTGACAAGCTCGGACCCAAATCTGACAAATATAATTTTGTGGGATACCCAAAGGAAACAAAAGGGTATTATTTCTACAAACCTTCTGAGAACAAAGTATTTGTTGCTCGAAATGGTATTTTTATAGAAAGAGAATTTGTCTCTAAAGGAAACAGTGGAAGGAAAGTAGAACTCGAAGAAGTTCTAGAACCACAAAATATCATTGATCCTGAGTTGGAACATGAGCAGAAACCACAAGATATTGTGGAAAGTGAACCTGCTCTAATTACACGAGGCATTCGTAGATCTGGTAGGACACGCCAAGAGTGTTGGGTTTGTACGTAACGCAATTATGCAATCAAATCACATAAATAGGGCAGAAGCGCAAAAATTAGGTTTTCAAAAATTTATACAAACCCATAACCATGATCATGCTTTGTGCTAGTTATCAATAACAGAAAAGAGAGAACATGGAATTATACCTTTGAAGATCCAAGCTTCCTCAGGTACAAGTTCTACTCCTTTGATTCCTTTGATTCCTCTGTAGTGGCTCCTTCCTTTGATCAATGTCAGCCACCCAATTGTTTAGCCTCTAACGGTGATCCACCAAGGAAGATGAAGAACTCAAGAAGATGGGTTATTGGCTTAACCCTTGTTTCAATCTCTATAGAATATGTGTACTCCTAACTCTTGAAAAGATTCACGTACCTTATTTCTGATATAAAACTCTCTTATATAGATATTAGGTTAACCCTCCTAATCCAATTAGAATAGGGTTTTATTTAATTAATTAAATACTTGTAATTAATTTATATCCTAATCTTTATTAGGATTGAGAGAGAGTACTGATATTATATTAATTCATAAACTCCTTTAGAATTAAAATAATAATAATAATAATATTAATAAGACTCCTCTTATTAATTTATATTTAATATTTCTAAAATATTAAATAATAAAC
Source organism: Panax stipuleanatus (assembly GCA_020205555.1). Classification (NCBI taxonomy): domain Eukaryota; kingdom Viridiplantae; phylum Streptophyta; class Magnoliopsida; order Apiales; family Araliaceae; genus Panax; species Panax stipuleanatus. Next base: position 57,324,511 of record CM035123.1, on the reverse strand, counting down.
ATTAAGCTATTTAATTTATTCTATCACCATAGATTAAATTAATTATACTTAATGCATTATTACTATCATGCCATTTTCTTCTTAAATAATTCTTCTTCCTTTTATGGTGTGACCCTTTAGGTTCTCCATATTAAACCGATTATGAATAAATCAATTAGAACAATTCTAATCTTATTTAAATAAATAAATTAAACTAATAATCTATTTAAATAAATAACATTTATTCTACAATAGGGATAAGCCTCCCTAGCGATCAACGACTTTCCATATAATATAGATTTCAACATTAATCATTAAAGAACCTGTGAGTTAATAGTTACCGTACAATTCAATCCTTCCACCATACAATGTCCCAATTAAATATAAGACATGGATTTACTGTCAAGTCTTAATTTATTTAATCATATGTATTTCGATTAGAAAATGCACAACTCTAAATAATGCAAAGTAGAAACCTCTTTCTAATTTCATTCTACCTTGGCCAAGGATTCCTGGGTTGTCATTTAACGAATCACATAGGACATATCTCCTCTTTTACTAGAGGTGGTAGATTCTTTATTGATCATTCATTATCTCCATATGTAACTCATTATACCCAAGCATACCCTATATATGCCTTAAAAGGCCTTAAGGAATTAATCAAAGTATAATTTGTTACATACAAGATACTATGATGATCTCAAGTCCAAGGATCACTTGTACTACTATCACATTAGGAATTCCTATTGACAGGCGAGTAAAACTCCATTAGGTATTCCATAGCGAGTCACGTTCAGTGAACTTATTATCCAATAAGCACCTACATACTTGCTTTAGTGTCTCCACACAAATGACCATGAGATCAGTCATCCTCATCCAATGAGCAAGCAACATATGTACCAATCTATTCGGATTTACTAATCCCCATTTTAGTAATCCCACAATTGGAAACTATTTTAGTTTTTAAGCTTTCTAAGAATTTAGATCTCATTATCATGATCTCATCATGATTCTAAAAGCATTGCTTAAAACTATGGGTTATTTACATATTATAAAAATAGCACCATGTAGATAATTATATGCCTTAAATGAATATTTTATTAATAAATAAATAAGATTGTTTACAAAGTATGTGCTTTATCATCATACATGATTGGCTTGTATGCACACTACTATCAATCTCCCACTTGCACTAAAGCCAATCGCCATGGTATCTCATACCCATCTTCTCTAAGTGACGATCAAACTACTGTTGTGTTAGAGCTTTAGTAAATGGATCTGCAATGTTGTTTTGAGAGTCCACACGCTCCAAGGTGACGTCTACTCTTTCAATGATCTCCCTGATCAAGTGAAATTGCCGCAACACGTGTTTAGATTTCTGATGAGACCTGGGTTCCTTAGCCTGTGCAACCGCTCCGGTGTTGTCACAGTATACGGGAACTGCTTCTCCGATGCTAGGAACCACACCAAGTTCAGTTATGAACTTCTTCATCCAAACAGCTTCCTTTGCAGCTTCACTTGCAGCTATATACTCTGCCTCTGTCACTGAATCAGCAACTGTTTGCTGCTTGGAACTCTTCCAACTCACTGCACCTCCGTTCAAGGTAAACATATACCCTGAAATAGATTTACTGTCATCTTGGTCTGTTTGAAAACTTGAGTCCGTGAATCCCTCGAGTTTTAATTTAGACCCACCATAGACAAGAAAAATATCTTTAGTCCTTCTCAAGTACTTAAGGATATTTTTCACTGCCTTCCAGTGCTCTTCTCCTGGATTTGACTGGTATCTGCTTGTTACACTAAGTGCGTGAGCAACATCCGGTCTAGTACATATCATACCGTACATGATTGATCCTATTGCAGAAGCATAAGGGATCTTACTCATACGGTCTCTCTCCTCAGGTGTCTTTGGGGCCTGTTTCTTGGAAAGATTTATTCCATGGCTCATCGGCATGAGACCTCTTTTGGAATCTTCCATGCTAAACCTCTTTAGCATCGTATCAATGTCCGTTCCTTGGGATAAGCCGAGCATCCTTTTAGATCTATCTCTATAGATCTTTATCCTCAAAATATAGGATGCTTCACCCAAGTCCTTCATAGAGAAGTTTTTAGATAACCAGATTTTAATGGATTGTAACATAGAAATGTCATTCCCTATCAGTAATATATCATCAACATATAATACAAGGAATGATACTGCGCTCCCACTAACCTTCTTATATACACAAGGTTCATCCTCGTTTTTGATAAAATCAAACTCTTTGATTGTCTCATCAAAACGAATGTTCCATCTACGAGAAGCTTGCTTCAACCCATAAATGGATCGTTGTAGCTTACAGACTTGATTTGTTCCAACTTTTGAGATAAATCCCTCTGGCTGTGTCATATACACATCCTCCTCAAGTTTCCCATTGAGGAAGGCCGTTTTCACGTCCATCTGCCAGATCTCATAGTCGTTGTAAGCTGCAATCGCAAGCAAAATCCGAATGGACTTGAGCATGGCTACTGGTGAGAAGGTTTCATCATAGTCAACTCCTTGTCTTTGTTTGAAACCTTTTGCAACCAGTCGGGCCTTATAGGTCTCTACCTTTTCGTCTGCTCCAATCTTTTTCTTAAAAACCCATTTACACCCAATAGGTTTAATACCTTCAGGTGGTGAAACCAAAGTCCATACTTTGTTTTCATATATGGAGTCCATTTCGGATTTCATGGCTACAAGCCATTTCCCTGAGTCTTTATTACTCATAGCCTGTTCGTAATTCAATGGGTCATCATTTATGATGTGTACCTCATCGTCATCCTCTATAACGAATCCATACCTCTCAGGTATCTGCGGTACTCTTCCAGATTTACGAACAGGGTGTGGTACAGTAGGTTCTTCTACTTGGTTAGGTACTTGACTTTGGTCTGTGGTAACTTGTGGTTCTTGAACTTCTTCAAGATATATCTTACTCCCACTGACCCCTTCATGGATAAACTCTTTCTCCAAGAATGTAGCATGTTTCGCAACAAACACCTTTTGATCAGTTGGATGATAGAAATAATACCCTACGGTTTCTTTAGGGTATCCCACAAATCTACACTTATCGGATTTAGTCTGTAGCTTATCATTTTCAAACTTTTTGACATAAGCTGGACAAACCCAAGTCTTAACATGCTTAAGATTTGGTTTCCTCCCTTTCCACATCTCATATGGAGTCTTTGGGGTGGATTTGGTAGGTACCTTGTTAAGTAGGTATGCAACCATTTCTAGGGCATATCCCCAGAAGGAAATTGGAATGTCGGTAAAACTCATCATGGATCGAACCATGTCCAACAGTGTTCGATTTCTCCTTTCAGATACTCCATTTAACTATGGTGTACCTGGAGGAGTCCATTGTGAAATTATACCATTTTCTCTGAAACAATTGAGAAACTCACTGCTTAAGTATTCTCCACCTCGATCTGATCGAAGTATCTTAATACTCTTGCCCATTTATTTCTCTACTTCACTTCTGAACTCTTTGAACTTTTCAAATGATTCTGATTTGTATTTCATTAAATACACATATCCAAATCTTGAGTGATCATCAGTGAAAGTAATAAAATAAGAATACCCACCCCGTGCACTTGTTGTCATAGGTCCACAAACGTCTGTGTGAATCAATGTCAACAACTCTGTAACTCTCTCTCCTTTTCCACTAAAAGGAGATTTAGTCATTTTACCCATGAGACAAGATTCACAAGTTGGATATGATTCATAATCAGATAGCTCGAGGAGCCCATCTTTATGCAACTTGGATAATCTTGTTTCTTTGATATGACCGAGTCTGCAGTGCCACATATAGGTATAATTAATATCATCTCTTTTCTTTTTCTTAATTTGTTCAATTTGAAATATATTTTCTTGTAAGTCAAGTGTATAAAGTCCATTTCGCAAATTTCCAATACCATATAAAACATCGTCTTTATAAATAGAACAACCATTGTTCTTTATAATAACGTCAAAACCTTCTATATCCAATACAGAAATTGAAATAATGTTTTTAATAATATTCGAAACATAATAACAGTTATTAAGATAAATGGATTTGCCCGAAGGCATTGCTAAACAATAAGTTCCTACAGCTAATGCAGCAACTTTTGCTCCATTTCCCACTCGTAGGATCACCTCATCTTTGTTCAGCTTTCTACTTCTGACCAGTCCCTGCACAGTATTACATATGTGAGAACCACAGTCGGTATCCAATACCCAAGTAGAATTATGACTTTCAAAAAAATTAATTTCAATCATAATCAAACCTTGATTGGAAGTCGAAGCTTCTTATCTGCTAGAAACTTCTTGCAGTTCCTCTTCCAATGTCCCGGCTCATTGCAATGAAAGCACATTCCTTTAGCTGGTTCAGGTTTCTTTTGCTCCTTTTCTTTCCCTTTTCCCTTAGCCTTCTTAGATTTCTTCTTTTCAGAAGACACCTTGGGCCTCTTCCTTTTATTGGAAGAATCCACCATCAAGACATGGTTCTTCTTGGATGAGAAGTTACCTTCTGCAGTTTTCAGCATGTTAAGTAGCTCAGGCAAGCTGACATCTAGCTTATTCATGTGAAAATTAACCACAAACTGCGAGAAGGTCTCAGGGAGTGACTGCAAGACCAAGTCTTGACTCAACTCCCCATCCATGACGAGCCCAAGCTGTCCAAGTCATTCAATCAAATTGATTACCTTCAGAACATGAGTCTCGACGGCAGTGCCCTCGATCATCCGAGATCGGAAGAGCTCCTTAGATATCTCATATCTAGCAGTCCTACTCTGTTCACCATACAACTCCTTGAGGTGAAGCAGCATAGCAGGAGTATCCATTTTTTCGTGCTGACGCTGAAGCTCGTTATTCATGGATGCGAGCATGATGCATTGAGCCACAGATGCATCATCTTGCCACTTATTGAAAGTGGCAATCACTTCCTCAGAGGCTGTTTCTGAAATAGATTCAGGGATAGTGGAATTTAGGACATAAAAAATCTTTTCAGCAGTGATAACAATAATCAGATTTCTTAGCCAGTCCTCATAATTCGGGCCGGTAAGCTTATTTGCAACAAGTATGCTTCGTAGTGAGATTAGTGATTTTGACATTTTTAAAATTCTACATGTGAAAAGACAATATTTTAGCAAACATTCATTTTATTAACTTTGCATACCAAAATAAATTTAGGTCTTTATTTTAAATTGGTATATCCCACTATTTCCATCAAACTATATTACCCTCACTTATATAGTTCGACAACATCTAATTAAAGATTTGCTAGTGAGATTAAGGATCCCATTTCAAATGTATATAACCTTGTGGATAACACAACAAGCGATATACAAATAAATAGGTAAACAACTCTTGTCAATTACATCACCATGTAACTCCTTTTATTTTGCCTCTTAAATCATAATGGTCATGTGTGTGCACATCCGAACTAAAATGATTTAAGTTAAGTCCAGCCTAGCACTTCCATAAATTCAAAAAGAAAACTTTTCGTCCTTGTGGATAGCACAACAAGACTAGATCGTTCAATTTTCTTGATAAGCATCAAATGTGATTAATTAACATCTTAAATATTCAATACTCGCCTTGTGGATAGCACAACAAACTCATATTAAATATTTAATACTCTATTAATTAATCATGCTAGAAGGCGACGTTCGATATTCCAAATATCATTTGAACGCTTCAGACTTAATATTATTTCTTTGAGGGGTTTGTTATTATTTGTCTCATCTTGTTAAGCGCCATGCACACACACACACACACACACATATATATATATATATATATATATATATATATATATATATATATATATATATAAAATACGCGTCATTTTATTAAACATGCGAAGCATGTTTGCATAAAATATAATATATATAATATTTAGCATGCAATATAGAATACTATATTCTACCCGGATTGATTATGGACTTTTATTCTAGATTGGTTCACTAGAGCCACCAACTGAACCAAAAGGTCAAACCTAGGAGTGCAAGAATTTAAATTTAAATATAACTATTACATTTAAACCCTGGCTCCATACAAATGGGTCTTCACGCGTTCCTTGCTCCTTGGTCTCCAGTTTCTTCAAGATAATTCTAACTATCTCTATTACATAAACTATTTTTAATTAAATAGAAACCTTGATCAGCAGTCGAGGGGAAGTACATAAGAGGGAGATAGAATTTTACACCGAGAATAAAACCAGAGAAGACGAGGTACGCAGACCTCATTTTATAAAACCGATACATTCAAGCATTCATCCAAAATAAAAAAATAATCACATTGGTCATAGTCCATAATCAACCCCATTTATTATCATACACATCAACATATGTATCAATAAATATCCATTCATCTCATGAATAACAATGTTATTCCATATATGGATCGATGTTATTTAATGGACAAAAGTTTTGCTAAATTTTATTTTTGAAACAAAATAAACTCTTTTATTTTAATCAAAAATAAATCCAAATTAAACTCCTTAATTTTAGCATTCTGAAATTATATTTCAGATAAAATAAACTTCTTTATTTTAAAACTTTATCAATTAAATAAACAGTTTACTTAATTAATTAAAATCAATTTTCAGGGTCTGTCCAGGTACCGGCGCAACTGCCCCAGTAATGAACTGGGCAGCTGCGCAGCTGCACAGGTAGCCTGAAGCAGCAGTTTTTGCAGACCGGCGCAGCTGCGCCAGTAATGAATTGGGATGCTGCGCAGCTGCGCCGTTCGTCTCAAAAACTTGCAGAAAATGATTTTTGTCCAGAAAAACGATCCAATTCTCACATCAATTCATACATGGAATTATAAAATTGATAATTAACACAAAGTTAGGCTCTGATACCACTGTTCGGTTTGTACGTAACGCAATCATGCAATCAAATCACATAAATAGGGCAGAAGCGTAAAAACTAGGTTTTCAAAAATTTATACAAACCAATAACCATGATCATGCTTTGTGCTAGTTATCAATAACAGAAAAGAGAGAACATGGAATTATACCTTTGAAGATCCAAGCTTCCTCAGATACAAGTTCTACTCCTTTGATTCCTTTGATTCTTCTGTAGTGGCTCCTTCCCTTGATCAATGTCAGTCACCCAATTGTTTGGCCTCTAACGGTGATCCACCAATGAAGATGAAGAACTCAAGAAGATGGGTTATTGGCTTAACCCTTGTTTCTATCTCTATAGAATATGTGTACTCCCAACTCTTGGAAAGATTCACGTACCTTATTTCTGATATAAGACTCTCTTATATAGATATTAGGTTAACCCTCCTAATCCAATTAGAATAGGGTTTTATTTAATTAATTAAATACTTTTAATTAATTTATATCCTAATCTTTATTAGGATTGAGAGAGAGTACTGATTTTATATTAATTCATAAACTCCTTTAGAATTAAAATAATAATAATAATAATAATATTAATAAGACTCCGCTTATTAATTTATATTTAATATTTCTAAAATATTAAATAATAAACATTAAGCTATTTAATTTATTGTATCACCATAGATTAAATTAATTATACTTAATGCATTATTACTATCATACCATTTTCTTCTTAAATAATTCTTCTTCCTTTTATGGTGTGACCCTTTAGGTTCTCCATATTAAACCGGTTATGAATAAATCAATTAGAACAATTCTAATCTTATTTAAATAAATAAATTAAACTAATAATCTATTTAAATAAATAACATTTATTCTATATTAGGGATAAGCCTCCCTAGCGATCAACGACTTTTCATACAATATAGATTTCAACATTAATCATTAAAGAACCTGTGAGTTAATAGTTACCGTACAATTCAATCCTTCCACCATACAATGTCCCAATTAAATATAAGACATGGATTTACTGTCAAGTCTTAATTTATTTAATCATATGTATTTCGATTAGAAAATGCACAACTCCAAATAATGCAAATTAGAAACCTCTTTCTAATTTCATTCTACCTTGGCCAAGGATTCCTGGTTTGTCATTTAACGAATCACATAGGACATATCTCCTCTTTTACTAGAGGTGGTAGATTCTTTACTGATCATTCATTATCTCCATATGTAACTCATTATACCCAAGTATACCCTATATATGGCTTAAAAGGCCTTAAGGAATTAGTCAAAGTATAATTTGTTACATACAAGATACTATGATGATCTCAAGTCCAAGGATCACTTGTACTACTATCACATTAGGAATTCCTATTGACAGGCGAGTAAAACTCCATTAGGTATTCCATAGCGAGTCACGTTCAGTGAACTTATTATCCAATAAGCACCTACATACTTGCTTTAGTGTCTCCACACAAATGACCATGAGATCAGTCATCCTCATCCAATGAGCAAGCAACATATGTACCAATCTATTCGGATTTACTAATCCCCATTTTAGTAATCCCACAATTGGAAACTATTTTAGTTTTTAAGCTTTCTAAGAATTTAGATCTCATTATCATGATCTCATCATGATTCTAAAAGCATTGCTTAAAACTATGGGTTATTTACATATTATAAAAATAGCACCATGTAGATAATTATATGTCCTTAAATGAATATTTTATTAATAAAAAAATAAGATTGTTTACAAAGTATGTGCTTTATCATCATACATGATTGGCTTGTATGCACACTACTATCAATCTCCCACTTGCACTAAAGCCAATCGCCATGGTATCTCATACCCATCTTCTCTAAGTGACGATCAAACTACTGTTGTGTTAGAGCTTTAGTAAATGGATCTGCAATGTTGTTTTGAGAGTCCACACGCTCCAAGGTGACGTCTACTCTTTCAATGATCTCCCTGATCAAGTGAAATTGCCGCAACACGTGTTTAGATTTCTGATGAGACCTGGGTTCCTTAGCCTGTGCAACCGCTCCGGTGTTGTCACAGTATACGGGAACTGCTTCTCCGATGCTAGGAACCACACCAAGTTCAGTTATGAACTTCTTCATCCAAACAGCTTCCTTTGCAGCTTCACTTGCAGCTATATACTCTGCCTCTGTCACTGAATCAGCAACTGTTTGCTGCTTGGAACTCTTCCAACTCACTGCACCTCCGTTCAAGGTAAACATATACCCTGAAATAGATTTACTGTCATCTTGGTCTGTTTGAAAACTTGAGTCCGTGAATCCCTCGAGTTTTAATTTAGACCCACCATAGACAAGAAAAATATCTTTAGTCCTTCTCAAGTACTTAGGATATTTTTCACTGCCTTCCAGTGCTCTTCTCCTGGATTCGACTGGTATCTGCTTGTTACACTAAGTGCGTGAGCAACATCCGGTCTAGTACATATCATACCGTACATGATTGATCCTATTGCAGAAGCATAAGGGATCTTACTCATACGGTCTCTCTCCTCAGGTGTCTTTGGGGCCTATTTCTTGGAAAGATTTATTCCATGGCTCATCGGCATGAGACCTCTTTTGGAATCTTCCATGCTAAACCTCTTTAGCATCGTATCAATGTACATTCCTTGGGATAAGCCGAGCATCCTTTTAGATCTATCTCTATAGATCTTTATCCCTAAAATATAGGATGCTTCACCCAAGTCCTTCATGGAGAAGTTTTTAGATAACCAGATTTTAATGGATTGTAGCATAGGAATGTCAGTCCCTATCAGTAATATATCATCAACATATAATATAAGGAATGATACTGCGCTCGCACTAACCTTCTTGTATACACAAGGTTCATCCTAGTTTTTGATAAAATCAAACTCTTTGATTGTCTCATCAAAACGAATGTTCCATCTACGAGAAGCTTGCTTCAACCCATAAATGGATCGTTGTAACTTACAGACTTGATTTGTTCCAACTTTTGAGATAAATCCCTCTGGCTGTGTCATATACACATCCTCCTCAAGTTTCCCATTGAGGAAGGACGTTTTCACGTCCATCTGCCAGATCTCATAGTCGTTGTAAGCTGCAATCGCAAGCAAAATCCGAATGGACTTGAGCATGGCTACTGGTGAGAAGGTTTCATCATAGTCAACTCCTTGTCTTTGTTTGAAACCTTTTGCAACCATTCGGGCCTTATAGGTCTCTACCTTTTCGTCTGCTCCAGTCTTTTTCTTAAAAACCCATTTACACCCAATAGGTTAATACCTTCAGGTGGTGAAACCAAAGTCCATACTTTGTTTTCATATATGGAGTCCATTTCGGATTTCATGGCTTCAAGCCATTTCCCTGAGTCTTTATTACTCATAGCCTGTTCGTAATTCAATGGATCATCATTTATGATGTGTACCTCATCGTCATCCTCTATAACGAATCCATACCTCTCAGGTATCTGCGGTACTCTTCCAGATTTACGAACAGGGTGTGGTACAGTAGGTTTTTCTACTTGGTTAGGTACTTGATTTTGGTCCGTGGTAACTTGTGGTTCTTGAACTTCTTCAAGATATATCTTGTTCCCACTGACCCCTTCATGGATAAACTCTTTCTCCAAGAAGGTAGCATGTTTCGCAACAAACACCTTTTGATCAGTTGGATGATAGAAATAATACCCTACGGCTTCTTTAGGGTATCCCACAAATCTACACTTATCGGATTTAGTCTGTAGCTTATCATTTTCAAACTTTTTGACATAAGCTGGACATCCCCAAGTCTTAACATGCTTAAGATTTGGTTTCCTCCCTTTCCACATCTCATATGGAGTCTTTGGGGCGGATTTGGTAGGTACCTTGTTAAGTAGGTATGCAGCCATTTCTAGGGCATATCCCCAAAAGGAAATTGGAAGGTCGGTAAAACTCATCATGGATTGAACCATGTCCAATAGTGTTCGATTTCTCCTTTCAGATACTCCATTTAACTATGGTGTACCTGGAGGAGTCCATTGTGAAATTATACCATTTTCTCTGAGACAATTGAGAAACTCACTGCTTAAGTATTCTCCACCTCGATCTGATCGAAGTATCTTAATACTCTTGCCCGTTTGTTTCTCTACTTCACTTCTGATCTCTTTGAACTTTTTAAATGATTCTGATTTGTATTTCATTAAATACACATATCCAAATCTTGAGTGATCATCAGTGAAAGTAATAAAATAAGAATACCCACCCCGTGCACTTGTTGTCATAGGTCCACAAACGTCTGTGTGAATCAATGCCAACAACTCTATAACTCTCTCTCCTTTTCCACTAAAAGGAGATTTAGTCATTTTACCCATGAGACAAGATTCACAAGTTGGATATGATTCATAATCAGATAGCTCGAGGAGCCCATCTTTATGCAACTTACATAATCTTGTTTCAATGATATGACCGAGTCTGCAGTGCCACATATAGGTATAATTAATATCATCTCTTTTCCTTTTCTTAATTTGTTCAATTTGAAATATATGTTCTTGTAAGTCAAGTGTATAAAGTCCATTTCGCAAATTTCCAATACCATATAAAACATCGTATTTATAAATAGAACAACCATTGTTCTTTATAATAACGTCAAAACCTTCCATATCCAATACAGAAATTGAAATAATATTTTTAATAATATTCGGAACATAATAACAATTATTAAGATAAATGGATTTGCCCGAAGGCATTGCTAACAATAAGTTCCTACAGCTAATGCAGCAACTTTTGCTCCATTTTCCACTCGTAGGATCACCTCATCTTTGTTCAGCTTTCTACTTCTGACCAGTCCCTGCACAGTATTACATATGTGAGAACCACAGCCGGTATCCAATACCCAAGTAGAATTATGACTTTCAAAAAAATTAATTTCAATCATAAACAAACCTTGATTGGAAGTCGAAGCTTCTCCAAGCTTCTTATCTGCTAGAAACTTCTTGCAGTTCCTCTTCCAATGTCCCGGCTCATTGCAATGAAAGCACATTCCTTTAGCTGATTCAGGTTTCTTTTGCTCCTTTTCTTTCCCTTTTCCCTTAGCCTTCTTAGATTTCTTCTTTTCAGAAGACACCTTGGGTCTCTTCCTTTTATTGGAAGAATCCACCATCAAGACATGGTTCTTCTTGGATGAGAAGTGACCTTCTGCAGTTTTCAGCATGTTAAGCAGCTCAGGCAAGCTGACATCTAGCTTATTCATGTGAAAATTAACCACAAACTGCGAGAAGGTCTCAGGGAGTGACTGCAAGACCAAGTCTTGACTCAACTCCCCATCCATGACGAACCCAAGCTGTCCAAGGCGTTCAATCAAATTGATTACCTTCAGAACATGAGTCTCGATGGCAGTGCCCTCGGTCATCCGAGATCGGAAGAGCTCCTTAGATATCTCATATCTAGCAGTCCTACTCTGTTCACCATACAACTCCTTGAGGTGAAGCAGCATAGCAGGAGCATCCATTTTTTCGTGCTGACGCTGAAGCTCGTTATTAATGGATGCGAGCATAATGCATTGAGCCACAGATGCATCATCTTGCCACTTATTGAAAGTGGCAATCACTTCCTCAGAGGCTGTTTCTGAAATAGATTCAGGGATAGTGGAATTTAGGACATAAGAAATCTTTTCAGCAGTGAGAACAATTCTCAGATTTCTTAGCCAGACCTCATAATTCGGGCCGGTAAGCTTATTTGCATCAAGTATGCTTCGTAGTGAGATTAGTGATTTTGACATTTTTAAAATTCTACATGTGAAAAGAAAATATTTTAGCAAACATTCATTTTATTAACTTTGCATACCAAAATAAATTTAGGTCTTTATTTTAAATTGGTATATCCCACTATTTTCATCAAACTATATTACCCTCACTTATATTGTTCGACAACATCTAATTAAAGATTTGCTAGTGAGATTAAGGATCCCATTTCAAATGTATATAACCTTGTGGATAACACAACAAGCGATATACAAATAAATAGGTAAACAACTCTTGTCAATTACATCACCATGTAACTCCTTTTATTTTGCCTCTTAAATCATAATGGTCATGTGTGTGCACATCCGAACTAAAATGATTTAAGTTAAGTCCAGCCTAGCACTTCCATAAATTCAAAAAGAAAAATTTTCGTCCTTGTGGATAGCACAACAAGACTAGATCGTTCAATTTTCTTGATAAGCATCAAATGTGATTAATTAACATCTTAAATATTCAATACTCGCCTTGTGGATAGCACAACAAACTTATATTAAATATTTAATACTCTATTAATTAATCATGCTAGAAGGTGACGTTCGATATTCCAAATATCATTTGAACGCTTCAGACTTAATATTATTTCTTTGAGGGGTTTGTTATTATTTGTCTCATCTTGTTAAGAGCGCATGCACACACACACACACACACACACACACACATATATATATATATATATAAATATAAAATACTCGTCATTTTATTAAACATGCGAAGCATGTTTGTATAAAATATAATATATATAATATTTAGCATGCAATATAAAATACTATATTCTACCCGGATTGATTATGGACTTTTATTCTAGATTGGTTCACTAGAGCCACTAACTGAACCAAAAGGTCAAACCTAGGAGTGCAAGAATTTAAATTTAAATATAACTATTACATTTAAACCCTGGCTCCATACAAATGGGTCTTCACGCGTTCCTTGCTCCTTGGTCTCCAGTTTCTTCAAGATAATTCTAACTATCTCTATTACATAAACTATTTTTAATTAAATAAAAACCTTGATCAGCAGTCGAGGGGAAGTACATAAGAGGGAGATAGAATTTTACACCGAGAATAAAACCAGAGAAGACGAGGTACGCAGACCCCATTTTATAAAACCCATACATTCAAGCATTCATCCAAAAAAAAACAAACAATCACATTGGTCATAGTCCATAATCAACCCCATTTATTATCATACACATCAACATATGCATCAATAAATATTCATTCATCTCATGAATAACAATGCTATTCCATATATGGATCGATGTTATTTAATGGACAAATGTTTTACTAAATTTTATTTTTGAAACAAAATAAACTCTTTTATTTTGATCAAAAATAAATCTAAATTAAACTCCTTTAATTTTAGCATTCTGAAATTATATTTCAGATAAAATAAACTTCTTTATTTTAAAACTTTATCAATTAAATAAACATTTTACTTAATTAATTAAAATCAATTTTCAGGGTCTGTCTAGGTACCGGCGCAGCTGCGCCAGTAATGAATTGGGCAGCTGCGCAGCTGCGCAGGTAGCCTGAAGCAGCAGTTTTTGCAGACCGGCGCAGCTGCTCCAGTAATGAACTGGGCAGCTGCGCAGCTGCGCCGTTCGTCGCAAAAACTTGCAGAAAACGATTTTGGTCCAGAAAAACGATCCAATTCTCACATCAATTCATACATGGAATTATAAAATTGATAATTAGCACAAATTTAGGCTCTAATACCACTGTTCGGTTTGTACGTAACGCAATCATGCAATCAAATCACATAAATAGGGCAGAAGCGCAAAAACTAGGTTTTCAAAAATTTATACAAACCCATAACCATGATCATGCTTTGTGCTAGTTATCAATAACAGAAAAGAGAGAACATGGAATTATGCCTTTGAAGATCCAAGCTTCCTCAGGTACAAGTTCTACTCCTTTGATTCCTTTGATTCTTCTGTAGTGGCTCCTTCCCTTGATCAATGTCAGCCACCCAATTGTTTGGCCTCTAACGGTGATCCACCAAGGAAGATGAAGAACTCAAGAAGATGGGTTATTGGCTTAACCCTTGTTTCTATCTCTATAGAATATGTGTACTCCCAACTCTTGGAAAGATTCACGTACCTTATTTCTGATATAAGACTCTCTTATATAGATATTAGGTTAACCCTCCTAATCCAATTAGAATAGGGTTTTGTTTAATTAATTAAATACTTTTAATTAATTTATATCCTAATCTTTTTTAGGATTGAGAGATAGTACTGATATTATATTAGTTCTTAAACTCCTTTAGAATTAAAATAATAATAATAATAATAATATTAATAAGACTCCTCTTATTAATTTATATTTAATATTTCTAAAATATAAAATAATAAACATTAAGCTATTTAATTTATTCTATCACCATAGATTAAATTAATTATACTTAATGCATTATTACTATCATGCCATTTTCTTCTTAAATAATTCTTCTTCCTTTTATGGTGTGACCCTTTAGGTTCTCCATATTAAACCGGTTATGAATAAATCAATTAGAACAATTCTAATCTTATTTAAATAAATAAATTAAACTAATAATCTATTTAAATAAATAACATTTATTCTACAATAGGGATAAGCCTCCCTAGCGATCAACGACTTTCTAGATAATATAGATTTCAACATTAATCATAAAAGAACCTGTGAGTTAATAGTTACCGTACAATTCAATCCTTCCACCATACAATGTCCCAATTAAATATAAGACATGGATTTACTATCAAGTCTTAATTTATTTAATCATATGTATTTCGATTAGAAAATGCACAACTCCAAATAATGCAAATTAGAAACCTCTTTCTAATTTCATTCTACCTTGGCCAAGGATTCCTGGGTTGTCATTTAACGAATCACATAGGACATATCTCCTCTTTTACTAGAGGTGGTAGATTCTTTACTGATCATTCATTATCTCCATATGTAACTCATTATACCCAAGCATACCCTATATATGCCTTAAAAGGCCTTAAGGAATTAGTCAAAGTATAATTTGTTACATACAAGATACTATGATGATCTCAAGTCCAAGGATCACTTGTACTACTATCACATTAGGAATTCCTATTGACAGGCGAGTAAAACTCTATTAGGTATTCCATAGCGAGTCACGTTCAGTGAACTTATTCTCCAATAAGCACCTACATACTTGCTTTAGTGTCTCCACACAAATGACCATGAGATCAGTCATCCTCATCCAATGAGCAAGCAACATATGTACCAATCTATCTGGATTTACTAATCCCCATTTTAGTAATCCCACAATTGGGAACTATTTTAGTTTTTAAGCTTTCTAAGAATTTAGATCTCATTATCATGATCTCATCATGATTCTAAAAGCATTGCTTAAAACTATGGGTTATTTACATATTATAAAAACAGCACCATATAGATAATTATATTCCTTAATTGAATGTTTTATTAATAAATAAATAAGATTGTTTACAAAGTATGTGCTTTATCATCATACATGATTGGTTTGTATGCACACTACTATCAAAGAGCCCGAGAGATATTATGGATTTCTTGTGACTCAAAACGGCGATGTGATGCTCATAGAACATAATGAGCCTGCTTCCTACCAAGAAGCTATGAATGGACCAGATTATGAGAGATAGCTTGAAGCCATGAAATCTGAGATGGACTCCACGTATACTAACCAAGTATGGACTTTGGTTGATCCACCCAAAGGGGTAAAACCAATCGGGTGCAAGTGGATTTTCAAGAAGAAAACCGATATGGATGGTAATGTATAAACCTATAAAGGCCGACTGGTAGCAAAATGTTTCTAACAAGTTCAAGGTGTTGACTATGATGAAACCTTCTCTCCAGTGGCAATGGTTAAATCCATCAGGATCTTACTTGCTATTGCAGCCTTTTATGATTATGAAATCTAGCAGATGGATGTCAAAACTGCTTTCCTTAATGGAAATCTCCTTAAGGATGTGTATATGACACAACCTGAGGGTTTTGCCAATCCAAATGATGCTAGAAAGGTATGTAAGCTGCAACAATCCATTTATGGATTGAAGCAAGCCTCTCGGAGTTGGAATCTTCGATTTGATGAAGCAGTCAAAGAGTTTGGCTTTATAAAAAATGAAGATGAACCTTGTGTATATAAGAATGTTAGTGGGAGTCACATTGTATTCCTGGTATTATATGTTGACGACATATTAATTATTGGGAATGACATTCCTTCCTTACATGCTGTAAAAACATGGTTAGGAAAATGTTTCTCCATGAAAGATTTGGGTGATGCAACCTATATTTTAGGTATCAAGATCTATTGAGATAGATCGAGAAAAATGCTCGGCCTAAGTCATAGTACATATATTGATAAAGTGCTGAAACGATTCAGTATGTAAGAGGCAAAAAGAGGACACTTACCCATGCCTCATGGTGTTAAGATCTCTAAGGCCTAATGTCCTAAATCACATGATGATGAGGAGCGTATGAGAAAGATCCCTTATGCTTCGACAATTGGATCTATCATGTATGAAATGATATGTACTCGTTCGCATGTCTCGTATACTTTGAGCATGACGAGCAGATACCAGTCGAATCCAGGTTAAGGTCACTGGACAGCAGTTAAGAATATCCTCAAGTACCTGAAAAGGACTAAGGATTCATTCTTGGTATATGGAGGTGAAGACGAACTGGCAGTAAAGGGTTACACAGATGCTAGTTTCCAAACTGACACAGATGACTATAAGTCTCAGTCAGGTTTTGTGTTTTGCCTTAATGGTGGTGCTGTTAGTTGGAAAAGTTAGAAGCAAGAGACAGTAGCTGATTCTACGACAGAGGCTGAGTATATTGCTGCTTCTAGTGCAGCCAAGGAGGCTGTAATGGATTAAAAAGTTCATCACTGAACTTGGTGTTGTTCCAACCATTGTTGATCCGATTGAGCTATACTGTGATAATAATGGAACCATTGCACAGGCTAAGGAACCCAGATCTCACCAACGATCCAAGCATATACTTAGGCGGTACCATCTCATCCGTGAAATCATTGATAGAGGAGATGTACATATAAAAAGAGTGCCAACAGATGATAATGTTGCAGATCCACTGACCAAAGCTTTGTCATAACATAAGAACGAAGGTCACCCTAGTTCCATGGGTATTAGATACATGGGTTATTGGCTCTAGTGCATGTGGGAGACTGTTATAGTTTATGCCCTAGAGGCCAATTCTTTGATGTAATTGCTTAACATTTTTGATATTATATTTGATTAAATAAATGAATTATTTTATTATGGTTTTATTTACTGCGTTATATAAATGTTAACATAATAAAAGTCCTTTGAATAGTGATACAAATTATATGGCTTCAAGTGTGTGGCTTGAACATGAGATCATATAATTACAATTAGTATCATTACTATTAAATGTCCATAGTTGAGCGACATTGTTAATGGGACAACAATGATACATCGAGATTAGTATGTGGATTGACTGATGGCCAAATCTCATTGGTCATAAATATATGAGATATTGAGTCAATGCATAGGTACATGTTAGAGAACAATGTACTGGACAGACCCACCATGAGAATTCTACGTGGAGCATTATGCAAAGTGTCATAAGCAATTCTCATAGTGATAATGATGTAATGATCCTCCGACCTGAAATCACTATATTACTACACAGGAATTTATGTACTTTGATATCATCAAAGGTCACCTTTAATAAGGTAGACAATAAAGGTGATTATTGGGTACATCATGAATCGTGTGAGGAATATGAGTGATCTAGATGGAATTTAACCCTCCTATATATTAGGGGTGATATCTATAGGCCTCTTGATTGAGTATGACTATGAAATGCATGGCCATGCTCAAATAGTGATTTATTTCATATAGTCTACTCATCGATCAAGAAAACTCAGATTAAATTATGAAGAGGATGACACATTCCATGCCTCGAGTTTAATCTAGGATGTCAATGTTAAAAGGATTAAATTACATTTAAATATTGGTCACGAAAATGTTGTATCGAATCACCGATCTTATTATTATTTGGGTAGCAGTGATGCATTACTAGATGCCGCTCACTGTTTATAATTTTATATATATAATTTTAAAATTCTTGCCAACATAATAATAACCTATAGGGTCACACACTTAGAACGTAATTAAAAGAAAATTAATTTAAATTATAACGATTTAAATGTACCAATATAATTGATAGTATTTAAGTTACGAATTTAAATTAATAGGATAATTTGTATATATATGTATATTAATTAAGTAAGACTTAATTAAGATATAATATATATATATATATATATATAAATTTTGATTTTATTTTTCTAATTGGATTAGGTTTTGGTTAATACCTTTAACTGCTATATATATGATATATCAGCCGTTTTTAGGGCATTTATTAAAAACCCAAACCCTAGCCGCTCTTAGAGAGAGACTAGAGAGAAAAACTTCAAAATTCCAGATCCTTGGCGGCTAGTACCGCAGCTTTCTTTACTGCAGATCATGCGACGATTCGCGGGACATTCATGTGGATACCGTAGAGACGCAGTTCCTTTGGATTGCGTTGAAGATTCGAAGCTGTTCCAGAATCTCCACTGTCTCCGTTCAGGCTTGAATAATCGGTAAAACAAATCTAAACCTCTGAATTAATATGTTTATGCATGGATCCTGTTTTAGGGTTTCAGAAATTTTTTTAATTCCCGCCGCGTTTATTTGCCAAAATTCCTACAATTAAAACCTGAGTGGAGTCTGAAAGTCAAAGAAGATATTGTCAAGCAATTCAAAGTCGGCATCATCATGGTGTCAACTTACCCTGATTGGTTATCCAATATAGTTCCCGTGCTTAATCCCAGAGGGAAAGTACGAGTATGCGTGGATTACCAGGATTTGAACAAAGCTTGTCTCAAGGATAACATCCCAGTACCTTTTATCCACATACCGATAGACAACACGGTGCAGTATGGCATGTCTTCTTTTGTTGACTATTTTTTTGGGTATCATCAAATCATGGTTGCTGAAGAGAACAGGGAGAAAACAGCCTTCATCTCTCTCTGGGAACCTTTTGTTATAGACGTTTGTCTTTCGGCCTTATTAATGCCGATGCAATCTATCAACGAGCCATGATGGCTCTTTTTCATGATATGATGCACAAAGAAATAGAGGTCTATGTGGATGATATCATCGTCAAATCCCGGAAGGAGGATGACCACATTAGCCATCTCAAAAAGCTTTTCAACTGATTGCGCAAGTATAACCTAAAGTTGAATCCAACCAAATGTACTTTTGGTGTCAAATCAGGTAAAATATTGGGATTTCTAGTAAGCAACAGAGGCATTGAGCTGGATCCTTCTAAGATTAAATCCATCACTGAGATGCCCGTGCCCTGAACAGAAAAGGAAATACGGGGATTCCTAGGGAGAATCAATTTCATAAGCAGATTCATCTCTTAACTCATGGCAACGTGTGAACCCATCTTTAAGCTACTAAGGAGAAATTCCTCCATGAAATGGAATGAAGATTGTCAAAAAGCCTTCATTTCTGTCGACGTCTGTGGAAAAATGTGTGCGTCGAGTCGGACCCTGATCTTTCTCTCTTCTTAAGTTTTATTTTCTACCATTATTTTATCTTGTCTGTTTTATGAAAGGGTGAAGGTTTTTTTGGAAAAGGCCAACATGTATCATGTGGATGATTTGAACGGTTTACAGAGCCGCCGGTTAGTAGATTTGAAATGGTTGTACCAACTCAATTGAGTTTTGTTTAAAAGTAGGCCCAATTGCTGGACACTATCGAAACGTGATCTCTGAAACTGAAGTTCTAAGTTCGGGGGCTTGGTTAAGTGTGGGGAAGGTGTTAGGCACCCCACAACACCCGTGAAAACACAGTACCACATCTTTTTAATATTTTGCTATTTGTTTGCAATGTGTGGGTGTGAATGGTAGA
This sequence comes from Panax stipuleanatus, assembly GCA_020205555.1. Lineage (NCBI taxonomy): Eukaryota > Viridiplantae > Streptophyta > Magnoliopsida > Apiales > Araliaceae > Panax > Panax stipuleanatus. The sequence continues at coordinate 57,303,978 of CM035123.1, read as the reverse complement.
AGTAATTATGCCTACGCTTGATTGATTGAAAGTAGTGCTTTGCTTCGTTGAACCTATATATGAAGGGTTTGATTTGATTTGCAAAAGTTTTTTTTAGACAAGATATGAAAATGATGTTTTGAAAAGATTGGTTTTCAAACCCCTACGCTCTCATAGGAATAGAAGCCTGTTGATACTTCTATTTTTATCTTTTCAGCCTTTTGGTTCAATTTGAATGGTGATTGTTGGGCTGCAAAGCATCCTCGACCACAAGATATATACAAGTGTCGATCTTCTCATGGGCATGACAGCCATCAGAGTGACTCTAGCATGACAAACTAATATTTTATTATGTTTGAGACCTTAAACCCGGATAACTGTTTTAAGGTCTTTCGAATGTACATTTTTATAGAAAAACCGACAGGGTACATTTATAATGTGGAGTTTGTCCATTGTGGGAATCAGATTCTGATCAGTTTAATCATAAATCCCACGTTTTCTAGGCTCACAGAGGGAAGCCAAGAAAACCTTCAGAACTCAAATATGGATAGAAAATATATATTTACATCCAAATGTCACAACAAACCAAGGATTCATCAGTCAAATCCTGGCTTGCACATAGCCAAAGCGTCTCGTTCCCACTCGACAGCGATCTAAGGGCCGCGAGGTTGCTTTTGTATTGAACAAAACTAAAAAAAATGCTAGAGTTAAATAAATCACAACCATTCTAGCTTCTCGGTTCCGTCTGGACCTATTTTGAACCGTTTGAAAGATAGAATTGGTGAGATTTAAAGAACTTTAGTTCGCCCAAATAGATATCAGCACTGATTCATATCAAATGAACATTTACAGCTGATATTTAATCAAAGTGAACGAAGGATATATATATATATATATATAATTATAATTATATATATACGAAAGCTATAAAGGGTGATGGATTTTCACTCTGATGCCCGGACTAGAATGTAAATATATATATATGTATATATATATATTTATATATGTATATATATATATAAGCAATAAAGGGCGACGAATTTCAAATCCTATGCCCGAACTGGAATGTAAATATATATATAGTTATAAAAGTTATAAAAAGCCACGGAGATATCTAGGCTTGACAGAACAGAAATATATATATATATATAAGCAGTAAATGAGCCATGAATTAATCCAGGCTCGACGGAATGTAAATATATATATATATATAATCTGTAAAAAAGCCACGGAATAATCCAGGCTTGACGGAATTGAAATATATATATATATAAAAAGCTGTAAAGGGCGACGGATTTGCAATCCTATGCCTGGACAAGAATATAAATATATATATTTATAAAAGCGATAAAAAGGCCATGAAATGATCCAGGCTAAACGAAACTGTAAATGTTAATATATACAATTAGTATATATATATTAAAGCAATAAAAAGGCCACGAAGTCAAAATTCAGGCCAAATGAAGTCAGAAAACTTTATATATATATATATATATATAATTATATATATATAAATAGTAACTACCACGAATTTGACATTCGGGCTTGACGGAATTGAAAAGTTAGTATATATATAGTTAAATATATACATAATAAAGCCAAAACGAACACGAGTTAAAAACTCAGTTCAAAAAAGTTATGGTATAATATATATATATATATATATATATAAGCTATTAAAAGTTGTGGATCGTCGATCCGGGCTGTGCAAATGCAAGAAAACGTGTAAATGTACTAAAATGTACTAAAAAGTACGCAAAAACGGCCACGGAACTGAGTTCCGGGCATAATCAGAAAATGAAACTTAATGTGCAAGTGTATAAATGCGCAATGAAGTAGTAGGAACTTCCTGATCGTAAAAATACTTACAATGGACTGCTAAACGGTCTTTTGCCACTTGGTAGGCTTCAAACGGGTGTTTCCATCGATTAATTGTTGATATGTGGTAGTATATAAGTATACCAACGTGTTAGAGTGATAAAATTTGGGTTTGTAGTACTAAAAGTCGGGCTAGGAAATTAAATGGGAGGAGTTTCAGAGCGTTTTCCTTTTTTTTCTTCTTCGAATGGCTAGGGGGCACTTATATTTATAGACCCGATGGAAGCGGCTCTACCAAAGGCAGTCGCGGGTCTACCTGCTGCTCTACATGGCAGGGCGCATATGGAGGGGTCCTGTCATCTCGAAGTACGTGCACTTCGAGCAATGCGAGGTCAGATTCAAAACTTTCTAACTTTTGATCAGACCTTCCGTTTGAGGCATGCCCTTTTCAGAACGCCCTCGCCGAGAGAATCACAATGACATCAGACTAAACCTTCTCCGAGTCCAAGAAAATGGGTTCATAATCGGATCTTCGTTTCTTCGCAGTTTGTTTGTTGAGCTATCTTGTGCTGCTTTCACTCGGGATCAATGTTATGGTTCTTTCTAACCTTCATTGCATCAATTCGGCTTGATTTTAATCGGATTAGCATCAAGTTGGTAAAATAACTATTTTGCCCCTCCAAGGGTTATTGTCTGTGCTGACACGGTCTTTGATGGTTTTCTCGGGGTTGGCTTCGAGGTTTGAATCAACCGATTCTGTTTGTCCTCAGGGTCATCTCTGAGGTTGATTGCATCTCCTGTGTTGAGATCGGGGCTGAACTGGATCTCCTGGTGTTGTTGCCGAGGTTGCTGTACCTTCCGGGTTATGATCCGGGCTTCACTTAACATCCCGGTGTTGCCGGGGTTTAACTTGACATCCTTGTATATTGACCGGGGCTTCACTTGACATCCCGGTGTTACCAGAGTTTGACTTGACATCCCGATATAGTGATCGGGGTTGAGCTTGACATCCCGAGGTGGTCGTCGGGGATACTTGACATCCCGATATTGTCACCAGGGCTTCACTTGACATCCCGATGTTGCTGGGGTTTAACTTGACATCCCGGTATAGTCACCGGGGCTTCACTTGACATCCCGGTGTTTTCAGGGTTAAAAGACGGTTTTGCCATCTCGCAGGGTTAGTAACAAGCAAACAAAATTTTGAGTGTCTACAAATGCCCCTCTTTATCATGTTTATGTAATGTAGTAGAATGAACATGATAAAGATTTACTAGAAACTTGAAATATGACAAGATATATAATTAATGATGCAAATCGCAATGCAATGAATGTTAAAATGTTTTCGTAAATTGCATTTCACACTTCTTAAATCGCATATCGTATTTCGAATCGCATCGCAAATCGTATATCGCATCGCAAATCACTTACCCTTACCGGTGCCTGTGTTGGGGGCTGATATCCACTGTTAACTTTTATTAGTGATGCTGATGTCTATGCTGGTGTTGACTCCAACAGTTTGATTTCCATCGGTGTTGTCGATGCTTGTTTGATGAGGATAAACTGAAATATTTTCCACATTTTTGCTAGGGTTGATGTTCTGAAATCATCGGATCTTCCCGATGTTTACATTGGTAGTTTACAACGGTGCCTACCCTGCTGGTAGTCTGACAGTGAAGCCTACCCTGTTGGTAGTTGACAACGGTGCCTACGTTGATGGTAGTTGACAATGGTTGATCACCGAATTGTCTTGATGCCTAATCGAACGGTAGTTTTCGAAGTTTTATCTCACCGAACTGTCTCGATGCCTACTCAAACAGTAGTTTTCAACTACATAATTTTTCCTTGAGTCTGGGTATTTAATGTGTATACATATTTAACTCTACTGGGTATGCATGCTTAATTTTTTTAATGGAGACGTGCGCTGATATAGCACTTGTTGCACATGTGCAGACCAGGCATGATATGATGATCTTAATTTGACATATGTTGATGAATATGCTTAATTAAATTGATATAGAACCACACCTCACCCTTTTTAAGGTGATTTGGAGTTTCTTTTCAGCCATGGATTCTGATAGGCCTATCAACTCCAACTCCCATATGGCTCCTTTTGTTATTTGCAGAGCAGATTCACATGTTACCCTTTCATATGCCGTCTTTGGTGGGGATTTCGCAGAGGCTACTATTTTTTCTGGATCTAGATCTGGTGCTGGTCCCTCTAGCGGTCCAAACACTGATGGGTTTATTAGGAGATATCCCGATATCTTCACTGAAGTAGCATTCAACGGTTTACATCACCGGATCTTTTCCCGATGCTACGCTGGATTGACGCCAATGGTTTGATCATTGATTATGAAATGGGCCAAGCTCTTTACTTGACACCTTGCTGGATTAGATACTGGCCTTGCTGGTGACCAGGGTGTTACTGACGCCCTAGAGGATGTAGCCCGTTCTTTCATTGCCCAGATTTGAATTTCGGTGTAGAGGCCTCGACTTGTGAAGACTTGGCGCATGTTGACAAGTTTGATGATGTAGATTTCATTTGCCAGACCTTTTATCATCGAGCATCTATTTTTTTTTCCTGAGTTAAGGACTCTACTAAGAATTTTCTTTCTTTTGCAGGGGCAAACTTATGTTGCCGTGATTTCTTTTAGGAATTTTCCCTTTGCTTTTAATGAGAAGCTTAGTCCCGCCGTAGACTCCTTCCCATTTCATTGAATGGTGAAATGCCCCAGTCCTTTTGCATGTTGTTACTAGGGGTTCATAGAAGAAACTTTATTTGTTTACCACATCCAGAGTGATCAATATCCTGCACATTGGACAAATAACAAAATGCGCCAAAAGCTTGATGGCTCGGGCCGTTAGTATGATCTTGTGAATGAGGCATTTGAAGTCAAAGTTTATGAAATTGAATGCTTGTATTCACTGAGCTTTTATCTTATTGCTAAAGATCTTGAAGTTGATTATGAAAATGAATTTTTCCTAAGGAAATCAAAATTTTCATTTGACAAGTTATGAAATCGCAAGAAAACTTTTAAGCATCCATGGTCATTTTTCATGGGTAGAATCAGATTCAAAAGACTTATCTCCCTTTATCAAGGACACCTCATCTTTGCTCTAGACACCGCTCTTCACAGAATTATCATCATATAATTATATGTGCACTATGAGTGACGCAACCCTTAGCAGGGGTTTCTCTTCTATGACTTTTAGATGATCTCTTTTTTATTTTGCAAAAATTTTTCTTTTCTCGCTTAACTTTGTCTCGTTTTCTTAGGCTATTCAGGGTTACTCATTTAACGAGTTTTGGACCAATGACTCCCAAATCGAACGGTTTTAGGGCACTAGGTGTAAAGACACCCTTTAGGGTTTACTTGCTCGAGTAACAAAGGCTGTAATATTCCAAATTTTAAACATGAATATTAATATAAAAAGTAAATATTAATATGTTTTATATCTTGTGTAATGTGTATTTAACTTTATTATTGATATATATATATATATATATATATAAATATATATCAACACATAAGATATAACTATGGAAATATATATGGAAAGTTTTCTAAATAAACCTTAATTTAAGATTTTATCTAAATAAGAAACCCTAACCCTAAATAAAAAATCCTAATTTTAATTATAAACTCTAATTCTAAATTAACAAACCCTAATGGTTCAATTTTGATTTTGATTTTCTAGAGAGAACATGAAATGACTAAATTATCCTTGGACTTAAGTATGAAATTACCAAAATACCCTTAGTATAAGTAAAATGATATAAATGCCCTTATTTTTCTCTTTTTAAATGAGATAAGAACAAAACTTTTGCTTAACAAGCAAAAGATTTGCCCATGTTGCTATATCATCCTAGGCCTGACAACACAACCTAGCAACATTAATGAATTAGGCTTAGTTGTCATACAAGAGAGAAAACTTAAGTTTTTACCCTACTTGAGGTTTTGATATAAGGATATGTAGCAAGGACTTAAGGCCTCGAAATTTACACTCAATACACATCACCAACTAACTCATAAACAATCCTTAGCAAGCCATTAGCACAATCAGAAAAGGGAGAATCATAAATTGCTCAAAAATGGTAAAAATCTAACCCTAACTTTAAATCTTATATTCTGAAATTTTATTGTTGTTGTTATTGTTTAAGGATGTTAATTAATAAGTTGTTTAGTGTTCTGGGTTGCTAAAACATGGATCTATAACACTTAAAGGCATTAAAAGGTTGATTTAAGCAAAACTGTCAAAGTAAAAAAATAGGGTCTGACAGTCGAATGTCAGCCCTCAAAGATAGCTCTCTGATTATTGTTGAAGTGTTTTAAAGATTTATAATTATATTATGTAGCGTTATTAGTAGCCTTGAAGTGGTAGAATGGACATCAGAATAACAGATTGGAAGTTATAAGTGGTCAAAACCCGTTGACCGAGCTTAACTGGCCGTTTTCTGGGTAACCCAGAAAACTGAAGAACATGTCTGACAGGTAGTTTGACCGCCTTGATCTCTCACCTGTCAGTCTTTTTAGATGTTAGGTGTTAAACAAATTGGACTTTGACATGAGATCTACACCACTAGAGCACTGTAAGGCCTTAGGAAGTCACCGATCGAAAGTTATAGATGGTGAAATGGCGTTAACCATTCAGATCTCGTTTCTGGGTAACCAAGAATTGCTAGGCAGCGGTATGACAAGATATTGAGAGGCTTAGATCTTGCTGCTTAGTGATATCTAGATTCTATTAGTGCTACAACTTTATACCCTGGTAGTTAGTCTACAACATCCGACCACTAGAACACCTAAACTACGAACACACTGCACGATATAAGGCTTGAATGAGCGTTGACCGGCATTGACTGTCCATTTCTGGGCAACCCTGAAATAAATAACAGCCTCGGATGGGTGGTTTGACTGGCCATGGAATCCTGTAGAGATGTTGTTAGGCATTGCAATTACTATAGATGAGTACTCCTACACTAACACTACAACCTGATTAAACTTTCATACCCAGAAACCAAACAGGTTGACATCTAGATCGAGTCAAACGGGGGCCCTGGCCGTTGACCGGCCTGTTCTTGAGCCAGCCAAGAACACCTAAGGCGACAGATCCGTCGCTGCAGGCCTTTAGCGACAGGCTAATTTTGAATAATAATAATAATAATAATTCAAATAATTCAAATAAATTCAAATAAATAGAAATAATTAATAAAAAATTCTAAAAATTCATTTTTTACTTATAATAAATAGTTTTTAATATTTTGACATAAAATTTTGTTATAATTTAATTTATTTAAATATTAAATATAATAAAAGTATTTAATAATTATATTAAATAAATTATTTAAAAATAATGTTAATAGTTTAAAAATCATTTTAAATAATAATAAATTATTTACAAATGATAGTAATGATTTAAAAATCATTATTAATAAAAGTAAATTATTTAAGAATAATATTGATGATTTAAAAATTATTATAAATGGTTATTAAATATTTAATAATAATATTAATGATTTAAAAATCATTCTAATTCATAATAAATCATTTAAAAATTATTTTGAACCTTTGGAAATTATTATAAGTCATAACTAAAATAACTAAAATGATATTTAAACTTTTGAATAAAGGTCATTGAAAAACCAAATTGATAGATATTCAATAAAGCGACACAATACTGAACGGACTCCAAAATCAACCCAGACACTAATAATTTAATTAGAAATTAGTTATTATCATTTCGAATGACTGCAATAAACATATATAAGTTGCGTGAACATATTCAAGTAGCTCAAATAGCTGATCTTTACGAAGGAAAGTTTTTCTAATTTTATTTAATTTTGCATTAAATGTAAGTCTTATATATTAATATACGAACTTGTTATAAACATTATTCGTGATATCGGTGATTTGAAGAATGTTATGACTTATTGTTCAAGCATAATCAAGACATATGAAATGTTATTTGCGTAAAATGTGTTTGATTTGATATCAAAGCGTAGACAGTGGAAAAATCATGGTTGTTTGGTATAGATATATATACTGATACTACTCAGACCGGCAGTTATAGCACTGACTGGGGGTTATATTTACAGGCAGTTATAGTACTGACCTTGTTGGACTAGTAGGATGATATGCATACTCCTAGGATATGATTAGGCTAATCCCCTATGAGATATTCGAACAGAACTCCTATAAGTCTTTATGACTGTTAGAAGTGTGGTGTGGTTGGCCGAATCAACCCGAGTTGCTAAGTCTTTATGACTGACAGAAGCTCGTAATGGGTATACTCAGTATATATGTGGAAAAACTCTGAACTATATGTTCATTCACTTCAGATGGTGTGTGAGTATAAATTATAAATCTTTAAAACTTGCTGAGCCTTTTAAAGCTCATCCTTACAATTATTATTTTCCTTTGCAGCTGTATCCCATACACCAGGAAGTTCAAGCAATCATATTCGTGGGTAGATAGTAATTCTATAATAATGGTTTTGTTGTAGTAAGACTACATTGTAATTAGTAATATTCTGATGTAATGGTTAAACCTTATGTAACCGGATATTATTATGTTGTGAGTTTATTAGTTGAATAGTTTTATATTATTAATAGTTAATAGTAACAAGTACAGTATCTATATGAACTATACATCTGAATGACTGTATTGAATGATCTTGGGAGTTCTGTAAGCACTGAGGTCGCCCCTCAGTTCCAAGAACAATCTTATCATTTGTACTGTGAATGTCAGATAGATAAGAATTATTGATATGCAAGAAATATCTGTAAGATCATAAATCTATACATCCAAGTGAGGGTATCCATATATGGTAATTGTTCTGACGAGAATATTACCTGATTGGAATACTGTGAATTTTGGATTTATAGAAGTTATTGTCTTATAGAATAATTACGTGAGCACCAAATCTGCTGCAGGAAATGTAGAGGATTTGGGGGCGTCAGAATTTGGTATCAAAGCCTTAGGTTAGAAACATTAGGAGAAAACCTTAGGCTATAACCTCGGAAGGATTAAGACAGTATAGGAGATAGTAAGGAGATAAACTCAAATAAAGTTATAAAGGATGAATTATGGGGAAGAAATTTGTTAGGAAAAAAAATTAATACTAATAAAGTATTAAATTGTGATTATTAGATACTAATCGATTTTATAAATCTGATTGTAGGATGTCGAGTGAGTGTCAATTAATCATGACAGAGCCAGTCATAGATGCGGTACCATTGAAGATGATACCCCCTCGCTAGCTTGGGTAGAGGGGGCAGGGTCTTCTAGTTCCCGATCAGGACCTAATGTTAATCAAGAGGTTCATTCTTAGAGAAGAGGATCCAGAAGTTAGAAAGGGATCTGGAAAAACTGAAGCAGAGGCTAGCAACAAAGAAGAACGAACTGTATGTGACACCCCCAGAATAGGTCCAGTTAACCCAACCCATTCTGAGTCGCCAAATACATGGTACATAATTCAAATACAAACTTTTATATCACACGTGCAAAATACGACCACACCACTGTGAGTGTCAATACAAATATGTAGAAAATATTAACATTCAAACTAAGTCCTCGTTACAATTATTATCACACTATTTATTAAAAATAATGAGGACTACTACTGCTTTAACTCCGACCATCACTCTGTCCCCCGACTAGTTTCTGCGACATTCTCATTTCCTGAAGAGGACAATACATGAAAAAGGTGAGCTCAACTAGCCCAGTAAAGAATATTATGACTAAGATAATGGAAAATAAATTATCGTTAGTCTTCAACAATTCAGATAAAATATTATGGACAACAAGTTTTAGATCAATATTCGCAGCGGAAATAACAATTCATTACAAGAGTTAAGTAGAGAATGAAGTCTACTATCTTCTATGATTTAAAAGTCCATCATTAATATTTTATCCCTGTAACATCAATCAATATACATCTTAAATCAAATATTCATCTTTGTACTACGGGCCAAAGATATTCATTTGTATCACCAGTGGTCATGTTCATCTCAACACCTGTCCATCTTTGCACTACGGCCAAAGATATTCATCAGGTAATCATTCATCTTTGCTCCACAGGCCAAAGATATTCAGTTATATCACCTTTAAGGACTGAGGATGATGAAAAATACTTTAAAGAACGAATCCAATGAGATAAAGGATAAAGATTAAAGATTCGTATTTTAGTTTATCAAATTCAAAAATACTTCGTAATAATCAATTGTGGAGCAAAATTCAAGAATAAAGCTCAAAACTTAGATCCAATCAAAGATAGGAACCTTAACACGCAACTTGGACATATGGAAGAAAATTTAATTTTTCTGTGAATAGTGCCGTATATGTAAATAGTAACCCCGACGAAAAAAAGTAAGAATTTCATAATAAAATCCATGCCAATATTTTGGTATAATGATATTGAAAAGAATAACATCATTTATGAAAGAAAATAATATCCCTTACCTCAAAAGAATAATACTTCTGACTGGAATATCGGATATAAGGCTGAAGAAAACTTGCGCTAAATAGTAACACTCAAAGTATCTAAATACTCACAAAAATATGCTCAATATTATAGAGAGAGAAAACTTCTGATTCTGGTGTGATTTTCCATTCTAACCTAAGCACCCTATTTATAAGAAAAGCTTAGGATGCCAAAGTAGACTTTCTGCGCCGGCGGCTTTCACCCAGCACACGTCGTGAGATTTGAAAATTCAGCAATTTTTCCACAACAACCAAAAGTGGGGCCCACCATTTTATTTAAAAAAACATTTATTTTTGAAACTTCAATAATTCATAATAAATAGCCCTTTTGTTAGAAAAATACAAATAATATGTCTTTTCCATAGGAAATTTAATTCCCTACAACTTTGTAGAAGAAAGTTTTTCCAAATTCTTAACTGAAAATGGCCGAAATCCATTACAAATGATTTTCCACACCAAAATACTGATAAAAACACCTTAGCACTAATTCCTTCTTTGATATCCACAAAATAAATATTTTCTTATCATATAAATTAATAATTAATTATTTGCAAATAATATTACAGAACTACAATATTGACAACCAGGTCGTTTCTAAGAAAGAGGGGGCCTTCCGATAAGGATTTCTCCTTATTGGCGCGCAATTAAATAACCCCTCCTAGACAGAACTTCCTTAGACATTGTCAATAATGCAAATAATATGAATTATTGAGTTGATAATGTGAAATACTGTGCAGTGACAATTATTGAATCAATAATACAAAATATCAATGGTAGCAATTATTGAATCAATCATATAAAATAGCAACATAGCAATTATTGATATAAATTATCAATGTAGCAATTATTGATATAAAATATCAACGTAGCAATTATTGAACCAATAAAATATCATGCAATTATTGAATCAATAATATAAAATATTGAACAGTAATTACTGTAACAATTATTGAGTAAGTAACTTCTTACGTAAGAACCAATAATTCAAAATACTGTGCAATACCGTGTGCTACTGTGCACAACGCGTATTACTGTATTTTTATCACCGGGTATTTCAACTGTTTAACCGTAACAGTTTTACCGTTATTTATAAAAAGGTTATTTCTGTCGCTTTCTATATCCCACAGTTATTCCGTTGTGGGGCACACAAATAGTTGCGCCGTCGTACGAATATTCCCCGACAACAAGAATATTCCACGACCAAACGAATATTCCCCGACAACAATGAATATTTTATAACCACTTGCTTATTTTGAAATATTTGCACATTTTACCCATAACTTTTCACATTCATCAAATCAACACCCTACTATTTCGAAATAATATATAAAGAAAATTAAATCTTTATTCATAAAAGTTGGGGTCTTACAACCTCTCCTCCTTATGAAATTTCGTCCTCGAAATTGATGTACGTACCTGGTATGTCGAAAAGGTGAGGATACCTCACTTTCATTTCTGATTCCAACTCCCAGGTCATTTCCTCAGTAGCATGGTTTCTCCACAAAACTTTAACTTGAGGTATAGTTTTCAAGCGCAGGACATGCTCCTTCCTATCCAAGATCTTGACAGGTACCTCCTCATACGTTAAATCTTCGGCTATCTCATCTGGTTCTAACTCAATAATGTGGTTTGGGTCTTTCACATATTTGCGAAGTACGGATATATGAAAAACATTATGAACACGAGACATGCTTGGAGGTAAAGTGAGTCTATAGGCCACATTTCCTACTCGGTCAAGGATCTCAAATGAACCAATGAATCGTGGGTTGAGCTTTCCTCTCTTCCCGAATCTCGTAACTCCTTTCCATGGAGCAACACGTAACAATACATGATCCCCAACATTAAATTCCACGTCCTTTCGATGAAGATTCACATAACTCTTTTGTCGATCTTGTGCTGTTTGTATCCATTGCCGGATCATTTGGATCTTTTCCGTAGTCATACGTACTAACTCCGGTCCCAACAATGTTGCTTCACCCACCTCATCCCAGCATATTGGAGAATGACACTTTCTCCCATACAACGCTTCGAATGGAGCTACGCCTATACTTGCTTGATAACTGTTATTGTAGGAGAATTCCACCAATGGTAAGTACTTATCCCAACTCCCTTTGAAGTCTAGAACATAGAGTCTCAATAGATCTTCAAGAGTTTAAATAGTCCTTTCTGATTGTCAGTCTGTTTGAGGATGATAAGACGAACTGAATCATAAATTCGTGCCTATAGCTTTCTGTAACTGATCCAAAATTATAAAGTAAATCTGGGATCATGATCCGAAATTATGGATATTGGCATGCCGTACAATCTCACAATCTCATTCACGTACATATGAGCAAGACGTTCAAGGGAATAAGTCTCTCGTATCGGCAAGAAATGAGCAGACTTGGTTAATCTATCAACAATAACCCAAATCACATCTATACCTTGAGAAACCTTGGGAAGACCCGTAACGAAATCCATCGTAATGTGTTCCCACTTTCATTTTGGAATCTCCAGTGGTTGCAATGGACCCTTCGGCACTTGATGCTCCGCCTTTACACGTTGACACGTTAAACATCTCGAAATAAACTCCGCGATCTCTCTTTTCATATTGCTCCACCAAAATATATGTCGAAGATCACGATACATTTTGGTACTCCCAAGAAGGATTGTAAACGGTGTGTTGTGTGCCTCCATTATGATTCTATGCTTTAAGTCGGAATCGTTAGAAACACAAAGTCTGGAGTTGACTCGAAGTATTCCTTCTTCATTGATTCTTGCTTTTGGAATGGCACCTTCTTTCACCTTTTTCTTCATCTTCATCAGCTCCGGATCCGTAGCTTGAGCAGCTTTAACTTTATCAATCAAAGCTGGTTCTACGCATATACTTGACATCATCGCACTCGTTCCTGCATATGATCTTCTACTCAACGTGTCAGCTGCCACGTTCGCTTTTCCAGGATGGTATTGGATGGTATGATCGTAATCTTTCAACAGCTCAAGCCAACGTCGTTGCCGCATGTTGAGATCCTTTTGAGTGAAAAAATATTTAAGGTTCTTATGATCCATATAAATCTCCATTTTCTCCCCGTACAGGTAATGTCTCCATATCTTCAACGCGAAAACGACTGCTGCCAACTCTAGATCATGAGTAGGATAATTCCTCTCATATTCTTTGAGTTATCGCGAGGCATAGGCTATGACTTTCCCATATTGCATGAGAACACATCCTAACCATTTGCCCGAAGCATCGCTGTAGATAACAAATCCATCCGAACCAGATGGTATTGTCAGAATAGGTGCCGAGATAAGTCTTCTCTTGAGCTCTTGGAAGCTCTTCTCGCATTCCTCACTCTAAACAAATTTTGTATCTTTCTGAGTCAACTGAGTTAATAGAGTAGCAATTCGAGCAAATCCCTCTACGAACCTTCGATAATAACCAGCTAAGCCCAGAAAGCTTCATACTTCGGTCACCGACTTAGGTTGCTCCCAGCTTTGTATTGCTTCAATCTTCGCTTGGTCAACAGATATTCCACGTGTCGATACCACGTGCCCAAGGAATGCTACTTCCTCAAGCCAAAACTCGCATTTCTTCTGCTTGGCATATAGCTTGTTCTCACGAAGCTTTTGAAGTACCAACTTCAAGTGGTGCTCATGATCTTCACGGCTTTTAGAATAGATGAGGATGTCATCAATAAAGACAACAACGAACTGATCCAAATACTCCTTGAATACACGGTTCATCATATCCATGAAAGCAACAGGAGCATTAGTCAATCCAAAAGACATGACTAAGAACTCATAATGCCCGTACCGAGTTCTGAAGGCAGTCTTCTGAATATCCTCAGTTTAAATCTTCAGCTGATGATATCCAGAACGAAGATCGATCTTGGAAAAGAATTATGCTCCTTGTAACTAGTCGAGCAGGTCATCAATACGAGGTAGCGGATACCTATTCTTGATGGTGACATGGTTCAACTCCCGATAGTCAATACAAAGTCGCATACTCCCGTCTTTCTTCTTTACAAATAAAACAGGAGCACCGCAAGGAGACGTACTAGGACGAATAAAACCGATGTCTAACAATTCCTGTAATTGGACCTTTAACTCCTGAAGTTCAATAGGAGCCATTCGATATGGGGTTTTAGAAATGGGTTTTGTACCAGGTTCAAGGTCAATAAAGAATTCAACTTCACGTTCTGGGGGTAGACCGGGAAGTTCTTCAGGAAATACATCAGGAAACTCATTAACAACGGAAATATCATTCAAACCTAACGTATTCTGGTTTAGATCAGTGACATGAGCTAAGAAAGCTTGACATTCATTTTTTAATAAACCAATAGCTTTGTGACTTGAAATGATATTGACTGATTTTAGTGGTTTTGTGATTTGGATTCGCACAACAGGTTGATTAGGAATATAAAAACTAACAACCTTACGAAAACAATCAATTTTGGCATGGTAAGTGGTTAACCAGTCAATTCCTAAAATCACATCAAATGCAAGTATTTTCAAAGATATAAGATCAGCAGGTAAGGTAAGGGTACCAATCTGAATCAAGCAAGATTTGTAAACTGTGGATGTAACAAAAGTTTCTCCCAACAGAGTTTCAATAGATAAGTCAAAGTCTAATTTCTCAGGTGTCAAATTTAATCGTTGAGCATAAGTAGGTGAAATAAAAGAATGGGTAGCACCGGTATCTAACAAGGTGTAAACTACGCAAGAGTTTATGAATAGCTTACCCGTAATCACCTCGTGTGGATTCCTCGCGTTTTGGGCTATCTTGACAAACGCTCTTCCAGGAATCACCAACTTTGACTTAGTCCGAAACCACCTTTGGAATCACCAGCCCCGCTGGATTTGGTTTCGCTATAGGACAATCTCGAGCTATATGTCCTTATTTTCCACTGTTATAGCATGCTTTGAATTGTTGTGGGCAGTTTGGGCTGATGTGTCCCTCTTTATCACATTTATAGCATACGATCGGTGGTCGTTCTCCTCCCCTAGAAACAGTTGATGCTGCTGCTGATGTTGACGTCTTCACATTCTCATTGTTATACCTTCTCTTCTTGAAATCTCTCCCCGATTCGCTTTTTCTACTATCATGGCCACGATTACCACCGGAGTGGTTACCGCTTCTGTCATACTTTCCTCCCCGCTGGTTTTCATTGCTCCGATGACTGCTGCCACCAGTACGACCTTGGTTGTTATCCCTTGGTTGAATATAATCACTATCTCGTTCTAACAACTGGCCCTTTTCACTACATCCGAATATAGAGAAAATTTGTGAGAAATGAGATATTGACATATTTTGGGTTTCAAACATCTCAGAAACTTCCGCGTCATACGTTCCTCATTCTCTACCAAATGAGGTGCAAACCTGAACAACTCCGCGAACTTAGCCTCGTACTGGGACACAGTCATATTGTTTTGTTCTAGTCTGATAAACTCTACCTCCTTCATATGATGAATACTTTCAGAAAAGTACTTGTCATTGAACAGTTTCTGAAATGCTTCCCAAGACATCTTGAGTGCGACAGGCTGGGTAAGCTTCACAGACTCCCATCAGTAATCTGCCTCTCCATGGAACATAAACGTGGCGAATGGAACCTTCTGTTCCTCCGTGCATCCCAAGACATCAAATATCTTGGTAATTTGCTTAACCCAAGTCTCTGCCTCGATCGGATCTGGCTTTTCCTGAAATTCTGGTGGTCCCAACTTTTTGAACTGCTTGGCAGTGACAAGCCGCGAGATGTTATTGTCTCCACCTGTATTTTGTACACGAGTCTCCCTCGTCTGGTTTTACATGAACTGCAAAAAACTTCTAAACATTTCATCGTTTATCGTCTGACCAGCGTTGTTTTCAGGATGAACATTGCCTTCTTGTTGCACGTTCTCCTGGTTGGTGATTAAAGGTGTCTCCACGCTCTTATTCACTTCATTGTTAACATTCTCAGCTGCCATTCTCAAATACTGCCATAAAGTAAGGATTAATTAAACAAATTAACATATCACATATTAACCCTATGCACCGACTAACCAATTAAATACCACATAAGCTTAGGTAGGACATACTAGTGAAGGATTTACACGTCTCTCCCCTCCTAGTTCTATTCCCCGATCTCCGCCAGAGACCATATCCCTAAGCTCTGATGCCAACTGTGACGCCCCCAGAATAGGTCTAGTCAACCCAACCCATTCTGAGTCGCCAAATACATGGTACAAAATTCAAATACAAACTTTTATATCACACGGTCGTACAAAATACGACCACACCACTGTGAGTGTCAATACAAATATGTAGAAAATATTAACATTCAAACTAAGTCCTCGTTACAATTATTATCACACTATTTATTAGAAATAGTGAGGACTACTACTGCTCTAACTCGGACCATCACTCTGTCCCCCGACTAGTTCCTGCGACATTCTCATTTCCTGAAAAGGACAATAGATGAAAAGTGTGAGCTCAACTAGCCCAGTAAAGAATATTATGACTAAGATAATGGAAAATAAATTATTGTTAGTCTTCAACAATTCAGATAAAATATTATGGACAACAAGTTTTAGATCAATATTTACAGCGGAAATAACAATTCATTAGAAGAGTTAAGTAGAGAATAAAGTCTACTATCTTCTATGATTTAAAAGTCCATCATCAATATTGTATCCCTGTAACATCAATCAATATACATCTCGAATCAAATATTCATCTTTGCACTACGGGCCAAAGATATTTATTTGTACCACCAGTGTTCATGTTCATCTCAACACCTGTCCATCTTTGCACTACGACCAAAGATATTCATCAGGTAATCATTCATCTTTGCTCTACAGGCCACAGATATTCAGTTATATCACCTTTTAGGACTGAGGATGATGAAAAATACTTTAAAAAATGAATCCAGTGAGATAAAGGACAAAGATTAAGGATTCCTATTTTAGTTTATCCAATTCAAAAATACTTCGTAATAATCAATTGTGGAGCAAAATTCAAGAATAAAGCTCAAAACTTAGATCCAATCAAAGATAGGAACCTTAACACGCAACTTGGACATATAGAAGAAAATTTAATTTTTTCGTAAATAGTGCCGTATACGTGAATAGTGCCGTATACGTGAATAGTAACCCTCGACAGAAAAAGTAAGAATTTCATAATAAAATCCATGCCAATATTTTGGTATAATGATATTGAAAAGAATAACATCATTTATGAAAGAAAATAACATCTCTTACCTCAAAAGAATAATACTTCTGACTGGAATATCGGATATAAGGCTGAAGAAAACTTGCGCTGAATAGTAACACTCATAGTATCTAAATACTCACAAAAATACGCTCGATATTATAGAGAGAGAAAACTTCTGATTCTGGTGTGATTTTCCATTCTAACCTAAGCACCCTATTTATAGGAAAAGCTTAAGATGCCAAAGTAGACTTTCTGCGCCGGTGGCTTTCACCCAGCACACCTCGTGAGATTTGAAAATTCAGCAATTTTTCCACAACAACCAAAAGTGGAGCCCACAATTTTATTTAAAAAAACATTTATTTTTGAAACTTCAATAATTCATAATAAATAGCCCTTTTGTCAGAAAAATATAAATGATATATCCTTTCCATAGAAAATTTAATTCCCTACAACTTTGTAGAAGAAAGTTTTTCCAAATTCCTAACCGCAAATGACCGAAATCCATTACAAATTATTTTCCACACCAAAATACTGATAAAAACACCTCAGCACTAATTCCTTCTTTTATATCCACAAAATAAATATTTCCTTATCATATAAATCAATAATAAATTATTCACAAATAATATTACAAAACTACAATATTGACAACCAGGTCGTTTCTAAGAAAGAGGGGACCTTCCGATAAGATTTCTCCTTACTGGCGCGTAATTAAATAACCCTTCCTAGACAGAACTTCCTTAGATATTGTCAATAATGTTATCTAATAATATTATTCAAATAATATGAATTATTGAGTTGATAATGTGAAATACTGTGCACTGACAATTATTGAATCAATAATACAAAATATCAATGGTAGCAATTATTGAATCAATCATATAAAATAGCAACGTAGCAATTATTGATATAAAATATCAATGTAGCAATTATTGATATAAAATATCAACGTAACAATTATTGAACCAATAAAATATCATGTAATTATTGAATCAATAATATAAAATATTGAACAGTAGTTACTGTAACAATTATTGAGTAAGTGACTTCTTACGTAAGAACCAATATTTCGAAATACTGTGAAATACCGTGTGCTACTGTGCACAATGCGTATTACTGTATTTTTATCACCGGGTATTTCAACAGTTTTACCGTTATTTATAAAAATGTTATTTCTGTCGCTTTCTATATCCGACAGTTATTTCGTTGTGGGGCCCACAAATAGCTGCGCCGTCGTACGAAAATTTTCCGACAACAAGAATATTCCACGACCAAACAAATATTCCCCGACAACAATGAATATTTTATAACCACTTGCTTATTTTAAAATATTTGCACATTTTACCCATAACTTTTCACATTCATCAAATCAACACCTTACTATTTCGAAATAATATATAAAAAAAATTAAATCTTTATTCATAAAAGTTGGGGTCTTACACTGTAGGTTAAGGAATTTCAGAATATAGCTAGTGATAGGGATAAGTCATTAGTCGGCTATGTGGTTTGCTTTTCTTTTGTGTGTAACCTAGTGATCTAAAATGAATTACTAGATATGTATATATATACTTGCAATGTGAAATACAAATTTCTGTCTATCAAACTGAGTTATTTAATTATTGAACTGGTATTCATACTTAGTTATTTTTTATATTTAGATAAATGGCACCTAGAAGAAGACCTCGTGGACAACATGAAGAAGAATAGGGAGAGGCAGACCCTACCCAAACCCTGGTAAATATTCTAGTGGGAGCTTTGCAAGGAAGACAAGCCAATGCATTACCAGCTGCACCCAATAACCCAACCACAACCTAATTTAAAGATTTTAAACTAGTGGGACCACCGAAATTTAAGGGAACAGATGAGCCAATAAAGGCTCAGACTTGGATTGCAGAGATGGAGAAAATGTTTAAAGTAACCAAGGTAAATGACGACCAAAAAGTGGATTTTTCCATTTTATTTTTAAAGGATGGAGCTAATCACTTGTGGGAAGCGAATAAGGGTAGAACTGGAGAAGGTGCCACTATTTGGGACAAGTTCAAGGAGTTTTTCTTTGCCAATTACTTTCCAAATTTGATGCAGGATCGTATGGAAGTTCAATTCTTGGAATTGAAATAGAGGGAGATTACGGTATCACAATACACGACCAAATTCAATGAGTTTGCTAGGTTTGCATCACATCAGGTAGATACCGAGGCAAGGAAGACAATGAGATTTGAAGGGGGGTTGAAACCCCAAATTAGGAGCAAAATATCGGTGATTCGGATGAAGACTTTCACAGAGATTTTGGAAAATGCCATTATGGCTGAGAAGGAAGGAGAGGCTTTATTACAGTTCTATAAGGAGAAGAGGAGTGGTACAGGAAAGAGAAGCACAAGTGGGGGTTACAACAACAATAACAATAAGAGAAGGTGGGAGGTAGCTTTTTTGAACAACCCTAGAAAAGGAGGATATAACCTTAGCAACAATGCCAACAAAGGAGGGAACAACAACAACAATTAAAGAATTGAATGCTGTCAGACATGTGTAAATAATCACAAAGGAACATGTAATTTTAGAGGGACGAAGTGTTATACTTGCGGAGAAGATGGGCATTATTCCAACTGGTGTCCATAAAAGAAGGAGAAGAGCAAGAATGTTAAATGTTTTAACTGTGGGGCAGAGGGTTATATGTTCATGTTTTGTCCAAAACCCAAGAGGATGAATGCGGGAGGAGGTCAAAATTTCAACAATAACCCTGGAACGGCGGCTGCAGGAGTTGCTTAGAATCGGCCGAATACAAGAACATTTAACATAACTGTGAGGGATGCTGTTGCGGCATAAGACGTGGTGACAGGTATTATACCAATTGATGTCATAAATGGTTATGTGTTATTCGACTCTGGTGCTTCTTGTTCGTTTGCATCTGTTGATTTTGTTAAGACATTAAAAATAACATGTAAAGATCTAGAAATACCTTTCAACGTAGAATTTACTAATAAAGAAATAATCCATATTCATACAGAATATAAGAATTGTAGTGTAGAAATTCAGGGGCATAAGTTACCAGTAAACCTTATTCCTATACAACTAGGGGAATTTGATGTAATCTTGGGTATGGATTGGTTGGGTAGGCATAAGGCAGTGATTGATTGTAAGCAGAAACAAGTAAGTTTAAGGACATCTTTGAAAACAAAGGTAGTATTCAAGGGAAGTTATTCACCTAAGCAAGTCCAGTGTTTAACAGTTATACAGGCTAATAGATTGCTTCGAAAGGGTGGTACAAGGTATTTAGCCTATGTTGTGGATACGAGGAAAGAAGGGGGAAAGCTAGATCAAATTCCTATAGTAAATGAGTTTTCAGACGTATTTCCAAGTGATTTACCTGGTCTTCCACCAGACAGAAAGATTGAGTTTGTGATTGACCTTGCACCTGGTACAGCACCAGTTTCAAAGGCACCATACAGGATGGCACCAGTAGAATTTGTGATAACCCAAAAATTTATAAAATCTTGAATGAATAGAATAAAGGTTAAATAATAAAACCTAGGTAAGAATTTGAGGATTTATTTAAAAAATTTCAAGTAAAACCTATATGTTTTCTATTCTTAGGTTATAAAAAAAATATGGGTTACAAAATTCTAAAACCCTAGAAATGAATTAATATATACTTGAAGAAATATCAAGGATAAGGTATTACGATACCTATAAATTCGATGTGAACTGAATGGTCCAAGGAAATGTTATAATGATGCATGTGGAAATTTTATTAAGGGAATAAAATTCACATGAAGAGATACTATGAGGTTAAACGAAGATGAGTATATGTATAGAAATATATATATATATATATATATATATATATATATATATACTTAGTAAGGTGCTATATATTTTAGCAAGAGGAATGATGAATTAAGTTAAGGATATGAGAATCAAGTGAAGACTATGTTAGTAATTAGCATAGCTTGAATGTTGGCCTTGACTGGCAAATAAGAAGATGAATAAGCATAGAGCTATTAGCTAATATGATTAGCAATAAAAATAGAGTAAGTTAAAACTCAAAATTTGGGTTAGAGATGGAATTTTGAAGCACGGACTGCTCGGTTGCATCCGAAACGTTAAGTTTAGTCAGAAAGGATAGTAAACACAAAAATATATAAGGGCAGACTTTTTGGTCAAAGCCAACAGTTGACTTTTATGTAGAAAAGTCAAAATTAGAGTTAGAAGTGGAATGTGTCGTATTTAATAAATATATATATATATATATATATATATATATATATATATATACCAATGTATGGGATTTTTTTATAATCTCAGGTTACTATTTATTCTGAAACCTAATTATAGCAAGTCTAATTGGGTTATGTAAGTTAATTGATATTATTGATATATGAGAATGTGTTTATATTAATAATAATGTATAAGAGTCCAAATAATAATTTATTTTATGGACTAAGGAGAATAAATAGTTTAAACAAGCCCATTAGTTTAATTAAGCATTGAACTTATAAATAGTTTAATTAGGGGTAACGAAAGTATTAGTTTGTCCAATATTAAATTATCAAGTATGTTAGTATCCCAAATAAATAAACTAAGGGAGCCCAAGTTGATTGTAGTTAGTAGTTAAGCTAATTAGAAATCAAGCCCAAGTAATTAATGTTGGATTGCCCAAAACATTATATTAAATGGCCCAAACCTTGGTCCATTAAGTGAGGAGACTTGTTAGTCCTCTAATAAATGTGTAATAGTCCAAGAAGTAAATAATACTAGTGGACTAGCCCAATTGGATTAATAATCAAGCCCACTTATTTTAGTGGAGGTGGACTTGAATGTCATTAGTTAAATTAATTAACTTAGCCCAACATGTGGAATTAATAAGTAGTAGCCCAAGTATTGAATAAATGAACTTGACTACTAGTGGCCCAAATTAATTAATTGTGAGCCCAAAAATTAATTAAACAGGCCCAAACCTTGGTCCATGAAAGAAAGGACTTTTAATCATTAAAGTAAGTATATAACACAATAAAAATAAATTTTTAATGGGAGAAAAAGGGAGCATGGCCGACCACTTTAGGGGTAATATGGGGAGAAAATGCAACTTTTGTCAAGCTTACCCAAAATCTTGGTTATAATCTTTTGAAACCAACACACATGACATGTGTCACTCTCCTAGCATGTCCAACACTTGTGTTTAGTAACTAAGCAACCAAGTAATGATTAAAGAAGAGAGTTAGTGGAACAATGCTTACACTTTCAATTATACCCACTCCATTAACTTGATTTCATTTCATTATACTTCCAAGTTCCTTAGCTAGAGAAAGAAAAAAAAAATATAGAGAGAGAAAGAGAGAGAGGTTTGGCCACTTCAAGAGGAAGAAGAGGGTCTTGATCTTCATGCATGATAAGTATCTAAGCTACTTTAGAAGAAAAAGAAGGATAGCAAGAAGAACTAGGTATTGATTCTCATCATTTTCAAGTTTTGATTTCTTATTTGTTGGATTTTGATGAAACAAAGAGCCTTAAGTTTGACCTTTAAAAACTCTTCATCTATGTGTATAAATGTTTTATATGAAGATCAAAATATTTTTGAAGTTGAAAGTTAGATCAAAAGAGAGATTTGAACCAAATGAGTTGAGAAAAGCTCAAGCATGCATGCACTAGGTAACTTTATGTTAGATTCTTGTTATGTATGTTGAATATGGTTAATATCATAATTAGAGTGTTAGATCTTGAGTTTAACAAATGAGACTTGTGGATTTATATGAGTTCATGTGATGAGTTTGGAAAAAGGAAGTTAGATGGATTTTTGAGGAAATTTTTATTTAGCTAGTGTACTATAACATGTGCATGTTAAAATCTACAAGTGATATTTGAGGTTTTCTTTCTTGATATGCTAGATACATGAGTTAAGGGCAAAATCCCTTTAGAATCACTCAAATATGCTTAAAAATGAGCAAGTTATGAATTTAATCTCAAACTACCCAACTGTTGTAATCATGCTACTGATCAGTAACTTCTGAGCTGTTTTCAATAACCAAAATAGACTCAAATTTGATGTTTGATAAATGGAAACAGTAGTTCAGGAAGATACAAATCCAACGCCTTCGACGGAGCCTAATTCCGAGTTGTAGACTTCGTTCTACAAGCGTTACCATAAAGGACCTCAAATCTAAAATTTGGGCGAAAATTATAGTGCTAATATGAAGTGAATGAATGAGTTATTATAATAAATAACTTTTAAAGCCACCAATGGGCTAGTAAGTTAATTACATATAAAGTGAAATATAATTAACTATTTAATTATTATTTAAATGATGTTAAGTAATAATTAAGTAGATTTAGTGTTAATAAAATAACTAGTTATTATTTAATTAAGATTAAATAATAATTAGAGTTAAACAATTAATTAATTAATATTAAATAATGATTAAAGAATATTTAAGTAAGATTAAGTAATATTAAAGTAATTACTTACTTACATTGACATGAAAGTTGATAGAATTAATTATTTATTATTTAAATAATAAATATGGACGAATGTTATTAATTATTCTTTCAATAATAATAAAGAATAATTAAAGACTAATGAAGTGAATAAATCAATTAATTATTTATTCAAGGATAAGGAATTAATTGATTATTAAAGACAAATAATAATTTATTTGTTCATTATTTAATTAACATTAAATAATGAGGAGTTATAATTGGTTATTATTGATTATTAAATAATAACTAAAGGTAATTAATATTAAATAGTAATCAAATGAAGAGGGAGTTTACAATTAAAGAAAATTTAAATAACTCCTTCATTAAACAATTATAATAAATTATTTAAAGATCTAATAAGTGTTTATCACCTAAGAAAAACCTTATTAATTATTAAATCATTAACCTAAGATCAATTAAATATCTTATAGGATTAATGATAGTACATTATATATATGTACTTTGTGATTGAATTATTTGGTTAATAATAGTACAAGTAAGCGTATAGATGGACAATTATACGCAGTACTAATTGATAGATCTACATTATCAATGTTAGGTCATTCAAAGAGTTTTAATTAAAGTTAGTAAGCCATAGTTCATCGAACAGGCAAGTTCCTATACACTTTTATTGAGCAAGTTTTCTATAACTCAAACTTGAGTTATATTTTCAAAGCATGGTAGTGAATAATTATTGTTGATTATTCGCATCTCTACTTATTATTGATTTGCACTCTAGTGCATGTTGCATATGTTCATCAGGTATGAAAGGCTGATCACCTTCATTACCCTAAGGTTCAGTTAAAGTTGTTCATGGTCCTTGTTGAAATTAAACATTATTAGTTTAGTCATTTATTTATTGAAACTCTGATTTATGCTCTTTCACAATTATTATATTGTTAAAAATTAGAAATCTTATTATTACTTTTCAATCATGATATATCTTATTTTGAACTTAAACTTGCTGGGCAAAATTGTTGCTCACCCTTGCTATATCATGATAACCATTTCAGATTAAGACGAAATTTCGGATACAGGCAAAGACAAAGACAAATTCTAGAATTGGATTTGGATGCAGGTTAAACTTGTAATAGTATTGAATGCAAATGGCATTGTATGTCGTATAGGATATTGAATGCAGGTATTCAGCTAAGGTTAGTCAACCTGGAGAAATGTTATAGAATCATGTGAAATAAATAATATCTGATTATTAATTCCGCATTAAATGATAGAATATGTATGATGTTGAAATACCGTAACGTACTAGGTCCGAGGTAAAAGGTACCCGAATTTGGGGGCGTCACAGAATTGAAGGAGTTGCATGTTCAGTTGCAAGAACTCATAGACAAGAAATACATACAACCTAGTGTTTCACCCTGGGGAGCACCTATGTTGTTTATAAAGAAGATGGATGAGACTTTAAGGTTATGTATAGATTATCGAGAGTTGAATAAGTTGACCATAAAGAATAAGTACCCATTATCAAGGATTGATGATTTGTTTGATCAGTTAAAAGGAGCTGAATAATTTTTAAAAATCGACTTACGATCGGGCTATCATCAACTGAAGGTAAGAAAAGAGGATGTGCCAAAGACCGCGTTTAGAACATGATACGGACATTATGAGTTTCTTGTGATGTCCTTTAGGTTAACAAATACACCAGCAGCCTTTATGAATTTAATGAATCGAGTGTTTAAGTCATGCTTGGATAAATTTATCGTGGTGTTTATCGATGATATCCTAATATACTCTAAGACACTGGAGGAACATGCAGAACACTTGAGAAAGGTATTAGAGATATTACGAAAGGAACAAATCTATGCAAAATTTTCCAAGTGTGAATTCTGGTTAGAGGAAGTTCAGTTCCTAGGTCTTCTAATTGATAATAATGGGGTCGCAGTGGATCCGACAAAGATAGAAACAATCATGAATTGGGATAAACCAATAACACCAACAGAAGTTCGCAGTTTTCTTAGTTTGGCAGGGTACTATCGTCGTTTTATAAAAGATTTTTCCAAAATAGCAACCCCGCTAACCAATTTAACTCGAAAGATGGTAAACTACATTTGGACAGACAAGTGTGAGGAGAGTTTTCAAGAATTGAAGAAATTATTGAGTAGAGCACCAGTACTATCATTAGCAGATGATACTGGAGGTCATGTGGTTTATAGTGATGCTTCACACAGGGGTTTAGGATGTGTGTTAATGCAACATAGAAGCTGATCGCCTATGCTTCGCGACAACTTAAGGATTATGAGAAAAGATATCCTACTCATGATCTAGAGTTAGCCGCGGTAGTTTTTGGTTTGAAGATTTGGCGACATTATTTGTATGGAGGAAAGTGTGAAATATACACAGATCACAAAAGTTTAAAATATATTTTTACACAAAAGGAGTTAAATACGAGGCAGAGGAGGTGGTTGAAGTTAATAAAGGACTTTGATTGTGAGATCCTATATCATCCTGGTAAAGCCAACGTAGTTGCCGATGCATTGAGCCGAAAGAATTAAGAGAGGTTGAATATCATCACAAACAACGAGGTACTGATAAAAGAGTTTAAAAAACTCGAGATTGAAGTAAGAGCTCCAACTAACTCTAAATAGGAGCTATTTGTGATAGAGACAACCTTAACTTTAATGGATAAAATCAAAAAGATGCAGGAAAAAGGATGAAGCATGTCAGAAGTGTAAGGACGAGAAAACTCAGGAGAAGAACATTAAGTTTCGACTGGACAAAGAGGGAGTACTGAGGTATGAGGATAGAGTATGGTTTCCATCGGTATAGGTACTGAAAGATGAAATCTTAACGGAAGCCCATAGTTCTATGTTTGCTATGCACCCGCGGAGTACTAAGATGTATTAAGACTTGAGTCAACATTTTTGGTGGTCGAATATGAAAAGAGAGATAGCAGAATGGGTAAGCAAGTGTCTTACATGCCAAAGAGTTAAAGCCAAACATCAAATACCGAGTGGATTACTACAACCTCTACCGATTCTTGAATGGAAATGGGAGCAAATTACCATGGACTTTGTGGTAGGACTTCCTGTCACTCAAAAAGGTCACAATGCTATTTGGGTAATAGTTGATCGTCTCACCAAATCAGCCCATTTTCTACCTATTAAGTTTACTTATAATCTTGATTAGTTGGCAAAGTTATACATAAAAGAGATTATCTCAAGACATGGAGTTCCTGTATCTATTGTGTCAGATAGAGATCCATGGTTTACTTCGAACTTTTGGAGGAGTCTTCAGACGTACTTAGGAACCTAGTTGAAATTGAGTACAGCATATCACCCGCAAACCGATGAACAAAGTGAGAGAACCATTTAGATGTTGGAAGATATGTTGAGAACCTGTATTATGGATTTCAAAGGTAGTTGGGAGGAGCAGTTGCCTTTGGTAGAGTTTGCATACAACAACAGTTACCATGCCAGTATTTGGATGCCGCCATATGAAGCTTTATACGGTAGAAAGTGTAGAACCCCGTTATGCTGGGATGAAGTTAGGGAAAGGAAAATGCTTGGACCTGAGCTAGTTCAGCAAACCACTGAGAAGATCCGAATTATACGTCAACAGTTGCAAGCATAACAAGATAGATAGAAGAAATATGCAGATCAGCACAAACAACTACAAGAGTTTAGTGTTGGGAGTCATGTCTTTCTGAAAGTATCTCCTTGGAAAGGCAAGATTCATTTTGGTAAAAAGGGAAAGCTAAGCCCGACATTCATTGGCCCATTTCAAGTATTAAGGAGAATAAGTGAGGTAGCCTACGAGGTTGCCCTACCCCCAGAGTTAGAACACATCCATAATGTGTTTCATGTGTCTGTGTTACGTCCGTATAAATCTGATTATAAGCACGTGATAAACTATGAACCTGTTCAGATAGAGAAAGATTTATCGTATGTAAACATTCCGGTACAGATAGTTGATCGGAAAGAACAGGTGTTGAGAAATAAAGTTATATCATCGGTTAAGGTGATATGGAAGAATCATGATATGAAAGAAGCTACGTGGGAGCTAGAGGATAAAATGCGAGAAGATTTTCCGCAGTTGTTTTCATAAGGGTGTAATTTCAATTTCGGGACAAAATTCTTATAAGAGGGGGTGATTGTAATATTCCAAATTTTGAACAAGAATATTAATATAAAAAGTAAATATTAATATGTTTTATATCTTGTGTAATGTGTATTTAACTTTATTATTGATATATATATATATATATATATATATATATATCAACACATAAGATATAACTTTTCTAAGTAAATTCTAATTTAAGATTTTATCTAAATAAGAAACCCTAACCCTAAATAGAAAATCCTAATTTTAATTATAAACCCTAATTCTAAATTAACAAACCCTAATGGTTTAATTTTGTTTTTAAGTTTGTAAAGAGAACATGAAATGACTAAATTACCCTTGGACTTAAGTATAAAATTACCAAAATACCCTTAGTATATGTAAAATGACAAAAATGCCCTTATTTTTCTCTTTTTAAATCAGATGAGAACAAATCTTTTGCCCCACTTGAGGTTTTGATATAAGGCTAGGTAGTAAGGACTTAAAACCACAAAATTTACACTTAATACACATCACCAACTAACTTATAAACAATCCTCAGCAAGCCAGTAGCAGAATCAGAAAGGGGAGAATCATAAATTTCTCAAAAGGGTAAAAACCTAACCCTAACTTTAAATCTTAGATTCTGAAATTTTATTGTTGTTGTTATTGTTTAAGGATGTTAATTAATAAGTTGTTTAGTGTTTGGGTTGCTAAAACATGGATCTATAACACTTAAAGGCATTAAAAGGGTGACTTAAGCAAAACTATCAAAGTATAAAAATAGGGTGTGACAGTCGAATGTCAGCCCTCAGTAGATCGCTCTCTGATTATTGTTCAAGTGTTTTAAAGGTTTATAGTTATAGTATGTAGTGTTGTTAGTAGCCTAGAAGTGGTAGAATGGACATCAGAATAATAGATTGGAAGTTATAAGTGGTCAAAACCCGTTGACCGAGCTTGACTGGCCGTTTTCTGGGTAACCCAGAAAACTGAAGAACACGTCTGACAAGTAGTTTGACCACCTTAATCTCTCACCTGTCAGTCTTTTTAGATGCTAGGTTTTAAATAAATTGGACATTGACATGATATCTACACCACTAGAGCACTGTAAGGCCTTAGGAAGTCACCGATAGAAAGTTATAGAGGGTCAAATGGCGTTGACCATTCAGATCTCATTTCTGGGTAACCCAGAATTGCTAGGCAGCGGTTTGACAAGCTATTGAGGGGCTTAGATGTTGCTGCTTAGTGATATCTAGATTCTACTAGTGCTACAACTTTGTACCCTCGTAGTTAGTCTACAACACCCGACCACTAGAACACGTAAACTACGAACACACTACACGATATAAAGCCTGAATGAGCGCTGATTGTCCATTTCTTGGCAACCCAGAAATGAATAACAGCCTCGGATGTGAGGTTTGACTGGCCATAGAATCCTGTAGAGATGTTGTTAGGCATTGCAATGACCATAGATGAGTACTCCTACACTAACACTACAACTTGATTAAACTTTAATGCCCAGAAACCAAACAGGTTGACAGTTAGATCGAGTCAAACGGGAGCCTTGGCTGTTGACTGGCCTGTTCTTGAGCCAGCCAAGAACACCTAAAGCGACAGATCCGTCGCTCTAGGCCTTTAGTGACATGCTAATTTTGAATAATAATAATAATAATTCAAATAAATAGAAATAATTTAAAAAAAAATTCTGAAACTTCATTTTTAATTATAATAAATAGTTTTTAATATTTTGACATAAAATTTTATTAATATTGAATTTATTTAAATATTAATGATAATAAAAGTATTTAATAATTGTATTAAATACATTATTTAAAAATAATGTTAATAGTTTAAAAATCATTTTAAATAATAATAAATTATTGAAAAATGATATTAATGATTTAAAAATCATTATTAATAAAAAAATTATTTAAGAATAATATTGATGATTTAAAAATCATTATAAATGGTTATTAAATATTTAATAATAATATTAATGATTTAAAAATCATTCTAATTGATAATAAATCATTTAAAAACTATTTTGAACTTTTGGAAATTATTATAAGTCATAACTAAAATAACTAAAATGATATGTAATCTTTTGAATAAAGTTTATTGAAAAACCAAATTGATAGCTATTCAATAAAGCGATAAAATATCGAACGGACTCCAAAATCAACCCAGACACTAATAATTTAATTAGAAATTAGTTATTATCATTTCTAATGACTGTTATAAACATATATAAGTTGCATGAACATATTCAAGTAGCTTAAATAGCTGATCTTTACAAAGGCAAGTTTTTCTAACTTCATTTAATTTTGCATTAAATGTAAGTCTTCTATATTGATATACGAACTTGATATAAATATTATTCATGATATCGGTGATTTGAAGAAGGTTATGACTTATTGTTCAAGCATAATCAAGACATATGAAATGTTATTTGCGTAAAATGTGTTTGATTTGATATCAAAGAGTAGACGATGAAAAAATCAATGTTGTTTGGTATAGATATATATACTGATACTATTCAGACTGGCAGTTATAGCACTGACCGGGGGTTATATTTACAGGAAGTTATAGTACTGACCTTGTTGGACTGGTAGGATGATATGTATACTCCTAGGATATGATTAGGCTAATCCCCTATGAGATATCCGAACAGAACTCCTATAAGTCTTTATGACTGTTAGAAGTGTGGTGTGGTTGACCGAATCAACCCGGGTTGCTAAGTCTTTATGACTGACAGAAGCTCGTAATGGGTAGACTCAGTATATATGTGGAAAAACTCTGAACTATATGTTCATTCACTTCAGATGTTGTGTGAGTACAAATTGTAAATCTTTAAAACTTGTTGAGCCTTTTAAAGCTCATCCTTGCAATTATTCTTTTCCTTTGCGGCTGTATTACATACACCAGGAAGTTCAAGCAATCATACTTATGGGTAGAGAGTAATTCTATAATAATGGATTTGTTATAGTAAGACTACATTGTAATTATTAATATTCTGATGTAATGGTTGAACCTTATGTAACCGGATATTATTATGTTGTTAGTTTATTAGTTGAATAGTTTTAAATTATTAATAGTGAATAGTAATAAGTACAGTATCTATATGAACTATACATCTGAATGAGTGTATTGAATGATCTTGTAAGTTCTGTAAGGACTGAGGTCGCCCCTCAGTTCCAAGAACAATCTTATCATTTGTACTGTGAATGTCAGATAGATAAGAATTATTGATATGCAATAAATATTTGTAAGATCATAAATCTATACATCCAAGTGAGGGTATCTAGATATGGTAATTGTTCTGACGAGAATATTACCTGATTGGAATACTGTGAATTTTGGATTTATAGAATTTATTGTCTTATAGAATATTTACATGAGCACCAAATCTGCTACAGGAAATGTAGAGGATTTGGGGGCGTCACAAAGGCCACACTTCGAGACAAGTCAGGCGGTCACTCTATTTGCTTCCTGCCTGAGCTTGTGTTTTCTTAGGCTCTAAATTACCGGTGTAGCAACTATTGGGCCGATGACTCCCAAGCCAGACGGCTTTAGGGAAGCAGGTATAGAGACACCCCTCGGGCTTAATTACTCGAGTAACCTAGGCCACGATTCAGATCTGCTCACATTTTACCTTTTTCTTCTTGTAATTCTCGTTTTCTTAGGCATTGAGTTACCCATGTAACGAGTGTTGTGTCGGTGACTCCAAAACCAGATGGCTTTAGGGCACTAGGTGTAAAGACACCCCTCAGGCTTAATAACTCGAGTAACCCAGACCACGATTCAAGACATTAGGCTGGTTATCAATTGCCATCCTTGTCGCCATAGTTGCATACCCCACAGCTAAGAGTTAGGGTAATCATAAAGTGAAGACATGCATATGAGGTTAAGTTTGTTCCAAAAAGCGATTTAAACTAGGATGTCATGCCTAATCAAAAGGTTAAATTGTCTTAATTCTCTAATCGTTCTCGTGATTCTTGCTCCACGGACGCTTATCAGAATTAATCCAATTCATAACAAGTTAAGCAAAAATCTTCTCTTTTTAAAGCCTATTTCTAAGATTCTAACGCAAGATTTATCTATACTTAACATGTATACCCTTGCTAATGCATGTAACTGGAAATTAAAAGCTCATAATGGGATGGAAGAGTCGTACCTTATTAGTGGATCACAGTATTTTAAGAAAATTATGATTGGAAAAGACAGATTGATCATACTGGATCGCCAATAATGGAAGCTCTGATGATGACAGCCTATGTTGATGGTGCTGACTTGTGCATTTTCATTGGATGGTATAAATGCCCCAGTGTTGAGTTGTCGTAATTTTTGAAATTGGTCTAGTCTTGTTGTAAGGGTCCCAACATCGGGTTGTCGTTGATTCTGAACGTGCCCCAGTCTTGCTTGTCAGCTGGGTTGATTACTTTGTTGTATGTTTGACAAATGGGTTGATAGGGCGCCACTATCGTAAGAGTCTTTTACCTCATAACCCACATGGTGAACATGTAATGGATATGGGCCTTGATATTTGGATACCCCAATCATTATTTCTGATTTATGGGCACAATTTATTTTGATGGTTGATATCAAAAGGCCTGCGGATTCCACTGAATTAGACTCAAGGGCTTGTGATGGTGGGTGATATGATGGCTTTAATCGGATTTTGTTTGATCTGTGAGGTTTAATCCGTGGCCTCTTGCTCAAGGAACATGTCGTCGGGTATAAGATAGACTTTGTCACAACGGTAGCCCATGGACTTCTGTGGGTCAAAGGAGATCAAGTCTTCTCACACATCAGGAGTTATGAGTTGCTGACAGGTTGCATCCTATGATGATTGCCATTTCATCCCTATGACTGGTCGTATTGATGTGTCGAGGTCTCTTCCTTTTGAGACTTGCTCCGGATTTGATGGAACAACATTGAGGTGCAGTTGGGTCCTCTCAACACGGGTCGCTGACTTTGAGGGTTTTTCTTAGATATAGGTTTTTCAGGTTTGGCCTTCATGAGTTGACTCCTACGCTGGAGGAGTATGATAGCCTCTCGAGTTTGCCATTAGATCATCCATGTGCCAGGACAGCCATTAGTGACATGAGAATACCATTCATGACTATGACTGGTCTGAGACGCAGAGTCATTACTGAGGAGATTTCTGCGGGGCATGTGGTGTCCCTGGACTTTTTGATCGATCACTTTGGTCGGTGGGACAGCTATGAGCGATATTCAGAAGATTTTATCATCCCCGCAGAGGAGTGGCAGTTTGCACGTGTGGACATTCTATTGATGTGTGTCACAACTTATTTGTATATGCCACTATATATGGACCACTTGGATATTGGCTTAATGGTAGTGGTTCGTGCTCTCAGACATGGTTTTACGATTTTGTCGATTATATTAGCAGAGACTCTGAGGTCGGCTACTTTCAGCAGTACCCATCCAGGGGGATTTTTCAGAGGCAGCGCCGTTCTGCTGTATGTATGGTTTATGATGCATTTGAGTCCGATCGGCACCTTCAGACACCATGGATACTGCTTTACCCATGAGATAGCCATGTCCTACTCCTTCCAGCCAGACGAATGTTTATATGCGACAATATGGTCAGGCCTTTCTGTCGGAGATCGAGCATCCCTTTTTGATCTTGCCATGCTCAGGGTTTAGCTCCCCTTACAGCTTCATTACTCATGCAGACGGTATGGATTACCTGCCCTTGGCTGGTCTGAGAGAGGTGACCACATATCATCTGCTGGCAGTCATGGGCCAGTTTAATAAGTTTCAGAGCATTCACCACTTTAAGGGGGCTATGGATCAGCGAATATCATCTTCATCTTTGTCGTCAACTGACCTTACCAAGACTTATGAGTGTTGGACTAGTAGGGAAAGGGCTAATTTTTTTACTAGCCATCCAAATCGTTCTTCAGAGTATTCTACATAGTTGGAGGAAAATATTACATTGGCTGCGATTATCCAATTAGCTCCGAGTATTGATTCTGATGAGGAGGAGCCTATGGAGGATCTGATTCTCCCACCGAGGATGATTCATTTGTTGGTTTGACAACATCTTTAGTCAGTGATCCTTCGAGCGTTCCTACCAGGATAGGTCTAGCTCTTGTTGATTCACTAGCTCGGATGACTTTTGAGAGGGATCAGGCTAGAGCGTTGATGTTGACATCCCTTTCTAGCAAGGATACAACTTTTACTGATAGAGACAAGGCTCGAGATACTCAGGATGCAACATTTATTGAGAGAGACGAGGCTCGATTTACCCGAGATGTGAATTTTGAGGAGAGAGATGAGGCTCGATCTATTCGTGATGCAGCTTGGATGTTTATATTGCTGATAGCACTGCGCTCAGGTCATATACATACATCATCGTTGCCGATATGAGTGCCTTCATAGATTATCGTAGCAGTACTATGTAGATGTCTGTGGATATTCTATTCTGTATGGAGACAATGGGATATGAGCTTACAACTGCTTCTCCTTCTTCTGAGAGGGATGCCATTTTGGCCCTGCTATCCCCTTTATCCATGGGTTCATAGACCATATTTCATTTTCTTTCACATAATAAATCAACCATTTTTGTTATGTACAAGATGCAGTGTATATATCAAACAATATTATATAGCAGAGAAATATATTTTGATTCACTTCCCTAGTGGATATGTATTGTCATTGCTGAGTGATTACCACTTTTTTCATGACTTGTGGCTGTTGATGTATCGTGAACTTCTTCTTGATGGATGGACATTGAGATGTCGAAGGGTACCTCAGTAAGGCCTGTTGACCAGAAAGACTTGATAGTATTCAAGTTTTATCGGGTTTCGGTGTCTTGGGACTGGTTTTTATTGGCTTTTGTTTTTCTTTGAAATTCATACCGCACCATGAGTGGCTGCCTACGTACTCCTAGGTTGAGGGAGATCAGGTCATTCATAGTTTAATTTTTGTGTGAGAGGTTTGAGAAGTGTCTTTTTTGGGTTTGAGTTTGGTTTAATGGGTTTTTTGAATTTTTTGTTTGGTTTGGAGGGTTTTTGAATTTTGTTGTTTGATTTGACCGCACCAGGAATGGCTGCCTGCGTACTCCCGGGTGGAGGGAGATCAGGTCATTCGTAGTTCAGGCTTTGCCTGAATGGTTTGATTTTTTAATTCTTTTGATATTTATATGCATGGAAAATAAAAGGCATAACGCTAAGAAAGTGATAATGTCCTAACATCCCCTAGAACTCGTAACTTTCCTCTGAATCTACGTCTTCCTATATAGCTGAGGTCTGATAGTCCAGTTGTCAGTGGTTATGTTGCCTTCAAGGCTCGTGATAGAGGTTACCTCCTGGTTCTGAATATCTTTAATCATGGCAATAACTTGATCACCTCCTAAATTAGCATATCCCTTAAGGAGGCTTAAACTGGACTAATCGCAGAAAGGGATGAACTCTAGATTTCTCGATGGGTTAGTTTCCTCGAGAACTTCACCACCTTTTTCTTTATCTGTTCCTTCACCTTTCTCATAGGCTTGAAAGGATTTGACTATGAGATTACTCTCAAATTGTTATTGTATTTCTCACAAGGAACTTTCCTTTTTGGCTTTTTCCACACTAGGAAGGATTAGTATTTCCTCCTTATCATCCAGGAGGGTAAAATCAGGAATGTGGTTGCTGGCTTTGGGCAACAAGATATTTGATGGTGGCGGATGAATTTCCTTGGAGAACTCTCTTGTCTCCTCTGTCACTCCCAGCATCAGGATTAGTTCACCTTGTGTTCTACCTGGATTGGTGCTCATAGCCGTCACCCCCTTTGAACTGCCTGTTTCGAGTGGACATCTTAAGCTCTTTATTTCCATTTCGCCTTTCCTGGTCATGGGGACTTCTATCTTTAGTTCTCCATTTTTAATGAGATCCTGGATTTTGTGCTTTAGAGACCAACATTCCTCAGTTGCTTGTCCAGGTGAGTTAGAATGTTATAGACATATCTTGGTGGAATCATAACTTTTCATCTCGGTCTTGGCACGAGGTAGCAACTCAGTAATCTTTTTCTGCGCAACCAATAATGCTAACACATTTTCCAACGAGTCCCCCAAAGTGTGAATACCCTTCTCCGCCTACTCTCCCCGACTCTCGGTGCCGTAGGATTTTGAGGGTTGGCCAGTGTTTGGAATGTTGCTTGATATTTCCTATTTGGGAATTTGTATTCCTCCGAATGATTTTTCCTTTGGCAAGATCTTCTAGTAATTTTATCATTCCACCTTTCTCGTCCATTCAACATGCTTTGACCTTCTTCATTTAGCTGGTTGATCTTGGAGGAAGATAGGCTTACATTCTGAATAACCTCCTTTATCTCTTGGCTTTCTGATAGTTGAGTGAAAAGATGCCTTATATCCTGATGTTGGCACACTAGCAGATTAGCCAACAGAGTTACTTGATGCTGGATTATAACCATTTTTTGCATCACTGTCATACCCTCCTCTGAATTTTCCAACTCTAGGACATTTGTTCTATTCCTTTGGGGATAATCCTCCATCCTTCGTATGTATTTACGATTTGGATGCATTTCATCACTTCCTGACCCGATCATGTTTACTCTTTCCGTATCATGCTGTATCAGAAGGTTGGTGTTGCCATTTGGATGGTCAGGTTGTTGGACCACAATATTGCCGTTTTCGATCAGGTTTATGCTTCAAGGACTAACAATCTTGTGTATCGTGTCCCGGAGACCCTGAATGGTAAGCACATCTTTGGCTTGGATTGTATCTTCTGCTTCTTGGATCCAGAGGTGGAGCCAGTTCAGTAATTTTCTTGTGATCCATTAACATCACCAATATGTTTTCAAGGGAATCGCATAGTGGAGTGAACACCTGATTTTTCGTTCTTTCAAATTTTCTTTTTCTGTCCTGGCATTGGTTGAATGTAGTCTGTTGTTGAAATGACAGATTGCCTTCCCTTTTCCAAATTGGGGGACTATGGTTGGGTCTCCTAGATTGTCGATGTGCAATGAGGGATACTTCTTCATCGCCTTTCATGGGCACCCTATTGGGAGCGTTCGCATAGTTGCCAGACTGTATATGCTCGGCGATTACTTCCAAGGCAGTGAAATCTTTAATCTTGCCTATTTTCAGGCCCATCTCTGCCATTTCACCGTGTTTGACCATCTCTGATAATGGCTTTCCTATTCCAGCTAGGATCCTCTCATAGTAAAGTGATTCTTGGATGTCTATGAAAGTCATCACCATTTTAGTTTCTGTCATAGGCTGGCTGACCTGTGCTGCCTGACGTCTCCATCTTTGGGCATACTCTCGGAAAGACTCGTTGCTTTGCTTTTTGACTTTGGTCACTTGATATCGATCCAGAGCCATTTGAGACTGGAAGCTGTATTGATTTAGAAAGGCATGAGCTAGCTCTTCCCAACTATAAACTTTTGCAATGTCAAGTCGGGCATGTGACGCCTCCAAATTCAGGTACTTGAAACCCGAACTTGGTGCTACACGATATCATTTCTTTGAGCGGAATAATATAATATAAATAACCAAACTTAATTTACATATCTGAGTTGTCTAATCCCAGGTACACGGCCTTTAAAACATTCATTACATGATAAATAGTAAATATTATCATTTTAATAAAGTCTAACTATTACATAAAATACCATAAAACTTATTCTTGCAACTTTCCTTTCCCTTTGTTTTTGCCAGAGCCTTCTGGTTGATCACGCTTAGCTGAAAACATTTAATTTAAAGCAAGAATGAGCATTCAATTGCTCAGCAAGTAATAGCAGTTAATAAACTTTAGCTGAAAGAAGTAAATATTTTTCTTAAGGTATACCTCTACAACGAATCAATTGTTGTGAAGTCATTTGAAATAATTTCTTAATAATATATCAAATCGTTTAAAAATTTTGAAACGACGTAGTGACTATAAATGCTGAGCGGTCAATGGATCTTAAACTTTTATTTTTTATTTTAGAAAAGGTTTAACATAAATTCATCTGCAAACCGCTCTAGGCTTACAGACATGTAGGGTGATCAGCCCCGTTATGTCCTATATTGATCAATACTATAAGACCCCAGATTTTATGAATAAAAATTTAATTTTTATATATTATTTTTAAACAGTAAGGGTTGTTTTGATAAATATGGTGAGTTATGGGAAATATGTGCAAATTTTTCAAAGTTAGCAAGTGGTAATAAAATACTCATTGTTGTCAGGGAATATTCGTTTGGTCGTGAAATATTCTTGTTGTCGGAGAATATTCGTACGACGGCGCAATCATTTGTGGACCCCACAACGGAATAACTGTCGGATGAAGAAAACGACAAGAATGAGTTTTCTAAAAATAACGGTGTGGTTGTTACCGTTAAAACCGTTAAAATACCCGATGATTAAAATACAGTAATACGCGGTGATGCACAGTAGCACACGGTATTGCACAGTAATTCTAATTATTGATTATAACGTAAGAAGTCACTACTCAATAATTGTTACAGTAATTACTGTTTAATATTTTATATTATTGATTCAATAATTGCTACATTGATAATTGCATAATATTTTATTGATTCAATAATTGTCATTGCACAGTATTTCAAATTATCAAATCAATAACTCATATTATTTGAATAATATTATTAGATAACATTATTGGCAATGTCTAAGGAAGTTCTATCTAGGAGGGGTTATTTAATTGCGCGCTAGTAAGGAGAAATCCTTATCGGAAGGCCCCCTCTTTCCTGGGAACGACCTGGTTGTCAATATTGTAGTTCTGTAATATTATTTGTGAATAATTAATTATTGATTTATATGATAAGAAAATATTTATTTTTGTGGATATAAAAGAAGGAATTAGTGCTAAGGTATTTTTATCAGTATTGGTTATTAATATGGTGAATTATAATATTAATGATGAAAAAAATGTTATTTAAAAATGTGTTTTGTGAAGCCAATTGAATTTAGATAAATAGAGGGGTTTTTATTGAAGTATTTGTTGTAAGTTTTACTTATTACATGGACCCCCACTTACCCATTTTTCAAAATTGTCGGTAGAAGTCAAAGTCACAAAGCTATTCGTTTATTAAAAAACGGATGTCAAGATTTCTTAGCTCATGCCACTGATCTAAACCAGAATACGTCAGATTTGAATAATATTTCTGTTGTTAATGAGTTTCTTGATGTATTTCCCAAAGAACTTCCCGGTCTACCCCCAGAACGTGAAGTTGAATTCTTTATTGACCTTGAGCCCGGTACAAAACCCATTTCTAAAACCCCATATCGAATGGCTCCTATTGAACTCCAGGAGTTAAAGGTCCAACTACAGGAGTTGTTAGACATAGATTTTATTCGTCCTAGTACGTCT
The DNA here is from genome assembly GCA_020205555.1 of Panax stipuleanatus. Lineage (NCBI taxonomy): Eukaryota > Viridiplantae > Streptophyta > Magnoliopsida > Apiales > Araliaceae > Panax > Panax stipuleanatus. The sequence continues at coordinate 57,264,651 of CM035123.1, read as the reverse complement.
CCTTGGGTGCTCCTGTTTTATTAATAAGGAAGAAAGACAGTAGTATGCGACTTTATATTGACTATCGGGAGTTAAACCATGTCACCATCAAGAATAAGTATCCGCTACCTCGCATTGATGACCTGTTCGACCAGTTGCAAGGTGCGCAATTCTTCTCAAAGATCAATTTTCGTTCTGGATATCATCAGTTAAAGATTAGAACTGATGACATTCCAAAGACTGTCTTTAGAACTCGATACGCGCATTACGAATTTTTAGTTATATCTTTCGGATTGACCAATGTCCATGCTACGTTCATGGACATGATGAACCGAATATTTAAGAAATATTTGGATCATTTCGTGATTGTCATTATTGATGACATCCTAATATTTATTTATTTAGAACAAACTCAGCATGCGACAACGACGTTGGTTGGAGCTATTGAAAGATTACGATCATACCATTCAATACCATCCTGGAAAAGCGAACGTGGTAGCTGACGCGTTGAGTGGAAGATCGTATGCGATGCTGTCAACACAAAGACCCATTTTGTGTGACTTACAAAGGATGAAGATAGAGTTCAAGACTCTGGGGACCCACATGATGATGTCAAGTATATGCGTACAACCAGCTTTGATTGATAAAGTTAAAGCTGCTCAAGCTACAGATCCGGAGCTGATGAAGATGAGAAAGAAGGTGCAAGAAGGTGCGATTCCGGAAGGATGAATCGATGAAGAAGGAATACTTCGAGTCAACTCCAGACTTTGTGTTTCTAACGATTCTGACCTGAAGCATGGAATTATGATGGAGGCACACAACACACCGTTTGCAATCCATCCTAGAAGTACCAAAATGTATCGTGATCTTCGACATACATTCTGGTGGAGCAACATGAAGAGAGAGATCGCGGAGTTTATCTCGAGGTGTTTAATGTGTAAACGTATCAAGGCGAAGCATCAAGAGCCATAAGTAAAGAGCCCCGAGCCTCTCGCTGGTGACTTCTTGTGTGGGTTGCACCGAAGCCAGACTCTCCGTAGGAGACGACGTTTTTGTGCGGTGGCAAACTGATAGGTACCATTGTGAGGTACTATGGTTGAAGCACCATGAGAGTCACAGTTGAAATCGAATAAATGACCTGGGAGTTAAAATCAGAAATAAAAACGAGGTATCCTCACCTTTTCGACATACCAAGTACGTACGTCAATTTCGAGGACGAAATTTCATAAAGAGGGGAGGTTGTAAAACCCCAGATTTTATGAATAAAAATTTAATTTTTATATATTATTTTTAAACAGTAAGGTTTGTTTTGATAAATGTGGTGAGTTATGAGAAATATGTACAAATTTTTCAAAGTTAGCAAGTGGTAATAAAATACTCATTGTTGTCGGGGAATATTCGTTTGGTCGTGAAATATTCTTGTTGTCGGGGAATATTCGTACGACGGCGCAATCATTTATGGACCCCACAACGGAATAACAGTCGGATGAAGAAAACGACAAGAATGAGTTTTCTAAAAATAACGGCGTGGTTGTTACCGTTAAAACTGTTGAAATACCCGGTGGTTAAAATACAGTAATACGCGGTGATGCACAGTAGAATACAGTATTGCACAGTAATTCTAATTATTGATTTTTACGTAAGAAGTCACTACTCAATAATTGTTACAATAATTACTATTTAATATTTTATATTATTGATTCAATAATTGCTACATTGATAATTGCATAATATTTTATTGATTCAATAATTGTCATTGCACAGTATTTCAAATTATCAAATCAATAACTCATATTATTTGAATAATATTATTAGATAACATTATTGGCAATGTCTAAGGAAGTTCTGTCTAAGAGGGGTAATTTAATTGCGCGCCAGTAAGGAGAAATCCTTATCGGAAGGCCCCCTTTTTCCTAGGAACGACCTGATTGTCAATATTGTAGTTCTGTAATATTATTTGTGAATAATTAATTATTAATTTATATGATAAGAAAATATTTATTTTTGTGGATATAAAAGAAGGAATTAGTGCTGAGGTATTTTTATTAGTATTGGTTATTAATATTGTGAATTATAATATTAATGATGAAAAAAAAATGTTATCTAAAAATGTGTTTTGTGAAGCCAAGTGAATTGAGATAAATAGAGAGATTTTTATTGAAGTATTTGTTGGAAGTTTTGCTTGTTACATGGAACCCCACTTACCCATTTTTCAAAATTATCGGTAGAAGTTAGCTCAGTTTTGTTTTATATATATACGTATTATATATATATATATATATATATATATATATATATATATATTTGACATTGGAAATGGGGGGGGGGGAAGATAACGTGTGTGGGAGGGAGTAGTATTATTATTATACATAAATATATATATATATATATATATATATATATATATATATATATTATAATTACCTACCTTATACGGTATGTAATATATATATATATATATTATATTTTATTTAAAATTTTTGTTTTATTAGAATATTTTATTGCACAGTAATGAATAGTAAAATCAAATTTTTCACTGGTGCGCGACACTGAATTCGTCCGAAATTTTTCACTGTGCAGTCCGTGATTTTTTATTCAAATAGTACCCTTCCATTCTCCTATAAATAGGATGCTTAGTTTAGAATTGAAAAATACACCAGAATCAGAAGTTTTCTCTCTCTATAATATCGAGCGTATTTTTGTGAGTACTTAGATACTTTGAGTGTTGCTATTCAGTGCAAGTTTCCTTCAGCATTATACCAGAAATTTTAGTCAGAAGTACTGCTCTTTTGAGGTAAATGATATTATTTTATTGCAATATTCGTAAGAAATATTGTTTTCTTTCATATTCCATATTATGAAAGCGATAATATTTCATTTCATATACCAAAATTAAAACTTACTACGGTAAGTATTGCTTCTATATTTCCTGAAATGATCAAAAATTCTTTGAATTTTGCGTTTCATCTAGTATCATTTCATTGGAATGTTGGTATGAATTTTATTATGAAATTTTTACCTTTTCATGTCGGGATTACTATTCACGTATACGGCACTATTCATATATATGACACTATTCACGAATACGGCACTATTCACAGAAAAATAAAATTTTCTTATAATTGTCCAAGTTGGCTATTAGGGAAAATATCTTTGATTGGATCCAAGTTTCGAGTTTTATTCTTGAATTTTGCTCCACAAAGTATTATTATGGAGTATTTTTGAACTTGGATAGACTGATTTAAAATCCCTAATCTTTGTCCTTTATCTTACTGGATTCGTTTGCTTTAAGATATTTTTCATCATCCTCAGTTCTAAATGGTGATATTATTGAATATCTTTGGCCTGTAGAGCAAAGATGAATGATTACCTGATGAATATCTTTGGCCCGTAGTGCAAAGATGGACAGGTGTTGAGATGAACATGACCAACTAATGATACAAATGAATATCTTTGGCCCGTAATGTAAGAATGAATATTTGATTCGAGATGTATATTGATTGATGTTACAGGGATAAAATATTGATGATGGACTTTTAAATCATGGAATATAGTATACTATATTCTCTACTTAATTCTTCTGATGCATTGTTAATTCCGCTGCAGTTGTTGATCTAAAATATGTTGTCCATAATATTTTATCTGATTTATTGAAGACTAAAGATAAATTGTTCTTTATTATCTTAGTCATAATATTCTTTACTAGGCTAGTTGAGCTCACCTTTTTTATCTATTGTCCTCTTCAGGAAATGAGAATGTCGCAGGAACAAGTCGGGGGACAGAGTGATGGTCCGAGTTAGAGCAATAGTAGTCCTCACTATTTCTAATAAATAGTGTGATAATAATTGTAATGAGGACTTAGTTTGAATGTTAATATTTTTTACATATTTGTATTGACACTCACACAGTTGTGTGGTCGTATTTTGCACGACCGTGTGATATAAAGTTTGTATTTGGATTATGTACCATGTATTTGGCGACTCAAAATGGGTTGGGTTGACTGGACCTATTCTGGGGGTGTTACAGTTGGTATCAGAGCTTAGGGATATGGTCTCTGGCAGAGATCTGGGAATAGACTAGGAGGAGAGAGACGAGTAAATCCTTCACTAGTATGTCCTACCTAAGCTTATGTGGTATTTAATTGTTCAGTCGGAGCATAGGGTTAATATGTGATATGTTAATTTGTTTAATTAACCCTTGTTTTATGGTAGTATTTGAGAATGGCAGCTGAGAACGTTAACAATGGAGTGAATGAGACCGTTGAGGCCCCTCTAATCACCAATCAGGATAATGTGATGTCGGGAGAAGAAGAAATTAGAAATATCCATGTGGTGAGTGAAGAATTAATTGTTGCACCCAGACTAGTCGCAGAGGTAGCAGCTGAGAGTGAGGAAGAAGATGAACCTGAGGAGGAGGATTTGTTAGGAGAATTTTATGATCGAAATGTAGAACTGCAAGATCGTATTCATGAGTTAGAAGAGCAGTGTGAAGAACGACAAACAGCCGTGGAACAAAGGGATACAACAATTCAAGAAAGGGATACAGAAATTCAAGATTTTGCTACTCGATATGCAAGGCTTGAACATAAGCTCTCTCTGGCAGAGCATATGATATTAGAGCTGGAATCTGAAAATGCAAATGTCAACGATCAGCTGAAAGAAGAAGCAACGGAACGAGTGAGAATTAAAGATGCATGGATAAAAGTCGCACTACGCGTTGATATTTTAGAAAGAGACGTCCGATCCAAGAAGGCCAAAATAGACGATATGGATTTCAGTTTTTGGACAGCAATTGGAAGAATCCAACATCGAATTTGGAATTATCCTGTGCATAGAGGTCAACCCCAATTCGATATAGATCGAAGAGTAATGATTCAAATTAAAGATCAGGAGTGCGACGAAACAGTTGAGGGTGGAATGAGCTTTATAGCAAAGTCAAGACCAGCTGAGATAGTGACACCAAAGACTGTCCCAGACAAATCAAAGTCGGTGGTTCCTGGAAGAGCTTTTGTCAAGACTGCTCAAAACTCGAGGAACCCGAATGAATTTATCATGGGTTAGTTAATCATAAATTTTTGTGAAGTCTATACCTTATTAGATACCGGTTCTACTCATTCTGTTATTTCACCAACTTGTGCTCAACGTTTGAACTTGACTCCTGAGAAATTAGACTTTGACTTATCTGTTGAAACTCCGTTGGGTGAAACCTTCGTTACATTCACAGTTTACAAATCTTGGTTGATTCAAATTGGTACCCTTACCTTACCTGTTGATCTTATATCTTTGAAAATACTTGCATTTGACGTGATTTTAGGAATTGACTGGTTAACCACTTACCATGCCAAAATTGATTGTTTTCGTAAGGTTGTTAGTTTTTATATTCCTAACCAACCTGTTTTGCGAATTCAAACAACCAAACCACTAAAATCAGTCAATGTCATTTCAAGTCAAAAAGCTATTCGTTTATTAAAAAATGGATGTCAAGCTTTCTTAGCTCATGCCACTGATCTAAACAAGAATACGTCAGATTTGAATAATATTTCTGTTGTTGATGAGTTTCTTGATGTATTTCCCGAAGAACTTCCCGGTCTACCCCCAGAATGTGAAGTTGAATTCTTTATTGACATTGAGCCCGGTACAAAACCCATTTCTAAAACCCCATATCGAATGGCTCCTATTGAACTCCAGGAGTTAAAGGTCCAACTACAAGAGTTGTTAGACATCGATTTTATTCGTCCTAGTACGTCTCCTTGGGGTGCTCCTGTTTTATTCATAAGGAAGAAAGACGGTAGTTTGCGACTTTATATTGACTATCGGGAGTTAAACATTGTCACCATAAAGAATAGGTATCCGCTACCTCGCATTGATGACCTGTTCGACCAGTTGCAAGGTGCGCAATTCTTCTCAAAGATCGATTTTCGTTCTGGATATCATCAGTTAAAGATTAGAACTGATGACATTCCAATGACTGTCATTAGAACTCGATACGCACATTACGAATTTTTAGTTATATCTTTCGGATTGACTAATGTCCATGCTACGATTATGGACATGATGAACCGAATACTTAAGAAATATATGGATCATTTCGTGATTGTCATTATTGATGACATCCTAATATTTATTTATTTAGAACGAACTCAATATGCGACAACGACGTTGGTTGGAGCTATTGAAAGATTACGATCATACCATTCAATACCATCCTGGAAAAGCGAACGTAGTAGCTGACGCGTTGAGTGGAAGATCGTATGCGATGCTGTCAACACAAAGACCCATTTTGTGTGACTTACAAAGGATGAAGATAGAGTTCAAGACTCCGGGGACCCACATAATGATGTCACGTATATGCGTAGAACTAGCTTTGATTGAAAAAGTTAAAGCTGCTCAAGCTACAGATCCGGAGCTGATGAAGATTAGAAAGAAGGTGCAAGAAAGTGCGATTCCGTAAGGAAGAATCGATGAAGAAGGAATACTTCGAGTCAACTCTAGACTTTGTGTTCCTAACAATTCTGACCTGAAGCATAGAATTATGATGGAGGCACACAACACACCATTTGCAATCCATCCTAGAAGTACCAAAATGTATCGTGATCTTCGACATACATTCTGGTGGAGCAACATGAAGAGAGAGATCGCGGAGTTTATCTCGAGGTGTTTAACGTGTAAACGTATCAAGGCGAAGCATCAAGAGCCATAAGTAAAGAGCCCCGAGCCTCTCGCTGGTGACTTCTTGTGTGGGTTGCACCGAAGCCAGACTCTCCGTAGGAGACGATGTTTTTGTGCGGTGGCAAACTGATAGGTACCATTGTGAGGTACTATGGTCGAAGCACCATGAGAATCACAGTTGAAATCGAATAAATGACCTGGGAGTTAAAATCAAAAGTAAAAACGAGGTATCCTCACCTTTTCGACATACCAGGTACGTACGTCAATTTCGAGGACGAAATTTCATAAGGAGGGGAGGTTGTAAAATCCCAGATTTTATGAATAAAAATTTAATTTTTATATATTATTTTTAAATAGTAAGGTTTGTTTTGATAAATGTGGTGAGTTATAAGAAATATGTACAAATTTTTCAAAGTTAGCAAGTGGTAATAAAATACTCATTGTTGTTGGGGAATATTCGTTTGGTCGTGAAATATTCTTGTTGTCGAGGAATATTCGTACGACAGCGCAATCATTTGTGGACCCCATAATGGAATAACTGTCGGATGAAGAAAACGACAATAATGAGTTTTCTAAAAATAACGGCGTGGTTGTTACCGTTAAAACTGTTGAAATACCCGGTGGTTAAAATATAGTAATACGCGGTGATACACAGTAGCATACGGTATTGCACAGTAATTCTAATTATTGATTCTTACGTAAGAAGTCACTGTTCAATAATTGTTACAGTAATTACTATTCAATATTTTATATTATTGATTCAATAATTGCTACATTGATAATTGCATAATATTTTATTGATTCAATAATTGTCATTGCACAATATTTCAAATTATCAAATCAATAACTCATATTATTTGAATAATATTATTAGATAACATTATTCGCAATATTTAAGGAAGTTCTATCTAGGAGGGGTTATTTAATTGCGCGCCAGTAAGGAGAAATCCTTACCGGAAGGCCCCCTCTTTTCTGGGACCGACCTGGTTGTCAATATTGTAGTTCTGTAATATTATTTGTGAATAATTAATTATTGATTTATATGATAAGAAAATATTTATTTTTGTGGATATAAAAGAAGGAATTAGTGCTGAGGTATTTTTATCAGTATTAGTTATTAATATTGTGAATTATAATATTAATGATGAAAAAAAATGTTATTTAAAAATGTGTTTTGTGAAGCCAAGTGAATTGAGATAAATAGAGGTGTTTTTATTGAAGTATTTGTTGTAAGTTTTGCTTGTTACATGGACCCCCACTTACCCATTTTTCAAAATTGTCGGTAGAAGTTAGCTCAGTTTTGTTATATATATATATATAATATATATATATATATATATATATATATATTTGACTTTGGAAATGGGGGGGGGGGGAAGATAACGTGTGTGGGAGGGAGTAGTATTATTATTATATATAAATATATATATATATATATATATTATATATTATAATTTCCTACCTTATACGGTAGGTAATATATATATATATATATATATTATATTTTATTTAAAATTTTTGTTTTATTAAAATATTTTATTGCACAGTAATGAATAGTAAAATCAAATTTTTCGCCGGTGCGCGACTGTGAATTTGTCCAAAATTTTTCCCTGTGCAGTCTGTGATTTTTTATTCAAATAGTACCCTTCCATTCTCCTATAAATAGGATGCTTAGTTTAGAATTGAAAAATACACCAGAATCAGAAGTTTTCTCTCTATAATATCGAGCATATTTTTGTGAGTATTTATATACTTTGAGTGTTGCTATTCAGTGCAAGTTTTCTTCAGCATTATACCTGAAATTTCAGTCAGAAGTATTGTTCTTTTGAGGTAAATGATATTATTTTATTGCAATATTCGTAAGAAATATTATTTTCTTTCATATTCCATATTATGAAAGCGATAATATTTTATTTCATATACCAAAATTAAAACTTACTACGGTAAGTATTGCTTCTATAATTCCTGAAATGATCAAAAATTCTTCGAATTTTGCGTTTCATCTAGTATCATTATATTGGAATGTTGGTATGAATTTTATTATGAAATTTTTACCTTTTAATGTCGGGGTTACTATTCACGTATACGGCACTATTCATGTATATGACACTATTCACCAATACGGCACTATTCACAGAAAAATAAAATTTTCTTCTAATTGTCCAAGTTGGCTATTAGGGGAAATATCTTTGATTGTATCGAAGTTTCGAGTTTTATTCTTGAATTTTTCTCCACAAAGTATTATTATGGAGTATTTTTGAACTTGGATAGACTGATTTATAAATCCCTAATTTTTGTCCTTTATCTTACTGGATTCGTTTGCTTTAAGATATTTTTCATCATCCTCAGTCCTAAATGGTGATATAACTGAATATCTTTGGCCTGTAGAGCAAAGATGAATGATTACCTGATGAATATCTTTGACCCGTAGTGCAAAGATGGACAGGTGTTGAGATGAACATGACCAACTGATGATACAAATGAATATCTTTGGCCCGTAGTGCAAGGATGAATATTTGATTCGAGATGTATATTGATTGATGTTACAGGTATAAAATATTGATGATGGACTTTTAAATCATGGAATATAGTAGACTATATTCTCTACTTAATTCTTCTGATGCATTGTTAATTCCGCTGCAGTTGTTGATCTAAAACATGTTGTCCATAATATTTTATCTGATTTATTGAAGACTAACGATAAATTGTTTCTTTATTATCTTAGTCATAATATTCTTTACTGGGCTTGTTGAGCTCACCCTTTTCATCTATTGTCCTCTTCAAGAAATGAGAATGTCGCAGGAACTAGTCGGGGGACAGAGTGATGGTCCGAGTTAGAGCAGTAGTAGTCCTCACTATTTCTAATAAATAGTGTGATAATAATTGTAATGAGGACTTAGTTTGAATGTTAATATTTTTTACATATTTGTATTGACACTCACAGTTGTTTGGTCGTACTTTGCACGACCGTGTGATATAAAGTTTGTATTTGGATTCTGTACCATGTATTTGGTGACTCAGAATGGGTTGGGTTGACTGGACCTATTCTGGGGGTGTTACACTGAAAATATTTTTTTAAAACCTTAATATTACCTTTAAATGATTTTTATGATATTAAAAGTATTTCTAAATAATTACCATTAATATTAAAATATTAATGTATTTCATTTTCAAATATTAAAAGTTATTTATTATAACTTAAAACGTTTTTAAAACACTAATATTACTTTCAAATGATTTTTAAAGTATTAAAATCATTTTTAAGTAATTATCATTAATATTAAAATATTAATGTTATTTATATAAAAATATTAAAAGTTATTTATTATAACGTAAAATATTTTTAAAACATTTGTTTCACCTTTAAATGATTTATAAAATATTTAAATTATTTTTAAATAATTTATTTAATACAATTATTAAATAACTTCATTGTCAATAATATTAAAATATTAATAAAATTCTTATCAAAATATTATAAGTTGTTTATTATAACTTAAAATACTTTTTAAAACTTTAATATCATTTTTAAAATATTAAAACCATTTCTAACTAATTTATTATTAAATAAATTTATTATCATTAATATTAAATTATTAATGAAATTTATCTCAAAATATTATAAGTCATTTATTATAACTTAAAATATTTTTTAATACTTTAATATTATTTAAAATAATTTTTAATATATTAAAATCATTTTTAACTAATTTATTCAATATAATTATTAAATAAATTAAATATCATTAATATTTAGTTAAATTAAAATATTAATAAAATTTATGTCAAAATATTAAAAATTAATTTTTATTACTTAAAATAATTTTATAAATTTTTAATAATTAATTTCTATTTATTTTATTTAATATAATTATTTTTCAAAAATTCGTATGTCGCTAAAGGCTATGGTGACAGAAAACCGTCGCCTTAGGTGTTCTTGGCCAACTCAAGAACACGCCGGTCAACAACTAGGTTCTTTGTTTGACCTCATTTTTCAAGTAATCTGAACAGTTTCTGGGCAAGTAGGTGTAATGAAGTTGTAGTGTTAGTGTAGTACTACACTCTTAAGGTCATAGCACTGCCTAACGATCAATACACAAGATTCAGTGGCCGGTTAAACCACCTACCCAACGCCTATTCTTCATTTTCTTGGCTGCCCAGAACATAAAGTCGTGGCCGGTCAACGCTATTCCCGGCCTTATATCTTTCAATCGATTAATGTTTTTGGTGGTCTAGACGTTGGGCTTTGTAGTATAACTACTAGGGTACACGGTTAGAGCACTAACATGGTCTAAATATCAACAACTAGCAAGATCTAAGCTAATAAAAATGCTGTCAGACCGCTGTTTACGAATTCTGGGTTACCCAAAATTCCAGCCTTAACGGTCAACGACATTTGACCGACTACACCTTCCGATCCGTTGTTTTCTAAGGCTTGAGAGTGCTCTGCACTTGTAGTCCTCATGTCATACTACAATCTAAACATAAACTATCCTTCTAAACGACTGTCAGTAGCAAGATTAAGTCCGGTTAAAGTCACTGTCCGAATACGTTCTTCAGTTTTCTGGGTTACCCAGAAAACTTAAGTTCGTGTTCGGTCAATGCAGTTTGACTGGCCATATCTTTTGATCTATACATGATATAAGCATGATTCCACTTTCAGAATACTAACAACATGACATAGAACACATACAAACACTTAAACACATCATATCATGAACAGATTGAGAATTATAAGCCCCGACTATGACTGTCAAAAAACATTTTTAGGTTTTTCCCAGTTTTCAAAAATTTCTATTTTCGTGCATCTAGATGTTATGGATCAATGATATAACAACCCAGAACGCTTATTAACATAATATACAACATATTTAAGCACTTAATCATAACATCTAACGAAAAATTAAAGATCTATCAAGAGGGTTTGAATTTTATACCTTTCTTGAATAATTTTTTATTTTCTTTGATTCTGTTCTTGGATGGTGTTTGGGATGGTTTGGGCTTTGCTTATGACTGATCTAGAGAGTATATTTCGTGGGTCTTAGAGAGAGAAAGAAACTTGGCTTGAGTTTGAGAAAATAATTGAAGTTTGATTTTCTTTCATTTCTTTTCTTGTTATGCCTTTGATTCATTGAATCTAGGATTGCTAGCTGTCAAGGATTGGCTGGTAGAGGAGATTTTCAGCATGTGTTAATATCCTAGCATATATCTTGGCAAGATTTGCAAGTTAGCTCATTAAAATAAATCCAAAAATAGTTATTTTAGGAACTAGCAAATTATTTTAAGGGCATTCTTGTTCATGATGCATACTTCTAGGAGTTAACCCTTAGGTTTTAACCCTTGGGGTTTGCCAAATAATTCCTAGGATTTGAAAAATTAACTAGGAATTAAATAAAAATAAAATTAGAACACACTAATTTAAAAATTAGGGTTTTTAATAGAAATTAGGGTTTTGTAAAAATTAGGGTTTCTTGATATTATTAGGGTTCTCAAATTTATGAATTAGGGTTTTCTAATCATTATCCTTAATCACATAATATACATACTTTTATTTAAATACAAACACATTCGATTACTATGTTTAATATTTAAATTCTAAAAACAAATAAATTATTAATATATATTCATATAATTATGTTAATTATCATAATTATATATAAAATTCATAATCATAACTTGTATTAATATACTTACATATATTTGAATACAAATATACTTATTAATCATATTTAATATTCAAATTCCTTAAGAAAATAATTTCTTATTATTCATAACATAATATACTTTCTTTTTAAATATAATTATACAATAATTGTATTAATTCACGAAATTTCATAACATAGATCAAAAATTAGGGTTTTGATCTATAATGACACTTTACCTTATATACCATTATTAATTAAGTTAAAATATTTAACTTAACTAATCTTGATAAATTCATATAATAAATAATTATTATAATAATTCTAAGAATCAGTTCATATATTATTTAAATAATATATTAATCATATTTTCATGGAAAATAAATAATAAAATATTTTTACTATCAAAATTAATTTATTATAAGAATATAATTTATAATAATCAATCATTCCTTTATCGAAAAATTTATTTAAAATCATTCATGCAATAAATAAATATATATTTATCACATATATACATATTCTTTACCTTACACATATTCCCACCTTTATTTTGATAAACATAATATATATATAAAAAATATTATACGCAAAATTTTTTATTTAATTGTATCGAAAATATTGAGTTATTTCATTCACCATCCCCCTATAAGGATTCCGTCCCCGGAATCACCGTTTCAAAACTTATACACATAAGGATAAATAATATACACATTCATTGTAATTAGATTTCGATCAGATTTGATTGAACTGATCTTTAACTTATTCAGTATAAAGCTTATATAACAATTTAAACGGAATCTGATTTCTAATAGAACTCAAATTTCTCCTTCAAAATTTCCTAATAAAACTATTTATTATATATAAGAAAACCATATATAAGAAAATAAAATTTATACGAATAATACCTGGAATTCCATCACCGGCTGCTACCGTATCTTGATCCGTCATATTGAAGGTCCTCGCAGTTGGCTTGCTTGTCGGAGTTGGATACGTGATCGCCAGCTTTCCACTGCTTTTTCCAGCATTCGTATTTCCATCATCGGCGTTTCTTTTCAGACAATCCTTTGCCATATGAGCAGTTGATCTGTAGATGAAATAACCGCTATTCTTTCTTTGATTGGGGAAATTAGGAGAGATGTGTCCCTCCTGCCCGCACTTGTAACACACATACTTTCCCTTAAGACACTCACCTGAGTGATTCTTCCCTACAATTTCCACCTTTTTCCTTATTTCTCCCTGACTATTACCAGTACTTTCAGAATTTGTCCACTTTTTTTCCCACATGCACTTCCATTGTTTCCTTCCACCTTAACTTTTCCTTCAACATTACCCTTATTCTTCTTTTCCTTGTTATAGAGGCTCATGGCCTCACTTTCTCCTTCAGCAATGATAGCCTTTTCCAATAATATTCTAAACGAGTTAATCTGCAGCACTATAACCTTGTTGTAAATCCAGGGCTTTAAGCCATGTTCGAATCTTCGTGCCTTCCTTACTTCAGTGTTCACTTGTTGTGGAGCGAACCTAGCTAATTCGTTAAACTTGGCGGCGTATTCTGAGACGGTCATATTTTCTTGTTTCAATTCTAGAAATTTAACCTCCATCCTGTTATGCATACTGGATGAGAAGTAATTTTCGTTGAACAGTTCTTTGAACCTTGTCCATGTTACCACTTCTACTCCGGCTCGAGTTTGATTAGCCTCCCACTAGAAGTTCGCTTCCCTTTTTAGAATGTAGGTAGCAAAAGTTATCTTTTGTTCCTCCACTACCATAGCAATAACAAATGCTTTTTCTATTTTCTTTACCCAAGTTTGGGCTTCTTTAGGGTCGGTCGTTCCTTTGAATTCAGGCAGTCTTACTGCCTTGAAGTCTTTGAAGTTCGCCAATTGATTATCTGGCCGATTTCTTCTTGCTACCGGTGCTAGGATTACGCATTGCTTCTGCCAACATATTCACAAAATTCTACATTGGATCTACTTGTCCTTCTGCGTTGTTTACAGATTCTTCTGCCCTTTGGTTTCGAGTTTGACGTCTTGGCGTCATTATCTGGTTAAAAAAAATCTTAAAATTATTATCTTATCATTCATATACCATTATTAATGGTATCATAAAATATAGAATATAAAATTCTAAATTTTAGACCAGTTCAGCTTGCTGGATTCCCAAATTCAGCTTGCCGAATTAACAAATTGTCATTTAATCAACATACTATCTTGACATATAATAATATCATAACATTTATATATATATATTCAAACAGTACATAGTATTTTTCATTACACAAATACAGACTACCATAGTCACTTACTATCCCTTAGTGACAATAAAAGTCGGGATTCAACATGATACTTATGCAAAAGTAATACATTTCCCACCTATGCATACCATATCATATTCTATGCATAATCCTATTTTACTTATCTTATTTATTTTCTACGCCTTCCCTAGATCTTGGACAAGCCTTTGCCTGATGACCTACCAATCCACATACAAAACATACGCATTGCTTTGGATCAGGGCAATGAGATGAGATATGTCCTTCACGTCCATAATTATAGCATATATTTTTTCCTTTCATACATACGCCTTCGTGTTTCCGATTACAGTTCGCACACATTCCTACTTTCTTGAAGTTCCCTTGATTAAAATCATAATTTCCTAAATTACAGTCATTCATTTTTCTTTTCCCTTTCTGGCTTGGAGCTGCACACGATTTGCTGTATGTGGCTCCCATCTGTTTAATTTGAACCTTTAATTTATCTTGTTCTTCCATTGTTTCGATTAACGCCTTTTGTAACGGGCTATTTAGTAGCCTTTCCACTTCCAACAACCTTTCCAAACATAACAGCTTGTTCTTTAGATTCTGCACTTTCGTTGATGCTTGGCCAGCTCCAATTTCAGTGTCCGAATCACTATCTGTCAATAACACCATTTTTGGTTCTGGTTCTATGTTTTCCAAAATGATGACTTCATCTTGGTTGCTTTCAGGCGGAGTGATTTGCTCCTTCTTTACGTCATGAAAGTCTTCTAATCCTTTCCTTCTTGACATCTATACACAAATTGTCTTGATTAGTACGTAATATATACACATAAAAAAATAATAGTTTATATAAGTTATTTTTATTATATTTTATGACGAATTTCCTTAATTCATCTCCTTTAAACTCTATTTGAGTTATTTATTTTTTAACGCTTCTATCTAGCTTAAGGTTATAGCCTAAGGTATCCCCCACCTATGGTTTCTAACCTAAAGCTCTGATACCAATATGTGATGCCCCCAAATTCAGGTACTTGAAACCCGAACTTGGTGCTACACGATATTATTTTTTTGAGCAGAATAATAATATAATACAAATAAACAAACTTAATTTATATATTAGAGTTATCTAATCCCAGGTACATGACCTTTAAAACATTCATTACATGATAAATAGTAAATATTATCGTTTTAATATAGTCTAACTATTATACAAAATACCATAAAACTTATTTTTGCAGCTTTCCTTTCCCTTTGTTTTTGCCAGAGCCTTCTAGTTGATCACATTTAGCTGAAAACATTTAATTTAAAGCAAGAATTAGCATTTAATTGCTCAGTAAGTAATAGCAGTTAATAAACTTTAGCTGAAAGAAATAAATATTTTCCTTGAGGTATACTTCTACAACGAATCAATTGTTGTGAAGTCATTTGAAATAATTTCTTAATAACATATCAAATCGTTTAAAAATTTTAAAACGATGTAGTGACTATAAATACTGAGTGGTCAATGGACCTTGAACTTTTATTTTTCATTTTCGAAAAGGTTTAACAGAAATTCATCTGCAAACCGCTCTGGGCTTACGGACATATAGGGTGATCAGCCCCGTTATATCCTATATTGATCAATACTATCTGTTTGAACGATAATTCATTCACTCTGTTCGCCTTGGGCACATAAACAATTTCCCCATTAAGGGTTGTTCATACTCAGTCTGGAGTCCTAATTAAACAATTCAGTTGGACGACTTTATCATAACCAATATTATTCAACAATACAGTTCAAACTATGTCTAGCCGAGTCAAATAGCTTAGACAGTCTTTAAACCATAATTTCATATTAAAGAGTATTAAGTTCAAGAGTTCTTACATGAATACAACAGTTCATACAAGTGGGGACACTTGTTTGATAACAGATAATAATGAGATATTAATAAAAAATAAACGAATCACGGATATAATTACGGATATGAATAATTGACAATAATTATTCATGAACATGCTTTGTATTTTGATAAACTTATGTGGAGTTGAAAACTATCATAATATATATACCTGTTTGCACGAATATCAATAAGAATTTGAGTAAAGAAACTTGCTTACAAAGATTCATTGCATAAAGTAATTGCAATAGTTAGGATACTTGCCTTGATAGCTGATTACTGCTACGTAGTATAGCTTACGTTTTAATCTTTAATATAAAGTTCTATCATCAATAAAATTATTCTTTTAATCAGAATAATAAAACTTAACACATAATACTGCTTAAACATGTTGTCACATATTCATGTCAGTCATTACAACACGTACTGAATGCATACCTAGTCAAACTATGTCGATTTGGTTTGAGTTCGTATCGTTTCGGCATCCCGATTGCATTAACGGATAATTAACGAATCTATTTTTAATGAAACTTTGTTCAATGAACTTAAATATTATATTAGATAATTTAATTATCATTTATAATATTTTTTCAAACATTATAATAATTTATAATAATTTTTCAAACACTTATATCATTTTTAATGATTTAATTGTTAATTAAGTTCATTATCATTAAGGGTTGTTTTGATAAATGTGGTGAGTTATGAGAAATATGTGCAAATTCTTCAAAGTTAGCAAGTGGTAATAAAATACTCATTGTTGTCGGGGAATATTCGTTTGGTCGTGAAATATTCTTGTTGTCGGGGAATATTCGTACGATGGTGCAATCATTTGTGTACCCCACAACAGAATAATTGTCGGATAAAGAAAACGACAAGAATGAGTTTTCTAAAAATAACGGCGTGGTTGTTACCGTTAAAACTGTTGAAATACCCGGTGGTTAAAATACAGTAATACGCGGTGATGCACAGTAGCACACGGTATTGCACAGTAATTCTAATTATTGATTCTTACGTAAGAAGTCACTACTCAATAATTGTTACAGTAATTACTGTTCAATATTTTATATTATTGATTCAATAATTGCTACATTGATAATTGCATAATATTTTATTGATTCAATAATTGTCATTGCACAGTATTTCAAATTATCAAATCAATAACTCATATTATTTGAATAATATTATTAGATAACATTATTGGCAATGTCTAAGGAAGTTCTGTCTAGGAGGGGTTATTTAATTGCGCGCCAGTAAGGAGAAATCCTTATCGGAAGGCCTCCTCTTTCATGGGAACGACCTGGTTGTCAATATTGTAGTTCTGTAATATTATTTGTGAATAATTAATTATTAATTTATATGATAAGAAAATATTTATTTTTGTGGATATAAAAGAAGGAATTAGTGCTGAGGTATTTTAATCAGTATTGGTTATTAATATTGTGAATTATAATATTAATGATGAAAAAAATGTTATTTAAAAATGTGTTTTATGAAGCCAAGGGAATTGAGATAAATAGAGGGGGTTTTTTTTTGAAGTATTTGTTGTAAGTTTTGCTTGTTACATGGACCCCCACTTACCCATTTTTCAAAACTGTCGGTAGAAATTATCTCAGTTTTGTTCATATATATATATATATATATATATATTTGACTTTGAAAATGGGGGGGAGGGAAGATAACGCATGTGGGAGGGAGTAGTATTATATATATATATATATATATATATATATATATTATATTATAATTACCTACCTTATACGGTAGGTAATATATATATATATATATATATATATAATATTTTATTTAAAATTTTTAGTTTATTAGAATATTTTATTGCATAGTAATGAATAGTAAAATCAAATTTTTCGCCAGTGCGCGCCCGTGAATTCGTCCGAAATTTTTCACTGTGTAGTCCGTGATTTTTTATTCAAATAGTACCCTTCCATTCTCCTATAAATAGGATGCTTAATTTAGAATTGAAAAACACACCAGAATCAGAAGTTTTCTCTCTCTATAATATCGAGCGTATTTTTGTGAGTATTTAGATACTTTGAGTGTTGCTATTTAGTGCAAGTTTCCTTCAGCATTATACTTGAAATTTCAGTCAGAAGTACTGTTCTTTTGAGGTAAAGGATATTATTTTATTGCAATACTCGTAAAAAATATTATTTTCTTTCATATTCCATATTATGAAAGCAATAATATTTCATTTCATATACCAAAATTAAAACTTACTACGGTAAGTATTGCTTCTATAATTCCTGAAATGATCAGAAATTCTTCGAATTTTCCGTTTCATCTAGTATCATTTCATTGGAATGTTGTTACGAATTTTATTATGAAATATTTACCTTTTCATCTCGAAATTAGTATTCACGTATACGACACTATTCATGTATACGACACTATTCACGAATACAACACTATTCACAAAAAATGAAATTTTCTTCTAATTGTCCAAGTTGGCTATTAGGGGAAATATCTTTGATTGTATCCAAGTTTCGAGTTTTATTCTTGAATTTTGCTCCACAAAGTATTATTATGGAGTATTTTTGAACTTGGATAGACTGATTTACAAATCCCTAATCTTTGTCCTTTATCTTACTGGATTCGTTTGCTTTAAGATATTTTCCATCATCCTCAGTCCTAAATGGTGATATAACTGAATATCTTTGGTCTGTAGAGAAAAGTTGAATGATTACCTGATGAATATCTTTGGCCCGTAGTGCAAAGATGGACAGGTGTTGTGATGAACATGACCAACTGATGATACAAATAAATATCTTTGGCCCGCAGTGCAAGGATGAATATTTGATTCGAGATGTATATTGATTGATGTTACAGGGATAAAATATTGATGATGGACTTTTAAATCATGGAATATAGTAGACTATATTCTCTACTTAATTCTTCTGTTGCATTGTTAATTCCGTTGCAGTTGTTGATCTAAAACATGTTGTCCATAATATTTTATCTGATTTATTGAAGACTAACGATAAATTGTTTCTTTATTATCTTAGTCATAATATTCTTTACTGGGCTTGTTGAGCTCACCCTTTTCATCTATTGCCCTCTTCAAGAAATGAGAATGTCGCAAGAACTAGTCGGGGGACAGAGTGATGGTCCGAGTTAGAGCAGTAGTAGTCCTCACTATTTCTAATAAATAGTGTGATAATAATTGTAATGAGGACTTAGTTTGAATGTTAATATTTTCTACATATTTGTATTGACACTCACAGTTGTGTGGTCGTATTTTGCACGACCGTGTGATATAAAGTTTGTATTTGGATTCTGTACCATGTATTTGGTGACTCAGAATGGGTTGGGTTGACTGGACCTATTCTGGGGGTGTTACAGTTGGTATCAGAGCTTAGGGATATGGTCTCTGGCGGAGATCTGGGAATAGACGAGGAGGAGAGAGACGAGT
Organism: Panax stipuleanatus; assembly: GCA_020205555.1. Lineage (NCBI taxonomy): Eukaryota > Viridiplantae > Streptophyta > Magnoliopsida > Apiales > Araliaceae > Panax > Panax stipuleanatus. Next base: position 57,244,795 of record CM035123.1, on the reverse strand, counting down.
AAATCCTTCACTAGTATGTCTGATAAGTAGGTTTTATACCTACTTATTGGACGCCATCTTACTCTGATTATGGCTTAAACTCAAGCACTTTAGTGTCTTTTAATGCGTTTATCTTTGTTTTAGCATGTTTTAGGTAGGAAACTCCAAAAGATAGGAAACGGTGTGATAAAGGCGTGGTATGGCATGAAAATGAACATATAGCATGAACTCGACAACAAGGCGGGTAGATTGGCATGGAGACGGACAAAGTGGCATGGTATGGGCAAAAGCAGGCGAGAACCTATGTGAAGCAGATGGGGGATTGGTATGAAGATGGTAAGAGGTGAAGGGCATGTGATGATGGCTTTGATGCAGGCTAAGTGAAGGAAAAAGAAGCACAAAAGAATGAGTAAAGGATTTCACAAGAAAGCAGCCACAACAAGATTGCACCAGCAGCAGAAAAGTACTCGCGCGATCGCGCCAAGAAAGCAAGGGCAGCCCGCGCGCCCGCGCCGAGTGCCAGAGCTAGAGCCAGAGGACTACTCTAGAGAAGCGCGCAGCCGCACCGCAAGTAGAGCTAGAGCCCGCGCCCCCGCGCCTGGTCAAAGTTGCTGACTTTAATTTTAGTTTGCTGAGTGTAATCGTGTATAAGGCTTTGGGGTTGCTTTAAACATAGGAGGACTTATCATTATTATTAGACTTCATTTTTATTAGCACATGGTGGGTTTTCTATATTTTAGGTTAGAGAGTGTGAAGGTCCAGGAGGCTTCTCTTCTTCTTCCTTCTTGCTCTACTAGTAATACATTTCTAGGGTTCATCTTGGAACTCATTTGTGGTCCGGACTTGAGTTTGTTATCTTCTATTGAAAGGGGGAAACCACAATTCTACACTTTCTTTCTCTTGTTTCTCTAATTTCCTAGTTGCTCAATGCTTGGTTTGAATCCCATAATGGTGGGAGGTTCAGTGATGAACTAACTTCCATTATGGGATTCTAATGGATTCTATTTGCTAAACCTAAGGTTTATGTTTCTTTTATTTACATGGATGATAATATATGGTTTGCCTAGCATGGTTGTTTGTATGCCTATATTCTTGATCAACATCTACTCTAATAGTTTATATGAACTTGAAAAATGAAGTGTAAACTTAGATTTCTCCATGTTAGCATATGTTTTTGAAACTTGCTTTGGTTGAGTTTTATGATTCGCTAGCCGGATAGAAATATACCGTATGGCCGTATGTAGTCTAATGGGAGTTTGTGCATAAATTAGTTTGGTTTATAAATCGCATAGAAATATAGTGGTTTAGGCTTTGCCGATGTTCATGTGATTTCTATCTTAATTGTGGACATTATATGATCTGGACTTGGTGTATTGAAAGATAGTCAAGTCTCACATCCGTGCTCCCGACTAGCATTCCTTTATGATTATCCGTATATGATTTGAGGTGTGATTAACCTGGATGAAGCTTTAGATGATGTTAGGATCCCATATCCCTCTTATTTGAACTCTTCGCTTATTAATTGGTTAAGTCTAGTTTAAATTTTAGTATAATTAATTAAAGAACACTGTGACAACTGTTTAAGCAGATAAAGATAACTAATGGACTGTTGCATAATAGATTAGGCTTGACTCCATTTTTCGTGGGACGAACGCAACTTACCGAGTTATTACTTGCCGACTGTGTACAGTTGCATGTGTTTTTGTGTCCGTTTTTGTTAACACTTAAACGGCGCAACAAGTTTTTGGCGCCGTTGCCGGAGACACGATTTTAGTTTAATCCTATTGACATCTGTTTTCGTTAAATGTGACTGACTTGAACAAATCTCTTCTTACCTCATTTCTAATTTTATTCATTTTTACTTGTGTTTCAGGTACTCATGGATAGTTTATGCACACTCGAACCTCACATCCTGAATTAGTGCCTCACCAAGAGCACATCAACGGTCGAGCGTGGATAGCTAACATTCGAAACATCAATCCTCGAGAAGAGCTTGAACTACTTCATCAAATGGCTGAAGAGCAGAGGGCCTTGCAAGACTATTCCATGCCCAAACTCACTGATCTTCAATCAAGTATAGTGAGGCCAGTAATTGCGGCGAACACTTTTGAGATAAAGCCAGGAACATTGCAGATGATACAAAATAACCTCCAATTTGGGGGTTTGCCTTCCGAAGATCCCAACGAGCATATTATGAGCTTCATAGAAATATGTGACACGTTTAAATACAACAACGTCCCCGATGATGCAGTGAAACTTAGAATATTCCCTTTCACCTTGAGGGATAAGGCAAAAAGTTGGTTGCACTCACTGCCTTCAGGGTCAATAACTACATGGGAAGATTGTGCTCAGAAATTCTTGACCAAGTTCTTTCCTATGGCCAAGACCGCTGCAATGAGGAGAGACCTGAGTACCTTTTGCACAGCATCCAGGGGAAACATTATATGAAGCTTGGGAACGTTATAAGGAGATGCTTCGGAAGTGTCCACACCATGGCATGCCAGAGTGGATGGTGATTAACTCTTTTTACAATGGTTTGGGATGGCAGTCAAGGTCAATTATTGACGCTGCATCGGGGGGAGCTATCTGGAAAAAGATTTTCTGACAGCGTATGAGCTCTTTGAGACCATGGCAGCAAACGAGTATCAGAATCCAACGGCCAGGATGGTACAACCGAAGGTTGCAGGGATGATAGAAGTGGATGCCATTACAGCATTGTCTGCTCAGATGGCAGCCATGGCAAAAAGATTGATTCATTGGTAGAAGAAAAAGTCAAGACAGTTGCTTGTGTCTGTGAGATTTGTGCAGGGGCACATCAAACAGACCAATGTGCTATCAGTACAGAATCAGTACAGTTTGTGAGCAACTACCAAAAACCCCATAATCAATTTCAAAATTCTTACAGCCCCAACAATAGGAATCATCCCAACTTTAGTTGGAGTAATACACAGAATGTCCAACACCCCCATCATCAGACATCTCAGCCACAATACCATACATCAGAACCACAACAACTTCAATCTCAACAACAATATCAACCACAATAAGCTCATCACCAGTATGCACCAAAAACCCCCTACCCTCCTGGTTTTCAACAACAACATCATCCCCCACCTGTACCTCAACCAGAAAAGAAGTCAGAGGAGAGAGTGGAAATCGATGAACTTAAGTTAATTGTGAAGAGCCAAGCTATATCTCTCAAGATGATGGAGACGCAAATTGGTCAAATTGCCAATGCGGTTCTCAATCGACCTCAAGGGACTCTTCCCAGCAATACCGAGACGAATCCAGGAAAAAGGGAGGTAAAGGAGCAATGCCAAGCCATCACCCTAAGGTCTGGGAGACAGACTTCAGATTTGGAGGCCGGCGCGGCCGCGCCCCAGGAAGGCCAAAACCTGGCGCGGGTGCGCCAATATGCAGATAACCCTGAGACAGTGTTGGTTGATGGAAATGATGGAGGAAAGATTGTTGCGGCAGATAAGGAGGAAACCACTGAGAAAATCATAACCAAACCATCACCTGTGTACCCTACTGTTCCTTACCTACAAAGATTGCACAAGCAAAGGGATGACAGACAGTTCGCTAAGTTTTTGGAGGTGTTCAAGAAACTGCAGATAAACATACCCTTCGCAGAGGCATTAAAACAAATGCCAAGTTACGCAAAGTTCATAAAGGTTATTTTGTTAAGGAAGAAACTATTAGAGGACTTTGAGACAGTGGCCTTAATAGAAGAGTGTAGTGCAGTATTACAGCGTAAATTACCTCCAAAGCTTAAGGATCCGGGCAGTTTCACAAGTACCTTGCTCCATTGGAAATTTGTCTTTCAGTAAATGCCTCTGTGACTTAGGAGCTAGCATAAATTTGATGCCTCTGTCCGTATTCAATCAATTGGGATTGCCGGCTCCCAAGCCTACAAATGTATCACAACAACTTGCTGACAGATCCATCACTTATCCTAGAGGTATTGTGGAAGATGTTTTGGTTAAAGTGGACAAATTTATCTTCCCAACTGACTTCATCATTCTTGATTACAAAGAAGACAGAAATATCCCAATCATCCTTGGGAGACCTTTCCTTGCCACGGGGTGAACTTTTATAGATGTCCAGAAGGGAGAGTTAACAATGAGAGTGCATGACCAAGAAGTCACTTTCAATGTTTGTAAAGCTATGAAGTTTCCCACAGACGAGGAAGTGTGCTTCCGGATTGATGTGATAGAAAGGGTGATGAATGAAGGATTTAGAAATTTGATGGGTACTGAGCCTTTGGAGAGTGCTATATTGGGAGACTCAGATATTGAGGATACTGAAGTTGCTGAATACGTGCAAATTCTTGACACAGTACCAAAGATGCGAAAGTTTAAGATGCCTATCGAGCCACTAAAACTTGCTGGGGAAACATCAGAACGTCTCAAGCCTTCTCTTGAGATGCCTCCAGATCTTGATCTTAAACCTCTTCCATATCATTTAAGATATGCATTTTTAAGTGAATTTTCAAAGTTGCCTGTTATTATCTCTGCTACACTAACATCTTGTCAGGAAGAACAACTGCTACGGGTGCTAAGAGAGTTTAAATCGGCAATTGGATGGACCATAGCAGATATAAAGGGGATCAGCCCAGCATTTTGTATGCATAAAATCCTGCTGGAAGATGATAGCAAACCATTAGTGGAGCAACAGCGCAGATTAAATCCTATCATGAAGGAAGTGGTTAAGAAGGAGATTTTAAAGTGGTTAGATGCAGGGATTATCTATCCAATATCAGACAGCTCTTGGGTGAGCCCGGTGCAGTGTGTGCCGAAGAAAGGGGGTATGACCGTGGTATCCAACAAATATAACGAACTAATTCCTACCAGAACAGTGACGGGATGGAGAGTCTGCATGGACTACAGCAGACTAAACAAGGCTACCAGGAAAGATCATTTTCCCCTCCCGTTCCTTGATCAGATGCTAGACAGGATGGCCGGTCGTGAATATTACTGCCTTCTGGATGGGTACTCAGGGTACAATCAAATAATGATAGCCCAGAAGATCAAGAAAAAACTACCTTTACTTGTCCATATGGTACATTTGCATTTAGAAGGATGTCTTTCGGTTTGTGCAATGCCCCGGCTACCTTTCAGAGGTGTATGATGGCCATTTTCTCCGATATGGTTGAGCAAAATGTTGAAGTCTTCATGGATGATTTTTCTGTTTTTGGAGACTCCTTTGACCTATGTTTGGAGAATTTGGTGATGGTGTTAAAACGATGTGTCGAGACGAATCTTGTACTGAATTGGGAGAAGTGCCATTTTATGGTACAAGAGGGTATCATTTTGGGTCATAAGGTTTCGAAGAAAGGATTAGAGGTGGACGGGGCTAAGTTGGAAACTATTGAGAACTTGCCTCCGCCTATTTCTGTAAAAGGTGTTCGTAGCTTCTTGGGACATGCAGGCTTCTATTGTCGGTTTGTAAAGGACTTCTCGAAGATTACAAAGCCACTTTGCAGTTTGTTAGAAAAAGATGTCCTCTTTAAATTTGATGAGGAATGCCTGACTGCATTCGAGCACTTAAAGAAGAAGTTAACTACAGCACCAGTGATCACATCCCCGAATTAGGACCTTCCTTTTGAGCTAATGTGTGATGCCAGTGATTTTGCTGTGGGAGCTGTATTGGGACCAGTGAAGGGACAAGGTCTTTCATGTTATATACTATGCTAGCAAGACCCTTACCGATGCCCAGCTGAACTACACTACTACAGAAAAAGAGCTTTTGGCGGTGGTGTACGAATTCAACAAATTTCGTGCTTATTTGATTGGGACTAGAGTGATTGTGTACACCGACCATGCAGCGATCCGATATTTGATAGCAAAGAAACATGCCAAACCCCGTCTAATCAGGTGGATACTTCTTTTGCGAGAATTTGATCTAGAAATTAAGGATAGGAAAGGGACTGAGAACTAAGTGGCTGACCACTTGTCACAATTGGAAAATTAGGGAAGGGATGCAAATGACAAAGTGATGATAAATGAATCCTTCCCAGATGAGCAATTGTTTGTGGTGAAAGGCGAAGTGCCATGGTTCGCAAATTTTGCAAACTTTCTAGTGGGCAATATCATTCCTTCTGACTTGTCTAGGCATCAAAAGAAGAAGTTTCTGCATGATGTGAAATGGTTTACTTGGGATGAACCGTACTTGTTCAAGCAGTGTGCCGACCAGATGATTAGAAGGTGCATTCCATTTAGCGAGACGGAGAGTGTGCTGCAGGATTGCCACGCAACTTTGTATGGAGGCCATTATGGAGGTGAAAGGACAGCGGCCAAGGTTTTGCATGCAGGTTTTTATTGGCCTACTATCTTTAAAGATGCTTACAGCTTTGTTCAAAAATGTGATAGATGTCAGAGGGTAGGAAATATATCGAAGAGAAATGAAATGACCTTGAGTACAATCCTCGAGGTGGAGATCTTCGATGTCTGGGGGATAGACTTTATGGGGCCGTTCATTTCATCAAGTGGGAACTTATACATCCTTTTGGCAGTCGATTACGTATCTAAATGGGTGGAAGTAGCAGCTTTACCGACAAATGATGCTAGGGTGGTTCTGAGGTTTCTACAAAAGAGCATTTTCACGAGGTTTGGAACTCCCAGGGCTATCATTAGCGACGAGGGCACCGAATTTTGCAATCGCCAGTTTCCAGCTTTGTTAGCTAAGTATGGGGTAAATCATCATGTAGCTATAGCTTATCATCCCCAAACCAATGGCCAAGTAGAAGTGTCAAATCATGAGGTAAAAAGAATACTGGAAAAGATTGTGCCCCACGAGGAAAGATTGGTCACTGAAGTTGGATGATGCAGTATGGGCTTGTAGGACTGCCTATAAAACACCACTGGGAATGTCGCCGTTTCAGCTTGTGTATGGAAAGGCATGTCACCTTCCTCTGGAGCTTGAGCATAGAGCCTATTGGGTAATCCATAAGTTGAACTTTGACTTAAAGGCTGTAAGGGAGAAACGTCTACTCCAACTCAATGAATTGGACGAATTTTGATTGCAGGCTTATGAAAATTCCAAATTGTACAAGGAAAAGGTGAAAAGGTGGCATTATCGCAAGATTATGGAATGAACATTTGAGCCAGGGCAAGCAGTGCTATTATTCAACTCCAGACTTAGACTCTTCCCAGGAAAGCTCAAGTCAAGGTGGTCAGGGCCTTTTACTGTCAAGACTGTATATCCACACGGTGCAATAGAGATCTTCGATAAGGACCTAGATAACCCTTTCAAAGTCAATGGACAACGGCTGAAGCATTATTATGGTGGAGAGGTTTCCAGGCAGGAGGTCGCCTCAATCCTTTCGATAACTTGACTGAATCCGACAGAGTCTAGCTTATGGACTATAAACAAGCGCTAGATGGGAGCCACCCCATCATCTCTATCTCTTCCCCTTGTTAATTCTTGCATTGTTTTCTATACATTTCTCTCCCCTGTTTAATTCTGGTGGCTTATCTCTTCAATCTCTCTCTCCCCGTTTAATTCTAAGTATGTGGAAAAGGTTTACCTATTTTTGAACATTGTAGGTGTTAGAATGCTCATTGCCTACATTTTTGAACTTTAGGCATGTAGCATGAAATTTTTGGGAGTTAGATACGCTCTGTACATACCACTATGGGATTTATATGATTCATTGCATACGCATTCAGCCATAGTTGCACAGAATTTTGGAGCGGGAAGCTCTTTGAACATATTTTGGAAATGTTAATATTCTGCATAGAAGCCTATAGCAAATTTTTTTGGGAAATTACATGGAAACGATTCATACATAGCATTGCAAAGGAATAGCAGTTCATTCATCTTACTCATGCACATTGCATTCAGGAAGCAAACAATATTTAACTGTGGTTGTTTTATGTGTAGGTGCGATAATAGGTGCATGTTGCTTCTTATCTCTTCGCTAAGTGCTACAGATTAGGAACAGAAGGTAGAAATTTTTAGCCAGGTTAAGGGGTGGCGCGCCCGCGCCAACATTCAGCAAGCCAGAGTGCATCCCTGACCCGCGTGGCCGCGCGGCTATCCATGCCTAACCCAGCGCGCCCGCGCCCGAAGCCTTTTGGCAGTTCAGTTTAAAAGTGGCCGTTCCAGCCGTTCACACCCCTTTTATTCCTCATATTTTATAACCCCCCCATCCACTATCATATACTAAGACCTTTCTCGGTTATATCTGTCTCCCTCTCCAAGCCCTAATTCTTGTTTCCATCATCAACCAAGTTAGGTTTGTGTAGTGTTGTAGAGATTGTCTTAATCAATTGGGGGGAAGTTTCATCAAGCAAGGGCTGGTTCTTCAAAGTGGGAATCTAGGGTTTGTGGAAGTTGTGGCCGCCATACAAGTTTGGGGGTTCTTGTTCTTTGGTATTCTTCATCAAGCGTTCTAGCCAGTTTCTGACCAATTAGCCATGGGTCCAAAATGCTCACGCACTGCCGCTTCCTCTTCGACTGCTTCGCCCGATTGCAGTGGCTCTGACAACGACATCCCAGTCGATTTGACCAAGTTCATTAGCATTGAAGCCCAAATAACATACTATCGGATCGCGGCAAAGTCTGTTGTTAAGGAAAGAGGGTTAAAGCGGACGAAGGAGGACGGAGACATGAGGACTATGATTCGTGAGATGGGCTGGCAGGGCGTTTGTGCCACGCCACCTCCGGTGCGGTTGGCGTTGGTCCGTGAATTCTACGCGAATGCAAGCATCACGAAAAGCGGCCGGTCCTTTGTTAGAGGCCAAACAGTAGATTACCGCTCAGCTGCAATTCGGGAGGTTCTAAGTCTGTCCTCAGTGCCAGCGGGGCAAGTCAATTGGGTCGAGGCCGAAAGATTTGAGACTGAATTTGGATCAGGTAATTAGGGACTTATGCGTGCCTGGCACAGTGTGGAAGATAAAGAAGGACACCACTGATGAATATACCATATTTCACGCCTCTAGACTGAACCGCTACGCTAAGGCGTGGAATTTGTTCCTTTGTGCCAATCTAATGCCATCCATTCATCAGCATGAAGTTACTGTCGAGCGAGCCATCATCTTATGGGGCATTATCACAGGCAAATACATTGACGTGGGCCATTTGATCAATCAGAATATGCTGTGATTTATGAGAGGAAGCACCACTGGCGCCATTCCGCACGCATCCATTATAGCCCATCTTTGTGCGGAGGCAGGGCTCGAATGGGCCGATGAGCAGGTTCAGATGCCTAGTGGGGATGTCACACACACCACGATCAAGAATTTTCAGGATTGGTCAGGGGGCACAGCACACCCGAGGGGGAAAGGGTTTATTATAGCAACTCCTCCGCCAGTCCCACCCCCACTCCCACAGCCAGACGAGGTAGTAGCCCCTCCTCCCCCAGATCAAGTTCGCCAAATGCGGCGTATTGAGAGGAAGATTGATGCCCTGCATGCAAATTTTGTTGGGTTCGCTGATGTTAGGGCTCCATGATAGAGTGGCCCGTGTTTGCTTCCGAGATGCCATACCCTCCGCCAGATTCACCACCCGAGGAGGGTGGCCATGCCGACCAGTAGGGGAGTTTTTTGGCCCTTTACTTCAATGGGGACATTGAATATTTCTAGTTTGGGGGTATTGGGTATAGTTAAGTAGTTTGTTGCATATAGTTAAATGTCTGCATGTAGTTTTATTGCATTTAGTTGCATTGCATTCCAGTATAGTTTCAGTTTATTTATTTCATTTTGTTGAATTAGTAAGTGTTTAGTTGCATTGCATTGCATAATCCCTTGTTTTAGTCTGTTGAATTCTGATCTGGCCTGTGATGACATCGAGATATGGCAGATTATTGAACTCTGTTTGTAGTTTAGGCTCAGTTATATTCGATACATGATGTAATCTAAATCTGTTGCTTAGATGTTGCCGGATAGCATAGTTTGTCTTTTGTGGCTTGTTGGCTAGATTAATGCATGCTTGTCTTCTAGGAGAATTTTTTTTTTGTTTTTAATTGATAGATTGGTGTAATAAAAGCAATAATGACCTTAACAACACTGGAATACAAGTCTGAAGAAAAACTTTGGGTATGCATGTTGTAAGGAGAGATGGAGCGTAAGACGCATTCTCCAAAGAAAAAGAAAAAGAAAAAGAAAATAAAATAAATTGAGAAAAAGAATACAAATATAGAATAAACGCCTTGGCTAGCGAAGTCTTGTGACCTTTGATGCTCGAGCAAGTACACCCTAGGGGATTGTCTCTGCACCCAGCGTCCTAAGGCCGTCTGGTCTGGGAGTCGTTGGTCGAAAGCTCGTTAAATGGGTATCACTGAAAAGCCTAAGAAGGCCTAGCATTGCACAGTCGGGTGAATAATATGCATAATAAACCCTTGTTGTGCTTCAGCTTGTATCTTGGTGTTAGTTTGGTCATTGTTTGGAATTCTTAGCTTAAAACCTCAATTTTTTCCTTCCTTAGAAGTATAGCATGTGAAATCTTTGCTTTTATCAAGCTTGTTCATGACATGCACTCATACACTGCATCTGGGTAACAGGTTGTGATTTAAAGATTGTATGTCTATATAACTGTAGCTTGGGCCGATACATTGATCATTGCTCTTATTATCTCTCTGAGGCGAATCTGTTTGGAATTCATTTGATGGCTATTACTTTGGGATGCATTTTCATATAGTTAATTTCATGCCATGT